>CM076665.1:16919110-17239110 GCA_038496675.1 Rachycentron canadum
AAGGAAGGATGGGGGTGTGGGGGGGGGTGGGGGGGGGTCACGCCGAGGCCCACAGCCTTGCTTCAGATGAACTACAAGCCGAGTTTTCCTCCTCACGTTGGTTAAAGATGAGAGAAAGGTCTGAGCTGCTCCAGCTGGACTTCCAGAGATATCCTCTCCTCGAGCAGGTCCTGGAAAATGATTTGAGTTACAAGTGACAAGTTTTTTTTGTTTTTTTTTGCAGAGGTGAAAGAGTCAAGAAGGAAACATTAAAAAGTACATATCGTCCATACCTTTAGCTGCTGCTGCAGTTCACTGTTAAGTCTTGCCAACACTGTGTTTGTCTCCTTGTTTCTTCTGATTGAAGCTTGTATCGCCTTTTTGTCCTTTCCTACTGACCTGGACACACACAAACAGACACACTTTTCACTTAAACGTGATACACAGAAAAACACAAACTTACGTTTAACAAGATCTTCAAAAAGTCTCATTAACCAGCAAGTCCTAGTTTCTACCTGGGGATGGAGGGCTGAGTGGCCAGAACAGCAGCTATGACGTTTGATTTCTGTGGACCGTGCTGCTCGTCCTCCGGCCGCAGCTCATCTTCAGATTTCAACCTTCGACGTACAGGTTTAGGAGGAGGAGCTAGTGGACCAGACGAGCCTTTGGCCTGATAGGAAAAAATAAATAAAATGAACATACGTGCAACAGATTATGAGAAACTTTGAACTGTTTATCGAACGGACGATTCCATTGAGCTTTGATGCATCTTCACTTAAATTTTTCAGATGCCAAGTGTAATAACTTTATCAGGGATTAAATAATATGTTATGCAGGAGTTTTCAGAAGATGTTAACATACAGAGTTGACTGTAGTTGTGACTCTCTCATCTGCTTGGCCATCACTCTTTACTGTTCTCAAAGGACCAGCTCCCTCTGGTGCCTTATCCGCCTGTGGACACAAATACATTGACAAAAGCAACGACACGTCAATATCCAAAGTACCAAAACAGCCACTCGCACACAGAATATAACAGAAACAATTTCGCAATCGGGTCGTTGTGAATGAAACACAATCATGTACAAATGGTGACTAGTGCTTCAAGGGACTGAGCTTCAGCCATCGTTGCATTTACAATGCAAAAGGTTATAATACGTCCTCTGAGCAGTGCTGCTTCTTTCTTTAAGGCAGGTTGGAGGTCACAGCCAGACAGAGGCTAGCTGGTCAGCGTGCTAAATTTAACAGAAGAAAAGAAGTGATAGAAACGGAGATGACGCTTTACAGCTCTCGCTGTCTCCAGGGTTTCTTCCAACCTGCTAAGTAAACAGCTGTTAATGCTAAGGCTGGCTCTGTTTTGGCCAAAATAAAGTTAAGATGCACAGTTTTGTTTTACAGTTAACAGGCCAGGATACTTATGTGTTTAACTGATGGTTGAATAGCTTTGAAAACCCCTCCCTCCACACCCCTCTATGAGCCAGCTTTTCTCTCTACCATCAAGTGGGGCGGTTTGGATAAACACTTTTGATTCCCCAACTAGTACTGACAGAGGATAAATGTAGCTTTTACTGGCTCTTTGTTTGCGTCATCGCTCTTGGTTGTGAAACCTTCGATCATAAACTGGTAATAAAAAGACGCCAATGCGCCTGTGTGAAAATGCCTTCATGGTGTTGGTTGGTCGGTCCTCATCGTGTATCAAGACTCTTCGCAACAGCTGGACAAGAAATACAGACACGCAGAGGCTGGGTAGAAACCTACCTGTCCTGCCTCACTGTGTTTGTCTACCTCTGGCAGACTGGAAGGCTGTTCTGAGGCAGCGAAGGCTTGAAACTGACTGAAGTCTGCGAAGTTGGGCTGCTGAGGAATCTGCTGAGGGGAGGTGGTGGTGAGCACTGCCCCGCCTCCTGGTACAGCCTCTGCCTCCACACGATGCCCGGTGTGTGGTACTGATGTCTGCGGAGAGAAGGTCACTGCTGGTAAAATATCCCAAAATATACATAGAGAAATTTTACAGTCACATCAAATTTCTCTGTTGGCGTCTGACCTGCGTCGGTAGCGGTCGAGGAGGCACAGCAGGAGGGTAAGCTATCGTAGAGGGTTGTGGTTGCCCTGTGGCTGACGCGGCAGCGAAGGTGCGATTCATGTCCAGAGACGAGGAGCGAGAGTGAGAGGGGTGAGGGCGAGGTGGTGGGGGAGGAGGGGCTACCACCTTCAGGGCCTCTGGAGAGGTACCCGACTGAGACCTGAACACAGACATGTATGAATCTGATTCTTTTTTTTTTCTCAATACAATCAATTGTTTATAAAAATGTGAAAAGAATTCACACAACAGAGCCCAAGACAAGGCCCTCGTCTTGTTTGATGTTCAAAAGATATTCACTTTATTGTGGTTATATATTATTATATATTACGGTTACTGAAACAATTGATTATCAAAACAGTTGCCCATTGATGTTCTGCTTTGACAAATCATTTCAGCTCTCAACGTGAAAATAAACATAAAAACAAACTGAAGAGGCAGCTACTGACCTTTGTCTTGTGATTGGCTCCTGGTCTGATGTGAAGGAGTCTGAACTGCTATAACCATCACCTCCATGGAGATAAAAAAAACAAAACAACAACACTTAGTCATATGACATATAAACCTCTAATTATGTTTGACTTACCACACAAAGTCCAAAGACATTATCACAACAGCACAAAATAAAACTGAGTTGTTGGACTTTTTTTAAACTAATATTCTTATAAAAGTTATGATGCATTTAAAACATTACAATGGAAATACCCCTGTTCTGTTTTTTTTTTTTTTTTTTCAAAAGTTTTGCTGGAATAAAGCTTTGATTCGATGTGACCTCTCTTTACTCACCTACAGTGTTGGCGGCTACAAACTTCATGGAGGCAGGTAATTTGGCTTCTTCTGACAGTTCAGGAGGTTTGGCGAGCAGAGGACTAGTGGGGTGGTTGTGGTCTAGAGGTTAGAGAAATATCAGGGAAGAGAAAAGTGTTGAGTCTACTGAAGTTGAACAGGACATGATAATAACAGGTGGCAGAGACACTGTCAGTTTGACCAACAAAGACTTAAACTGCATCTTTATGAAAAAATAAAGGACTTTCTGATTATGTTTAATGACAGTTTCTTTTTACTTTGAACAAATAGCAGCCTTTGGGGATGTTATCTTCCATATTCTGCAAACTCAGCAAAGCACACAATGTTTTAAGGTGTTAAACATACACTCTCATACTGACTGGGCTGTTGGAGCTGGAGGTTTTCATACTTGATTTATTTACACATCTAAAATACATTGATAAACATTTAATGCAGGTTTCAATTATTTTTCTTATTGGATTTAAACCATATTCTTAAGTGATAGGTAATGTACACACGTAATGATAGAAACTGATCACACTGTCATTTATTCAGTTATAAATCAAGATGGCGTCAGTCAGTGGTGAAGACAGAGGGTTTCTCACCGCTGCCGGTCCTCTTCAGCTCCATCTCCTGCATGTGGATCTTACTGGGTGTCATCCGGATGGGAACCGGGTGAACGATGGCTGTGTCCTGGAGGACAGACCGACAAAAGCGACAGGGAGGTGAGACGGGGAGATTTACGGAGGGGGACAGACAAGGGTCACAGGAAGAGATGCACTTTGCATCTGCCAGTTTTGGCTGACGGTATCAGTTTCTTTCGGTTGCTGTTCCTACATGGAGGGTGATTGGTAAAGTGCATTTACTCAACAAATGTACTGCAATTAAGTGCAAATTTGAGGTACTAGTACTTGAGTTGTTCCATATTATACTATTTATACTGCACTAGACTCAAATATTTGAATTGATACCCTTATATTCGTCTTATATGTTGTTTGGTAGTTTAAGCTATAATTAGTTATATGTGAATATATACGATTTGATGTATAACACTGTAAAACCCACAGTAGCAGCATAATAACTTACACCATCAAATTTTTAGTACGTTCATGGCACATTTTTAAATATACCAGGATATTTTTGAGTGACATTTTCAGTGTAGAGCTTTTATTTGCTATTTCATATCACTGTGTAGTTACTTTTACTTGTTACTAAGTTAGGGATCTGAATACTCCCCTACTGCATGAGCCTCTTACTAAAGCACCTGCACACCATGTTTCCAAAAAAAAGGCAGATTTGTTGTTCCAAATTATGAGAAAAAAAAGGAAAAAGTTTTAAAGGGCATGACTTATGTCACTGTTCTGCTAAGTGATTTTTATGTTGGGATTTCTGCCCAGAATCACTGAGAACCTAAAAAGCAATTAAAAAAAAAAAAGATGCACACTCTTGCAAATTGTAGTAGTCAATGCTGCACTTTTCAGATTAATTGTACAGAGCCATTCAAGAGCCAGTTATTGATGGGCGGAGAAGAAATTCTGCCCGAGACACGCACAGAAAAAAAAAAACTTTACTTGTACTTGGTTCAACAGTAAATGACAAAGCACCACACAAGTTTAAATACTTACAGAAATTACCATAAATGGAAACATTTATCTCTCACAATATGCAAATGCACTAGTGATTGGTGGATGTCACTGTAGGAAAAAAAAAAAGGTGATGTCCAATAGAAGCTAAGCCAGCCAAATCACAACACACATCCACTGCTGATGCAGCAGACTGCATTTGGAAAGAATATCATGCACAGACTGAGAGAGATAGTGAGAGAGAGAGAAAGAGAGAGAGAGTGAGAGACAGAAAGAGAGAGATCCAGAGAGGGTTAATGTCTGTCCATTAATGGTGAAACCATGCATACTAAGTGATTGACTTACAGGGTCAGCTGGTGCAATGTTAGAGTCAAATTGGGTCAGAGTTTGTGAGCTGGAGGAGCGCTCGCTAAACGTCTCCCACTGCTGCAGGAGACAGACAGGACAGACAGTGAGAAAAAACATGTCAGTCAGCCAGTGCAGTGACATCACACAATTACATCATCAGTCTGAACCACGACCATCCGGACTGTGACGTCACCAGCCATCGGCAGACGACGTGGTGACGTGACATCGTGGAAACTTCAACAGAACAGACATCGCTGACTTTCACACGGAGCCACCACAGTCCAAGAAGTGAGAGAAGAGGTGGTGAATTATCAGTAATTATGTTTGATGATGAAGAGGATGGAGGGGCGATCAATTCATAATGGATGGATAAAGAAAAGGCAAAGTCACCTAATTGACCCTGGGCAATTATTTTAGATGTATCAAACGCAAACACAAGCAAAAGCAAATGGACACGGGAGTTCACAGTATGTGTGAAAGTGCAATGAATAATCATGTGTGTATGTTGGAACCTCATTGCTCTGGTTCATCTCTGGCCAGGCCTGGTTCAGCGAAGGCATTGACGGAGACTTGCTGGGGGTGACCTCCACCGGTGAGCCCGAGTATCCGACGTCAGCAGTTGGCTCCGGGACCTCTGTGTGAGAAAAATTAGTCACAGGTTAAATTCAGATCATTAAGAAAGGATGGTGGTAAATAAACTGCAAAACACACCATTCAGAGGACACTATCAACCATAACTCGTAAAGAATATTTTGTCAGTCAAACAATCTAATTATATGGATCTGTGTCAATAAAAAAAAAAACAGTCTTAGTCTTTAGTCTCCATGCAATCTTGTGCTGTGAAGTGAGTTTTTTTAAAGTTATTAGGAAATGCATTCATTCCTAGTTAGAACAGAGGGATGACGCCTCTCTCATGTCTGAATGGTAAGATGAAGCTACTGCCAGCTAGCTTAGCTTGGTCAGAGCGGAAGAGGTGGGAAACAGCTAACATGGCTCTGTCCACAGGAAACAAAATCCATCTACTGGCAACACAACAGGACGCTGGTCATCAGGTTTTAACTTGTTTATTTAATCCGTATAAAAATTAAGTGTAAAACCGACATGATAAGGTTATATACCAGGCCGTTTCGTGGCTGGACATAGTGATGCCAGTTTCCTCAGTGTCAAGCAGACTTCAGAAAGTTATTGACAACTGGCAGTGGATTCATAAATATGGAACAGATATAAGAGTAGTCCCTGTGTCCTCATTTAAAGAGTATTAATAAAGAAAATAAGCAATGTTTCCCAAAATGTTGATCTAGTCTTTTAAATGCCACGGGCAGCTGCGGCACAGAATCTGTTAAGTGCCAAAAAGATGACAAACTGCGGTGAGACTGATAAGCTTACTGACGGCTGAGGAAATCATGGGCAGTAACATGATTTAATGAAGCTGCTGATCCGGTTGCATCAACATCCATTGTGATTAACTGCAGTTCTCTGCTCTTCAGAGGTTATCATATTAAGCAGCAGCAGTTTTGGCAGGCACTCTAAATAACAACGATAAACAAACACTCTGCAGTTATTATATTTGGCAAATCCAAGGCTGAAAGGATGAAACTTGACACCCCAACAGTTTCTGTATTTGTACCATAAATATTTTTGCATCATGTGTGGATACATTTCTTAAAATACAGAAAACAATTAGCTCCACTGCAAAGACTTATTTTGCTGTCTTTGCTGTTCTGATTTATTATCTTATAATATCATTATATCAACATGTTGATAAGTTGCATGTGATAATTGCTAGCAGGTAATGAGTGGATGTCATGTTAAAATAGGCAGCAGAACATGGAGCTTCATCATGGAAATTACAACCCAGTTCAATGAATGAGCCACAACCAAAAACAGGCAGGTTCTGCACACTGCAGTGCTGTCACCTGACAGGTTTTATGAGACCTGAGGTTGAAAAATTAGGGGAAGGAGCAACATGGCGAGAGAGAGAGAGAGAGAGAGAGAGAGAGAGAGTGTGTGTGTGTGTGTACCTGCTGAGTCATCCAGGTCAATCAGCTTTGGCATCAGGCTCTCGGGCAGCTTCTCGGGGAGGTCATAGCCATTCTTCCTGGCCACAACCAGGTGGAAAGCAGCGCAAAACTCGTCCAGGGTCAGCGCTCCATCTTTATCAAAGTCCGACAGCTCCCTTCAAAACGCATCATCACAATTTAGTGAGTGTCTAATGCATCACAACAGCAACAGAAGCTACAGCAGAGATCTTATTCATATTTTGACTTTATCTTCGTCACATTATTGAAAAGGTCAACTTCGAATTTTACTCTGTCCATATGCATTAGGTGCATGAAAGCAGGCAGTATCTATGAAGATCAGCCATTTATACACAAAGGCCTGGCTCCACACAACATGTATTATGTAGAGCTTATGATGCTAGAAGTAACTAGTCCTGCTCTAAACAAGCTGTGACAGCTGAAGTTAAGCTTTACTCCTACACAAACAAGCCTGTAAGGAGAGTGGTGTGAGCTGACAGCTGGTTAGATATGTAGGAATTAACAGACTAATTATCCAGGAACATTTTATTCCCCTTCAAAACAATGGCACAATGGTAGACTGGAGTATTGGACAGTCATTGGTTCATGTCCAATGTGCTAAAGCCTTTAACACCTTTCTATATCAGGTTGAATAACTGAAGTTCTAAAGTAACTGGGCAGATTTTAATTTTTTTACTATCCTCTAATTCACCATGGTGGAAAAGTGCTTAACTGTTAAACACATGATGGTAAACAAGCTCATTAATAGATGCTCAGACTGTTTGATCTTGATAAGACACTAAATCTCTTCAAGACAGACAGACAGAGATGAGACCGTGAAAGTCAGAGTCACAACTCACCAAATGTGCGACAGCTCTAAAATCGGTAGTTTTGATTTGGTGAAGAATTCTTTTGCTGCTGATCCTGGAAGCATAAAGGAGAGGGTTCAGTCACTTCATGTCTTACAGGGAGCTTGTGTTGTGTGTATGTTTATGTATTTCTCTACCAGGTATGAAGCCGGTGAGGTCTGGCTGGATGGTTTTGAACTGGTTTATATAATACTGTCTCTGCTCGTCTGTGATCTTCCACGGGTCATCGTAGCCGCTGGACTGTCGCTGGATCTCATTGGTTGTTGCTGCTGAGGCCACTGTTCGTATCGTTGTGCTTTCCTGAGGGAAAACACAAGTTAAAAGGAATCACAGGGAAAGGTAACATATGATTTAATATTTGATTCATTAAAACAGGTTCAGATAAAAGCATATCTGTGTGAAGTTTCCTGAGTGACTGAGTGTACTGTCTGCATCTTCCTAGTAACAGTTTGGACTGCAAGACCTTGTTTTAAGTTCTCAGGTACGTGACACAACAAAAGGTTTCACTTTTTTGTTTTATAACAAAACTCCACATAATTCTGAGAAACTGGACTAGTAAGACAGACCATCATCAGATCCCAAGTTCTGAGCTGAACACGTTACTTAGCCCTGAGCAACAACTTTACAAATGAAATAACATCATCTAAAAAGCTAAAACTCAGCATCTAAAATTAGCAACTGGGTACAGGGGCCTTCATAGTTTTTTGATTTCTCTGAGCAGTGTCACACAAGCTGTGTGAGATGAAATCTAGCAGCGCTGGCAAAGAGAGCACTTATAAAAAGTTGGCTGTGGTTAGCGCTTAAAGCTTAAAGCTCGTGCTTTATGTCTGCAGCGTCTGATGGTGTCTTTCCATCTGATGAAAGAGGTCGATGATGTTTACCATCATGATTGACACAATCACAATACAGTGACACAGCCACTTTCATAAACTCCTACTCCAAATCAGCTACTTACTGTATCGACTCCTGTAGGTCACTGCTGTGTCTTGAGGCTATAAACACATGCCTCTCTGAAAGCTTATTTTTGTTCTTATGTTTGTTCTCCCATAGATGTAAACCAAGGAAAGACAGATATGCTGACAAACTTAAAAATAATGTATTGTACATTTTGAAGTTAACTTGCAGCACCAACTGCAAAACCTATAATTGGTTAAATTCAGTCTCCAGCGCTGCCCTACCTGGACTGAGGAGGGGTGCATTGCTGGGAGGGTGCTGGATGGCGGGGTGTCCGCTGTGAAACTGACCCAACTTTCCTGACCTGGAGGAGGAGGCGAATGGGACGACCACATGCCATCACCGGGCACTGGACCTGAAGGGAGGAAGAGTTGAACATGTACAGTCGCGTCTCATGTAACATGAATAAATATTCTGCAAGCTTTATTAGGAAAGAATGGGGGCTGCAGCCAGTGATTATTTTTTAGTTTTTTTCAGTATAAAGATGTGCAGGTTTCTGTCATATGACAAAGAAAAGCTTCAAATTTTCACATTTAAGAAGCTGGTATCGGCAGAAGTTTGGCCTTTTTGCTTGAACAAATTTGATGATGTGTTGGTTATTAACTAATTTTCTATTGATCACCTAATCCATTAATGGTTGCAGCTCAAGGATTTTCACATTTTTGGTGGATTTTTTTCCCCACTACGTTTTGTGCAGACAAAAGTAGCACACGAGTCACTTTGCTCCCGTAATGATTAACTGCAGTAACTGCCATTCTCAGCAACATCATTAACAGTGTGTACAAGCTACAAAAACAAACACAACCACAATGCTTCATTTGCTAAATCTTTTTTCACTCTAACCACAACTAGTGGCAACTTTTCTGCCACTCATTTTATTATGGAGGTTTTGGTTATCTCCTGTGTGTGAATGTGAAACCCTGCTTCTTTTTTTTTGCAGTAGTCACAGAAATATGGTATTGGTATTAAATGCAGTCTTTAACTCGACTGTCCCTAAAATGAAGATATCATGGTGGTGCCCTGGTAGCTCACATACCACAAAAGCTTAGTCCTAAAAGCTGCAGCCTGGGTTTGAATCCGTCCTATGGCCCATTGCTGTATGTCACCCTCCCCCCCGACCCTCTCTCTCCCTAACCTTCCTGTCTCTCTCGCTCACTGCAACTTTTACAAAAAGGTGAAAAAAATATCAAAAAAATAAATTAAAAAAAATAATCATTCAACTTGAGGCATTTTCCATTTGACTTTAACTCAGGGCTGCAACTAACAAGTTTATTCTGGTTCTCTGGCTAATGTTTTATTTGGCTTATAAAGCATCAGGACAAATGTCCATCTCAGTAAAAATCTTCAAACATCTTGTTTTGTCTTATCAACAAACAGATAATCTGAAACACAGGAGGAACTGACACCAGAGAATTTTTTTCTTTTTTAGAGAAAAATGATTCAATCAATCATCAAAGAAGCTAATATTTAACTTTCTGTCGATGGACTAATCATTGCTGTCCTACTTTAATGAGAATGTGAGCGAAGATGTTAGCACGCCAGCTAAACCGGTGATATTCAAATGGTGGCCCATGGGTCAAATCTGGCACCTCCAGCAAAAATATCTTGGACAAAAGCTGAAATGTCCACCTTGTCCATCAATGCACCGTAGACAGAATGTTTAATACATACAAGAAGTAAAAATCACTATTAATCTGAAATGTATATATCTAATACTGCCTACTCTTCAGGCATGTAGTGACATGTCTGCAAATGAATGCTTTTCCTATTACTGCCTTTCAAAATAATAATAAAATACACTGCTGTAACTCTGCCAGGCCTCAGTTATCAATGATACTTCCACCTTTGTCTACAATCCTAAAATGATCAGTTTTATTGATTAATTCTTAAATAAATTACATACCTGGAAAATGCTGGAACCCCTCAAAGAACCACGCTAACAGAACTGGCCCACAGCTGAACCTGACCTTAACTCACTAATAACACTGTGAACGTGGCACTATTTTTATTACGAAACTGCTATTGAGCAGCAGTGGGTCAGTGGATGGTACCTGTTTGTGGTTCTCTGAACTGCGTCCACACTGCTCCAGCTGCAGCCACCACCGGCTGTCTGTCTGCGTTTCCTCCACTGTGCTGTCGCTTGTGTTTCCTCCAGGAGTGAGGGGAGGTGGGCGGAGACTGGTGAGGGGAGACCACCGGGGACGTCGGCTCGGGCTGGTAACGGATAGAAATACAACCAAACACATGAGCTACATGAGCAGAAAAAAAAAGGCTTTCTGTAAACACAAAAACTGGTCTGAATAAGAATGAGCAGACTCTCAATTAATCTTATTCCTCTTATTTGACACATGTTGAAGAAAAGAAGTTCAGTGTGCAAAAGCCACCGCTGTCTTACCACAAGGTTTCGACCTATAAATGCTGATTCAAAAGTTTTTTTTTTAAATCTGATATAGGATGTTCATGCAATCTCTAGAAGAGCATTTCACAATAGATACAAATAGATAATAGCTGAGGAAGAGGACTATATAACTGATAGGCAAAGAAAGTCAGCAGCAGTAAACTTTGACTGACACTATTATGAGTTAAAAGCAGTCAAACGTACACAGGAAAAAGCACAGGAAATGCAGCAGTATTCCAGTAACATATCTGTAGGCTGGTTTCAGCTGCGACAGGAAATAGAATGTGTGTACGATGTTGCCCAGAAGAAAGATAGTAATGTCATTACTGTCATTTCATGCAGAACTAACAGTGGGAAAAGAAAGCAACCTATAATTACAATAGTAGAACAGCACACCTGTGGTTCTATGCTCGGTGCCAGGGGCTGGATGACCTCGTGGACAGGAAGTGAAGTGGAGGATGGGGGACCTTTCTTGTTCTGGTGTCCCCTGCCTGGTGGTCTGGGTATTACTGCAGTAGCAGAGGCTGGGTACAAACCCTGGCTGTCTGTGTCCTGGTAGAGCGCTGCGTGCCTCGCCTCTGCCTCGTTCTTCCCCACCACAAACCTGGGCAGCGGCAGGTCTTTGACTGGTGAAACAGGAATCCATTCAGAGTATTAGAAGAAAGATTTGTTTTATACTGATTGCAGGAAAGAAGCTTGAAGACCAAATATCGCTCTCCATTGCGGTTTAATGGTCAGATCTCATCAGCCTGTGAGGTTTAGTGGTTTACTTTTACGGTGGGCTACTTCACTGAGTGTCTCTCCATATCCCAGAATACCCAGAGAAAGGGCATGAACGTTATGCAATCAGCTGTGCTTTATAGCTGTTTATGCATAAAGTGACAGCTGCATAATGACAACAGCGTGACAGTATCCCTTTCAGAGAGAGCAGGGCAGCTTCCTCAAAACGAACAGGGGCTGAACTCTGGTCGACCAAATATAACTGTTGGATTGTTTGCAGCTTCTGCTGCGGATCTTTATGATGCCATGTCGGAAACTTCTTTTCATTAATTCACCATTAGTTTCTGAAGAACTTTTCGAAATCACAACTAGAAAGTCTTTCTACAAAGCAAAAAATAAAACTAGAACGCATACAAAATAAGCAAGTAAGAAACTACTAAGACAGACAGACAAATGATAAAAAGTAAGATGTGTAGATAGAAACTGTTCTTAGTAAAAGCTCACTGTGCCCACTGGGAAATAAATGAGGTGTGTGTTCTTCTGCATTCTCCTAACTAGCCCTTATCAGGCTTGAAATGTTTTTGCTCCTGGAAGTTTTTTTTCTTTTTACATAAGTAGCAATCTTGCCACAGATAGGGACATTTTTCAGTGGGGGAAAAAAAAAAAAAAAAAAAAAAAGAGAGAAATCAGCTTATCGGTCGTTTCTAGTGGAAAAACTATGAAATTGTTTATCTACCAAGTTTTTCATTCCAGTAACATTTTCTTGTTAATTATTGGCCAATTCACACACCAAATACTGATCATTTTGCAACAAGCTAATACTGACTAAACGTTTTTTGTTTTTTAAAAAAATGGTCAGATTAACCAATGATGATCATCGTTCACTACAGCCCTAAAACCCACTAAAGATCTAAGTACAACATATGTACTTTTACAAGTAAACATGTCAAATTGTCTTTGTAATGGGTGAGTGCCAATGCAGTAAACAGCAGACCTGTGGGCTCAACTGAACTAAAAGAGCCAATGTGTGTTGCCACATAGAGCCTAGTGCATGCAGCGGAAAACACCGGGCAAACATGCACAACTGACTGTTCTCAACAGCACACAGCAACTGCATCAACATTACACACTTATTCTACACATAATGAAATGGTTTAACTCTCACTTCAAAATTGTCTCTCAGCATGAATGAGGTGACTTTATGTTTTTAAAATAGCAAAGAAAATGAAAATGTTTAACCAATTCTACCCCAAAATTCGCTGCGTTACTGCGTTGCTCACTTCTGAGACAGCATCAACTTTAAAAGAGAAAGGTTTTCAAAGATGAAACATCCTCATATGCAATAACCAACAAACTGTACATTGTGTCCATTTTTGCTAGAAGGAAGTGGCTGGTCTCTGTGGTTCCTTATATTTGTTCTATCAGATTATGAAATCATCCCACCAACTTCATGTCGCAATATTTCAATTTTCAATCCAAACTTCATGCAGTGGGTGACATCTTCCCTTGTGTTTTTTGAAATAAGTCATTGCAAAGGCTAACAAGAAAAATGCTATTTTGCAGTTAAACCCTCAAGCGTTTACACAACAAACTCTATTTAGTTAAGAAACAGAAACGGAAGCTGCTCAAACACTGGGTAATGACGCCCAGCAGTGCGGAGCTGGCAGTGCTGGCATTAAATGTGTGAAATGATTTCTGATGAGATTCTCTTGTCTGGAGGGATCCGTGTTTTTTTTCTCATTTATAAATGAGCAATTTAAGTTTGCTCAGAAGCATGTGGACAGGAGGAGCTGGGGATTGAACCACAAACTCTACAATTAATGACCAACTGATTAAACAACAGGTGATGTTTCCATTGTTCGCTTTTCTTTTTACTCATTTTTTCAAACGGCATTAGCCTGTTTTTGCTCTGGTCTAACAAAGACTGAAACATTTTCATTTCCTAGTAAATGGCTAATTTAAATGTTTCATATTGAACAACCAAATCTGCCTTTGAATACATTACATATTTTCAAAAATTAAAAATATAAAAGCCATTTGCTTCCTGCCCCATGAGCTCCTCAAAATTCAGTAAGTTATCGTTTCTAAAATAAAAGCACACTTCATCAGTACGGATCAGCAAAAAGAGAAAAAACCCATACACCCAAAGATTTTAATGAAAAAGTAAAGTCTGCCAAAGAACCTAGTGTGAGGGTATTTTTTGGGAATCTGTCCCTTGTGTTCGAAGGGGGTCTGAAGTAAGTGAAGAGGCCAAAAAGGAAAAAAAATGGTGCCACACAGTTACATTGATTGAATTCAACTGCAGACTCACCCGAGTTGAGGCTTTCCACCCTCAGGGGCAGCCCGGACTGGGCGATGGCTATAAGCTTGAGAGCGATGTAGAACTGGCTCCTCCCGAAGTGACCCAGGCGAGTGGCTCCACAAAGCTCTGTGATCTAAACCCACACACAAGGACAGGGAGGAACACTTAGCAACGTTGTGTTCATCTGAAACTCTGATATGAACCATTACTGATAATGAGACAAGAAGAACTGTTTGTCTCTTTTCTCGTTTTCAAACATTTAAGAGAGACACAAAGATAGAGCGGTCCTGAGCAACACTGCAAGGACTGCATATGTTGCACTTAAATTCTCCCAAGGCTTGTGGACCATGTTAAATAAGCAAGCACACAACTTGGAGCACTTTGCGATGCAGTTTACCAGATTTTACGTCATAAATGACACAAAAACGGCAGAAGCAAGGCTCTCATTTGGCAGATGTTCAGTGGGTCTCACAAGTAATAAGCCTGATTATTACGTAGTTTGTCACGCTTGACTTAATGCTGAATAGCCTCCAGGCAAAATGGGAGACTGTGCAGTGCAACAGAAAACATGAACTGCTTGAAATATGTACACATTGGAGACAAAGTATTTTCTTGGGAGAGTGAATAAAGCACAGTGTGGTGACATGACTGATTCGTGGACACTAGAAAACAGTGGACGATTAATACTCAGGGAATTAAACTTCATAACATTGGATGACTCCTTGTGTGCGAGTCCTTTGGCATAGTAAGCCACAACACCGACAGCTGACTGATCCCTTTCTTGCTGACAAAGAACTTCTTCTCAGTATGAGTGAATACAAAGCACCAGTCACTTTTCTCAGCCTGTTACAACATGACATGGTAGCTGAATGCGTCTCGCAGGCCACAGCGGTGTTTGGTGCACATTTTGAAAGTAGAGGATTACAACACTGCCTAATTCTTCCACCACACAGCTCCCCTTGTTGACCTTGAAAAGGATGCTGACTCACAAACTGCAAATATTGGCCTGCTGAGAGACCTGAAATCACAAGAATGGGCTACTGCTGTTTAACTGGCTGCTCATAACTCACAGTTAACAGACTGAGCAGCAAAGGTCTGTGTGGGATTATTCATGGGGTAACTACAACATGAATATTGTAACCTGACAAAAGACAAATATATCTGTTTGTCAGCACATATTTACAAAGTCTGTGTGAGAAGCAGACTCTTCTGCCATGGATTTATTTGAGACAATTTATATTAAGTGGCAACTTCTACGAATCAAATTTACAAATGGACGCTGTGACATTGTGTCTGCATTTCCAACATGTCAGCTCTGCCCAGTAACGAACAAAAAAGCAGATGTTGATGGAGTGAAAAGACAGGAAAGAGTGGGCAGCAATATGAAGCAAAGGGCTGCTGAGAACATGATTTGCTGCCTCATTTCGCCGCTCAACACATGTACACAAACTGAACAGGCGCAGCAGCTTCTGTTATATGTGTAACACGTTTATTTGAGCCATAATTTCCAAACTGAGGCTCACTGTGTGACTTGGCTGCCCCACTCTCTTTGGCTAAAGGCTAACATTAGCCAGAAGAAGGTGTGTCTCTTTTGCTGCGCAGCATTGCTAACCACCGAGGCTAACGATAGCTGACAGGTCAGCTCTGACAGCCGGGCAAGTTTGTAACAAAAAAAAAAAAAAAGAGAGAAAAAAAAAGAAAGAAATTTCCACGAACAGCTGTGCGTTTCGCGGCCGGTCTCACAGCCCGGTGACAACACTTTAAAAACTGTGCAGTCGCTAACGCTAGCTTACCTGCAGGACAACTTCGCTGGGTAGCTGGGCCGCCCGGAAAAGGTCAAGAACTCTCCCGTTGGAAGCCACTTTTTTCGTGTTGTCCGTGTCGCAGTAGACGAACAAATCCGAGTAATATTTCTGTTCGACATCACTCAACGTTAGACTTTCCATCGTAGTACCAATCGGACCTGAAAACCAGACTAGTTGGCTGTCGATTAGCCCTTAACCAATGGCTGGGGCAGGATCCAAAAAATGGGCGAGACTTCAGGATCCCAACTTAGCTAGCGTTTGTGCACTAGCTAACGTTAGAGGTTAGCAGGAATAATATTGTTCACAACGCGCCGAGTCGGCTTGTTGTCGTCCGATCCCGCTCTCTGGAAAAGTCCCCAATACTGTCTGTGGGCAAACGGAGCCGATCCCCACTTCACGGTTCAGACACTCATACAGTTAATCACTTAGTTAACTTGTTGGGCCAGTCAAGCCAAGCAGCCAACAGCTGGCTAGCAGAGCGGCGAGCTAACAGCTACCTTGATTCAAAGTCAGTGGCACTAACGTTATGCTAACTGGCGAGTCGCGCAGCCCGGACATCTACCGCGTTAATCTCGCGTTATAGCGCTTCCTCTCCCCTCAAACCGCCGCGGGACGGCGTTTCTGCGTTTCGCTAGAGACAAATTCCTCCGCGGGGCCGTTAGACGTAAAGTTTCGGGGTCTCTGGGTTCCTTCCTCTAGTGATCATAGCCGCCATTCCTATCGCCAGCGTCAAGCCACTCAGAGCTAACCCGCGACTTCCGGCACGAGTCTTCAAATTAAAAGACCTGTTCACGTTCGCTTCAACTACAGTGGTCATTTTAAATAAACCAAGGCTGGATTATCAACCAGGCAAAAATCCGCACCTCCGGGTTTACTCACAATGATTTGATACAATAATAATAATAATTTAATTCGACAAAGTTTCTAATTTATCATAAATTTGTTTGAAATGTGTACAAGTACAATGTCTACTAGCCTCTGACCCCAGTCTTGTAGAGGCACTTTCTAGTCTAGATTTTATTAGTTTCTATGTAGTATTAGTATTTTCAAATAGCTTCTAATTTTCTCTCAGTGAAATAACAAGGTTGTATTATCAGGACTAGTGTAAGGTATCGACCAACAATTATTTTGATTAACAATAGGTCTGACTATTGTTTTCCTATATAATGTATTGATTGTCTAAGTGAACATGCTCTAATTACTTGGTTTGTCTGACCATGAGTCAAAAATCCAAAGATGACGATGAAAGAAAATTTGGGATGGAAATAAATATGGCAAATATTGACATTTTTAGAGGCTTGAAGAAGTGATTCTTTTCCCCCCTAATTTTTCTTAAAAAGAAACTGAAATGATTTATCAGTTGTCAAATGTGTTACCTGTTAATATTCTATCAATCAACTCATCAATTAATCAGCTAACTATTTAATAATTATGACACTTGAGCTAATAACATTTTCCTCTGCAGCTGAAGCATGAGTACACTTGCAGTCAAGGATATATTAGCAATGTGACTTCTGTAGATCTTCAGACCATTCGGAGCCCTAATGAACCATTCATATTATATGACTTTTTTGTGGTAATGTAATTAATTGTGAATATGTTTGGTAAAGTCCAGCGGTATATATAGGCCATCATTACAGTCACAGTCACAGTAAGGAATGGAACAATGTGAATATATCAAAATAGAAGATACTGATGAACATGCTTGTGTTGTGATTTTTATTTGGATATTTCTTAAATAGCAGAAATATCTGGTATGCATGTGTACAAATACCATAATCCGTGTAACTAATTTAGAAACTACATATTGTAGTGATGGATTAACATAAAATTTTAGAGTTGTCATACATTCTTTTGTCAGGTGAGAATGTTTTCCACATGTTTTATTGACCAAAAATACCTTTTAACTAAATATTTTTACTTACAAAACTAAGAGCACTATTCTAACAGGAGGCATGTATTTAAAAAAAACAAAAAACTATGAAAAACACAAGGCTTTTATTCTAAAATAGCATTCTGTTAACTTCCGGTATAAACTCGTGTGATTTGTAGTGAAATTGATGTCTCGTCACTGGACTAAGGTCCGAATCAGCGCGAGCTTGCTTGGCCTGCAGGGACCCGGATGAGTGATTTCAAAATAAAGTCTGTGGCTATAATTCCATAGACACAATAATTTGATAAATAAATAAAATAATTAGTTAGTTTGGGGCCATGGGTTTATTAATCTCATTAGGCTCATAAGAATTAGAGGCTGGGTCCATGTTAACTCCTATTTCTCACACTGAGCAATGCGTTCATCTTTGTTTGAAAACGAGGCACAAAACAAAAGAGCCTCTTCAACACAGGTCCTCATGCCACTTGATGCCGTGCTTTGGTTGTGGATACCCCCATACTTCCAATTAACTTGCACAAACAAGATGACACAGTAGCTGTCAGTTCTGGGTTCTTAGGGGCCCATTAAAGCTACCTGCCTTCTCAGTTGGGAATCCAAACTAGGTGTTCAAAGAGAAAAGACACAGGAAGAGGAATAGTCAAGAGAGGAAGGGATGGAAAGGAAGTTTGAACAGATAGAAGGAAGATAAGGATCAGTGAAGAGTTTGCATATGACTAATTTTTCACCAAATAACGCACACAACAATAATTATGTTTATGACAGCTGCCCTTGGGCAAAAACCTGAAGCGACCGGTTTTATGAATTAATTTTATTCTTAAATATGTTAAAAAGAAATTTTATAATAAAAATAAACAGTTAAAAAAAAAATCCTCCACAGCACCTGAAAAATATTGGCACTGACGGCCTTGGCCCATGGTTGAAATAACTGCTGACCCCTGGCACAGAGAGCTGATGCTGATGAGCTGCTGTGGTCTGAGAACAGGAATGAACAGGACAGTGATGAAATAACTTTGAAACGGTGGAATAGTAGATATCCCAAACAAATCCATGTCATAGAAAAAAAAAAAAGAAAAGAATTAGAGCCAATCGGTGCAAACAAAAATCCACAATTTTAATTTACTAATGTTATGTACACGAATATATTCACTTGCAGAGTTTAAGTGTGTTCTTTCTGCCTTTAAATATTCACAGTTATCCAAATATTACATTTAATCATTGTAATTGTTTGGTTTCAAAGGCTTTTTTTTTTTTTTTTAATTCTGTGGAGAAAGTGTGGGTCTTTGGTGATTGAACACCTTTTTAACCGGCAATGTCAGCCTCTCCGACATGACTAGAAAAGGTAAACTCTTAAGTAGAGGCAGAAAACAAGCACAAGGCATCTACTACCTCTTCTTTTCCATTTATGGGGCAGATCCTGACTGAGTATCCAAACGTATCATGATGAATTCAAGAGCTTTTGTGGTGCATTCAGGTGTTATGGGATAGTTTAGCACGTATCAAAGAACCCACGATAGTAAACCATTAAAGCCTACGTTTTAACACCATACAGGTGTCATTAACCAGTAGGCAATCATGCGCGTTTGCATTAAACGGAGAAAATGACAACTTGAATATTATGTCTTGTTGGTTTTTCGTTCCTGCATTTCAACACTCTCATTTGTTTATATGAAAATGTTCCTGCCTGCCGATAAACATCACAAACGAAGAAGAAGAAGTATATGGAAATGTTTTATGTTTATGTGACACGTACAACAGCATAAGAAGTATTCGTGGCTGGTGGTTAGTTATGTTCCTTTTGACCATTTTATTTCTAAAAAAAAAAAAAAAAAAAAAAAAAAGAGTGTAAAGAATTTTTCCCAGCCGACCCTGAACGCATTAAAATTATCCGGCGGAGGTGCCGAGTCATCAGAAAGTCGTACATCACTTCGTTACTAGCAGGAAGAATCGGAAGAACCGAGGTGAATACGTGCATGTTGATGTTTTCGAGCTCCTTTTGTGTCGACTTTGATTCATTTTTAAAAAAATTATCTTTCATTGCGACGCATTCAGCGGCTCCTCGGTCCTCAGTCAACATTTGGCTAGAAGCTAACGTTACCGGCGAGCTCATGTCTGCCGCTGAGTAGGAAAATCTCCCGTTGTGCCCGAAGTCGTGTAAAACGCAGCCAAGCTGTGAATGTGAATCCGCACACGGGAATGAACAACCCCGGCCAAAATGTATGAGTTTACAACAGGCATTTGTGCCTTTTGCTGGTTAGCTCGGAGTGCTAATCCTCTATTTCCGCATTGACGGTCCGTTCTATCCGTGTTGTAGCATGTTAGGTTCAACTGACTGCTACACAGTCATTTGTCCCATCAAATGGTGTGTTTGTGCTCGAGTTTTGGTCTATATTTGATGGATGTGTCATCTAAATTACATTTGCACTCCATCCCCAGTCATAGTTCTCCTTTTCTTTGAAGCAAAAAAAAAAAAAAAAAATCTCAATTCCAGACTCCGTTTACTAATCTGTTAAAATTGGAAATGCCTTGGCATTAATTAAAGTCAGTCAGAGAGCAAAGTAAAGTAAAAATGTATTCTGAATTACTATCCTATTTTGGAATATTCGGCATACAAAAC
The DNA here is from genome assembly GCA_038496675.1 of Rachycentron canadum. Taxonomy (NCBI): domain Eukaryota; kingdom Metazoa; phylum Chordata; class Actinopteri; order Carangiformes; family Rachycentridae; genus Rachycentron; species Rachycentron canadum. The sequence continues at coordinate 16,939,458 of CM076665.1, forward strand.
ATCACCAAGCAGCACTTGTTTTTGCTTAAATCAATACTTCTAAAATCTCTTTACTTCACTTGCTAAAAGTGACCATGATATCAGTTTTTAATTTTAAATATATTCACACAAGTTCTGCTTGCTGGATTAAGTTCATGCCGATTTAAGGGACGGCATTGTAAGTAAAATAGTAGATTTAATAGGGCATTCATTGTTTCAAGGCCACATTTAAACAGCACAATCATGAATAGAGTTTGGCTTGATGGGCACTCTATGCTTATAAATAGTATGTACCAGGGATGATTGCTCCCATCTTATAAAGTGTATTGACCTTTTAAATAAATTATAGGGTTTATTTCAATATAAATGTATTGTGATTAAAATGTCTGTCTAGCTCATTTAGTTTTGTTTTCCCTTCTAGCAACAATGAATGTCTCTCACGAAGTAAATCTGCTGGTGGAGGAGATTCAGCGACTTGGCAGTAAAAGTGAGTCCAGTGTAAGATTCTGTACTAGAGACAGGTTTGGTTGTCTTTATTCTTTAGGTACTCGAGCTGAACTGTGTTGAAGTCTTTTCATTGCACGAGTTTCAATTACACACAGTCATATGATGTTGATCACCAGTTCCAGGTCACAATCTTATTGCTGGATACGTAAATACACTGGAGTAACAGGTCACACAGGCTTCAGAATATTTAAGTTAGCTAGTTTTCACAGCAAAAGCAGTTGCAGCTTTTCACAAGAGTCAATGCAATTATTCAATATGTAAACTATATGGAAATCTCTCTAACTGAGGGTTTGACTTTACTACAGTCATTCAGTCCATTTTACTTACTAACCAGAGCAGCGGTAGTACATTCCCTTAGATGTACATCTACAAACTTTGTGTCTGCATATGTAGTCACTTAATTCTAAAATCGTTAGTCAATTAATTGATCAGTAGATAATAGTAAAATAATTGACTGGGCTTCCACCTTCTCAAATGTGAGGATTTGATTTTTCTCTCTGTCTTATATCATTGTAACCTCAGTACTTTGCACTTTGGACTGTGAGTCATATAAAACAAGCAATCTGAAGATTTACTTTGAAGATTTGCATAATTTCCTCTTGTTTTTAGTCTAAATTTAATCTTTAAAAAAAAACAAATGAACAGATTAACCTGCAATAAAAAAAACAGTTAGTTGTAAAGCTGTCATTGCTGGCACTTAGATTTAAATAGAAGCCAATATTGACAATGACATAAATAACTCAGCCAATTAAACGGGAGCAATACCCTGTTTGTTTGCTCTTTATATATATCTTGTCAACAAACTGCTAATGTAAAACGAGCGCAACAATAAGAGCTATCACTTGGTGTGACTGTAACACTAGTAAAGTATGAATGATCCCAAGTCATTCAATTTAAAGATAATAGTCAGGATTATTATTTCAAAGTTGTTAGGAAATTAACTTTTAACAGTTGTTGCTAACCTCTCATTACAGATGCTAACGGTCAAACCATTGTGAAGTTTGGCGTGTTGTTCAATGACGACCGTTGTGCCAATATCTTCGAGGCATTGGTGGGCACCCTGAAGGCTGCCAAGAAGAAGAAGGTGGTCGACTTCCAGGGCGAGTTGCTTCTGCAAGGCGTCCATGACAACGTTGATATCATCTTGCTCCAAGAATAAGAGAGATATTTGGAGCAGTCGGCCTTCTATCAACTGTGGGTCTCACTGAATCCTTCCAAATACTGAGCTTCTGTAGTGTACCAGCTTGTCACCGGGCTTCTGTTTTCAGTCATCTTCTTCCATGTATAAGGCTCAGTATTTGAACTCCAATACAATGGCCAAACAGATTAGACCTAACAGTATATTAATTGCCCAACTGGCATGTCTGCAAACGATTTCATTTGACTTCAGTGTGCCAAATTTGAGAATATCCATAGGCTGACCAACAGCCACATTCATAGTTTTAGATGACAAGGAAAAGTAGTGTTTCTCTCTTTCTCAGGCGCCACCATTTTATCAACCACGGGTCTGAAATGCCATTTTGATACACTTTTAAGACTATAATCGCACAAATCAGGAAATAGTTTCTTAAACGCGTTAATTTAGATATTTCTTTGTTAATTTTTGGGAAAAGTACAGTATAGGTTAACTATCAAAACCAAATGCCTCTATTGATAGTATCAGTGTCATAATAATGGACACGCAGGATGAGGTACTGATTAGATTTAGCAACTTTAACAGACTTCTTCTTTAAAGGCTTAATTTGACCACTAATCTTTACAAATTGTAAGAGATATTGTTTTTAAAGCTGCACTAGTAAATTCTCCATTTATCAGTCTCAAGTGGCAGGGAGAGTGACCTCATTGCCCAAAAATCATGTATTGTAATGATTTTTTATTTTATTTTTTTTCACATATTAAGCTAGTGCTGCTTTAAAACAGTGTATAGTGTGTGTCCACCAACAGTGTCACCAAATGGCCGTCCCATTTGCTGTTTACATGAGCCATTTATACTACCTCTTGTGGACTTTTTAAAAATATGTTATTAGACCAGTGCTTTTGGAAATACAACAATGATTCCTTCATAGAAACTACAAAGACAAGTACAAGTGCATTTTAAGTATGACTTTTGCACCTTTTTGTACTCATTGCGATGTCCAAGAGTGGTTTTTATTCCATCTTTTTATATGTGGTCAATAATGAATTTTCTCTGCTAAACAAATTCCAAAACTTGCCTTTCATAAGAAACCGTTGATGAGCAAATGGCGAATGTATTTCTCGTGCAATTTCTATTGATGTATCATTACAGGGTGATTGGTGCCAATTCAAAAGATGAATTTGTAATGATTCTCAGGACCAAACACAACCAAAATATGTTAAATAACTGTCCTATGGATTAAATTAGGTGTCTTACCTGTGACACAAGATGTGGATTTATAGTTTTATTAGATTGTTTTGTTTACTTTTCGCACTTTTTGTTCTGTACTGTAAATCCAATGAAACTTGCATATCACGTGTGACCACTTTGCTCCGTTTCCCCCGATATCTCAAACACTTGTCACTTGCAAAGTTATGAGCAAAAATATTCGAAGACTAATTATTGCTATGTATGGAAGCCCACAGTGGTCAACATTGAATAAATAAGAAATTGTGAACTAATGTAATGTATTTTTGAACACATCAGAAATATGAAATTCTATTTCACTCGCTTCTTTCACAATAACTTTGTCTTTTTTTTTTTTTTAATTCAAGCAGTTTTTATTTCAAATCATCCCTTTTTATTAAGTCCACTTTTATTTCAAAATGACATTTTTCCCAGTGAATCTCATAATTCTGCTTTTCAGTCAGTAAAGTATTTTCCTGACAAAATGGATAAAACCTTTTGAAATAGGAAACTCTTTTATTGTGAAAAACACATTTCATATTCATTAACTGAGTTTTTAAAATCTTAAAATGTCTTTCACAATTTTACTGGTTATAATTAATATTTTATCTGTATTTACTCCTGTAATTGATCTAATGTTATTGATTTATTTAATTTTGATCATTTGGGATTCCATAACTTTGGTAACATACACGAGAAGGATCAGCAATCAAACATGTAACATCATCCTGGCAGCTGTTATTCTCAGCTGGATGATATCAAACCTTTTTCCTATTTCTCATTACAAATTGGTCCTTGTTCATGTTACCAGTCACACTCGCAGAAAGTTATTTGCTTCTCAGAGTGATAAGAGGCAAGTAATAAACCTTGTGAATCAACACCTGGCCTGCTGTTTTTACGTGGTCCGTTCCACATTCAGTGCCGTTGTATCCACCTCACTCAGTCTTTGTGTTGGTTGTTTTGATGGTGTTTGACTTGATATATTTTTTCTAAAGGGTATAAGAGACCATTCACTTGATTGTTCTCTTAACAGTGTTGGTTACATAGATGGACCACATAGATGTGGTGAAATTAAGAGAATGATCTTCATTGTGTTCTAATTATGAGTGAAACTGAAATGTAGCCGGGAACAGAAAAGATCAGTTATGTGAAGTATAAACATGAGTAAACTAATGGGAAAAGTAGAAGTCAGTAAAAGTTGTGGAAATAATGGAGAAAAGCAAGAGAGAGGAAGAAACATGCTGCTTGCATCACTGTCGTTTTGGGTTTTAAGACCTTGCTTTTGTTTCACTCACTGTGTGTCCCTGGTGTGAGTTTCAGATGGCTTTTGAAAAGTGCCAATGACAAGTCAGCATTTAGCAAGAGGAGAAAGTCATGATCAGAGCGGTGCCAATACCTCGAGCCATTTCTGTGAACTAATGGGATGCCTGCATGACGTGTTCAAATCCGTCATTACTGTCTTTTGTATTGGCAATGACACATTCCTGAAAGAACAGAGGTGTCTGTTACTGTGGAATACACTCTGAAGAATAAAATCTTTAATAATAATTTAGAAAGGTCTGTGTTGTGTTTGTTTGTTCCGCTGTATCCTGAGCTTAAGATAGACTTGGACTCACTTTTTTTCATTAGGCTCATTGTATTTATAAAATCAAATGTTTGATCCTGAGACATGATATGCAGGAAATGCAAGAAGCTCACTAATTTCATCAAAGAAGCTAGTACGTTCCTCAGTCGATGTGAGGGTCTAAGGGCAGAGGATGTTATGATGCTATGTAAATCCCTTTGAGACAAACTGTTTGTAAAAATGGGCTATACAAATAAAATTGCCTTGCCTTGCCTAGTACTCAGAAGCACAGTTTGCATAATTGTTTTACTGATTTTTAAGGTGTTTTTTGCTGAGAACATTGTGGTAAAAGCAGTCAAATAATCAGATATGTTAACACGGGTGTCTGTTGGTCTGTTGAGTGTAAGCCGAATTAAAGAGCAGCAGCTATTGCTTCATAATGATTTTAATCATGTTTTAATGGGTTTCAAAAGTAGCAAGAAATCTTTAAATTGGCAGATTTATGAATGAAATTTGGTGCCCAAATCTCCCCATAAAACATTCTTTTTTTGTGGTGTCTAACTTAATTTGTTCTGGTGTTAAAATATTTGGACTCATCTAAATTCCATTGGTAGTATCCGTATTTTCTGATGCATTTATGTTTTGTTAAAAAGCTGCAGGTGCTGCACAGGGATTTGAATTGATTTGAATATTCTGTTTAACTAAATTGCATGTGTAACCTACAAGCAGTCCCCAAGTGCAGATCATCAAGTTGATTCACTGCTTGTAGGAGACGGGATGAGAAAGTGAGCCTTGAAATATCACCACCCAGGCTGATGATATCTCTGCTGCCATAAGTGTTAAATAAGACAGAGATACCCCCCCTCACAGGTATGTTGCACTGAATACTTATCATCAACTTGATGTAGTCTCCAGTCTCATTGCTGAGTCTGCTGCTGCATTGAGGTACTGTGGGAATACCTGACAGCAGACTTCAGTGACCTGAAATTGTTGACCACCACCTGCGTTTTAGTGTCACCATGCTTATCTTCTGTTCTATTTTCAGCAGATATTAATGCCCTACATATATCTATGACAACATTGTATTTACTGTGCCTACTTGCTGATGACAGATGACAGATGAGTCCGAGCCTGGAGAAATGGGACATCACCAAACGTCTGTTGTTGATTTTATAGGCCATCATTTTACAGGAAAACATGCAACAACTGAGGATACTTGCTATTTGGTTTTTGACCACCAACTTTTTGATGAAGGATGAGAGCATGAAAGGTGTAAAATGTTCTGTCTCATGAAGTAAAAAAATAATAGTATAAGAGCAATGGGTTATAATGCCACACATAGTTACAGCCCTTGAGGAAAGTCACCCCGTGTGCCTTCTTGTTCTCATACTAATAATACAAATATGGTTAAAAACAGAAAGTCATTTCACAACTTATGTAAACATACCAATTCTTCATCTTTAGGTAAAGTGATGTATTACAGCCCTAGTAAATATAATAAGTCTATTTATTAAATTAAGAGTTGTAAATGTAATGTAAAGCTACTATAACAAGTAAAAAAGCACATATCTAATGCACTTATCTAATTTTACTGTTCAATTCAATAGATAAAAATAAGCGAGGTCATAACCTAGTTCTTAAGTTAATTAATTGGTTTTTGATGAAGAGAAAGTAGTACTAGTACTAGAGCAGTGGGTTATGAGTGAAGTTGTTTTTCATGCTCAATGCTTTTAACTGCACTTTTGAGATTAATATGATTTGCAATTTCTTGTAAAAGAGGTAATAAAACATATAAAACTCAACTAAAGATGGAAAATCAAAACAAACTAAACAGTGTGATGCACATAACCATTGTCAAAGTCCAAAACACAAAAAGTGTGCAGATCGATAGGTTCATTTTAGTTAAAATCAATGAGTCTGTGAAAATGAGTGTCACTCAACATTTTATCAATGACTGACAGTCATTGTTTGAAACTTCAAAGGCTCATATCCTGAAACTAAAGCATTACTGCAAAACTGTGCTCACATTTTATAATTGAAACTAAAAAAAAGATTCATTGATTTCAGTATGCAAACTCCTTTTGTACTTAAGACATTACCTCTTCCCCTTTTCTCTTGCTTTCTTCACCTAAGAGGCTGAAGTACCTTTTGTTGTGTATTACAGCCATGTTAGTCTAAGAGCTTTATTTATCCTTACTTCTCTTATTATAGGACATGAGCTTATTTGACTGCGCTAGTTTAATCTTTACTTCCTATTTGTCTCATTTCAGATTTAGCAGCCCATGTGTGCTGTTTCTACTCTTTTAAATTTGAAGATAAAGTCAGAGGATGAAAGTTTCACAAATATTTCCTTTCCATTCATCCTGACCTGATGCCCTTGATGATAGTCCTTTTGAATTGAACCTCCTTCTTTATAATTGTTGTTATTATGATACTTTTTTTACGTTTTTTTTTGGAAATATCAAAAAGATGTGAAAGTAGTGATCAAAATGTCAAGGTGAACTATGAACTATAATTAAAAAATCTGGGAGAAGCTAATTATCAATCAGCGTATCCGTTTTCTTTCCGTCGGCTAAAAGAAGCGTTTAAAACCGTAAAATCCGAGCTTTCCCACGGACCTTAAATGCACCGTAAGTCTTTGACAAGCCAACGGTAAGGAAGGGGGGCGGGGTCCCGTGACGTCAGAGGGTGGAAGAAAACAGCAGAGCAGGAATCAAAACAAGAGACGGACACGCCTTCGCTCTTAAAGGTTATAGCAGCTTATTCGCTATAGCTGCTGCTGTGCAAATACCTGCCGGTCGTCCACGAGGAGACTTAAAACAACAACAACAACAACAACAAAGAGAAATCACAGCAAAAAAAACAACAACAACAACAACAACAACAACAACAAAACACCAGAGCCCACTGCAGAAATGGAGTCCACAGAAATGTCAGGCAGCGTTGACAGCAGCTGCTGATGTAGAGGTTACGAAAATAACACTGACATCCGAATCCTGTAAAATGCCCAACCAGAAGAACAACAAGGGAAAGAAAAGCAAACGCACTAACAGTAGCGGAGATGAGCAGGAAAATGGAGCCTGTGCGGCCGCAACAGGAGGCGCGGCCGCGGCGGCTGCGCCCAGAAACGAGCGCTCAAGTGGTAAGAGAGGAAACGGACAAAGATGTAGTGAAGTTTGGTGATGCTGTCTTCCTGCCAGGGGAAGCTCTGTCTGTGCCTGTGCGACTGTGACATACATGCACTGCGACGTCGCTAAAGTCTCGTACTCCCCCTCCTTATACTTATTTCCTACCTGGACAGAACGTTGCACCAAACTTCGTTCAGAAATGTTGGCATTTTAAGCCTTCCGCGATTATCGACAAATATAGGCTACATTGCTGGATCACGATTTAGGGCCTTGTGTGAATGTGTGATTTTTTTTTTTTTTTTTTTTTTTTTTTTTTGGTGGGGAGCTTTCGTTGTGTCGCAAGTACTTAGTTCTCAACTGCATTGAAATCTCGGTTTGTGTAATTGCTTAACATTGATTTTATGTGCAGGCACCGTGGCTTGCTTTGGTACGAAAGAATGTGGGAGTAGTAGGCAAACAAGTTGAAATTATATTTAAAGAAGCGTTGCTTGGTGTGTCGAATATAAGCCGAATTGTAGAGCAAATGATCTTGCGTCGTAATTTGCCTTGAGGCACGTTTTAACTGATTTCAACAGTTCCCTAAAGCAGAATATCCTAAAATTGCAAAATCTAGCAATGGAATTTGGCGCCTCGAGGACCTCATGCCAAAAAAAAAACCCGAATTATCACCTGTGAAAATAACATTTATTGTTGACTAATGTAGTATCGGGTTGTCTAAATGAACCAATGCGGCACTTCTTTGTCTTTAATCGACCGAGTGCTGCAACGTGCAGGGTGCAGGCCTCAGTTGTCTTTTCCTGACGCGCACCTTGTGCACACAGTTTTTGGTTGTGGCCTTCCTCCTCCTCAAGGGTAATACTGACACCTCACCGCTTGTCTGCGCACTCAAGTTCAACTTCATCCCACACAGAGTTACAGCACTTGAGGAAAGTCACCCTGTTTGCTTTCTTACCCTCTTACTAATAATGCAGATATGGTTAAGAACAGAAAATCATCCCACACCACGTGTCAACATACCCATCCTTCAGCTTTGAGCACAGTGCCATGTTACAAATGGTAAATAGATCTATTTATTAAACTGTACTTTTAAATGTAATGTAAACCTGCTATAATTAGGCTTAAGTGAAAAGAGCATACATCAGTGCACTTTAATGTTAAATGAAACATGGTCAATTAAGTTTCTCTATAATGTAATCTAGTGCTTAAATTAGTTCATTAATTGGTTAATTGATGAAAAGAAAACAAATCGATCAGTCATTTGTCATTTATCAAGCAAATGGGCCAAACGCTTGATGCCTGCCACTTATCGACAATCTGAATATGACTCATTGAGGTTGAGGACTCTAGGAGGTTGTGATGGGCTTTTATGACAGTTTTCTAATGTCGTACTGACCAACAGTGAATCAGTTCATCTAGAGGTGATGACAGAATAGTTGCAGCCTCGAGTAAAATGCATCTGCTTTTTCAGGACAGTAAAGTAAGTGAAGTGCACTGTTAAATCAGCTGCTCTCATCTCATATCTCAGTGAAGTTATTGTTTATCACGGGAGTACTGAGTCCAAGTAAGATTCATTTAAATATTAATTTGTGCTGAAGTCTGTAGCCCTTTATCATTTTTATCCAGTAAAGTGATGCATTGGGACAGAAATGCACACATAAGCATTTTTTTCTCCATCGCATGGTGACTTAGAAAGACAGAAAAAAAAAAAAAAAAAGCACTGACTGTACCGGAAAAGGAAGGAGGAAACTATTCTCCCCACATACGCCCACGGTGTATTATCATGAGCTGCTCCTTGTGTAGACTGTGTGCCCACATTTGCTTGATACACATCCAGACTTGACAATTGGCAGAGCTTGAATAGAGCTGCTCACAGGCTTGGATGGCCTAGTTGAATTTTATAAATTGATGCCAAAGCGGCAGAAAGGACACTGGAATCAGCCTTTTAACATTTTTATCTCCTGTTGTGCTGTTGCAGGGTGATGAGGGCGATATTGCTAAAGTAACTTATGATGGAGACACGCTGCTTTAATAGTTTAGTGTCTCCTGAAATGTCTGTGAATTTGTTTGTGCTAAAGAAGTTATTCTCTTATTCAATCAGTTTAAACTGCAGAAAATCACAGGGGACGAAATGTAGGGCTGCAACTAACATATAAAAGTGACATTGGGAATGAATGTATTTAATCAACGGACAAAAATCACAGAAAATTTAGTTTAAAATCATTTAAGACAAGAAACAGCAGCAAAGTCGCACATTTGAGAAGCTGGATCAATCAGATATTTGGCATTTTTGCTTGAAAAATGACTTCAATGATGAATCTATGATAAAATGATGATTTATTCTGTTTTAGCTCTAAATTAATTATCAAGCAAATTCAATGTCAGGCAAAAATAACCAACATCTCCTGGTTTCAGCTTCTTAAATATGAGGATTTTTTGCTTTCCTCTGTTTTCTGTCAGTGTAAATCTTTTATCTTTGGGTTTTTGTCCTTTTTCTAGATAAAACAAGCATGTTGAAGCCATAGCTTTCACTCTGGTTTTTTACTTTTCCCTGTTTCACATAAATGTAAGTTGAAATAGAGCTGAAACAATTAAATAACATGTAACAATATGGACTTATTTGATAATAAAATGCTGTCTTTACCTGAGGAAAAGTTGAGGGACATTTTAATCAATGAATTTACAGTTGCAGCACAAAAATTGAATGTATGTAGGTCAGGTGATTAAATCAGCTTTTTGAGGGACACTGTGATGAGAAATATATTAAAGTCTCTCCTCCCCCTTCCTGTCTTTACTCACTCAGAGGTCCAGTGTGCGACCCCTCTGGGGTGCAGCCTCAGCCGGGCCGTCGACCTGGAGAAGGACGACTACCAGCGGGTGCTCTGCAACAATGAGCTCTGCCCTTATGGCAACTGGATGCATCTTCAGTGCTTCTACGAGTGGGAGAGCTCCATCCTCGTCCAGTTCAACTGCATCGGCCGTGCGCGGTCCTGGAACGAGAAACAGTGCCGACAGAACATGTGGACCAAGAAGGGCTACGACCTGGCCTTCAGGTTCTGCTCCTGCCGCTGCGGCCAGGGTCACCTGAAGAAAGACACTGACTGGTATCAGGTGAAACGGATGCAGGATGAGCGCAAGAAGAAGCCGTCTGAGAGGAGTGCGGGCAGGACTGGGGCCAGTGGAGGGTCTGGGGATGGGCTTTTTGAGGAGCCTAAGAAAAGTAAGGCATCCGGAGGAGCAGGAGGCGGTAAACTATCCCACAGAGCCTCCAGTCAGGAGTTACCTCGTAGACAATCAGTAGAGCGACAGAACTCTATAGAAAGAGGAGCAGCAGCAGCAGGAGGAGGGGGACATGCTGCAGGAGGACCCTTTCCTCTGGGGCCTCCTCAGAAATCTCCATGCGGCTCTCCAGGACAATCTCCCCCTACCGGTTTCTCCTTCTCCCCCACTGCTGCTCTCGGATCAGGAGGCGGAGCGGCAGGTCTGCGGGGTTCCCGTCAGCTGGGAGAGTTCCTCAAATCAGCCGTCCACATGGACCCGCAGAGGAAACACCTTCTGGTCGGGGGAGCCCTCAGCAGGGGTGGCGGCTGCTCGTTGGGGGCCTCCAGCGGCGGAGCTGCTGGTCCTCACCTCGACCCCGGGTCTGTTCTTCCCCTGTCGCTGTCCCTCGCCCTCCCTCTCCACCACCGTCTCACCTCTAGCGGTATGGGAGACGGCACCCACCCTCACCCAGTGCAGTTCCTGAGGAGGCTGGACCTCTCGGAGCTCCTCACCCACATCCCTCGACATAAACTCAACACCTACCACGTCCGGATGGAGGACGATGCTCAGGCTGGCCAGGGGGAGGAGCTGCGCAGGTAGAGCTTCTGGGACATTTATCCTCTAATGCCTGGTTAACTAATAATGAAATTTATTGTTGCATTCATTTTTAGTAGATTTAATGTTGTTATATAACCAGATTTGTCCGCTTGTCAGCACCAGAACACATACACTGCTCGATTAAAAACAGGTAAGAGTATTTGTATGACACATGCTTTACAAAAGGAGTAAATTTAAGGTATTAGATAAACACAAGCATGTAAGTGGAAACAAAATACAGATCAAAACCGATCAAATGTTAGTCTAACAAAAAGCAGTAGCACACCAAAAAGTTTTAAACCTCAAGAACAGGAGCCATTTTTTACATTTTACTGTTACAGTAAAAGGGAAGTAAAATGACTTAATTGCCAGGAATTAAATTTCACTTCCAATCACCTAGTTCTGCTTGGCACTTGGCTCTCCTCTGACAACACTATAAGACATAGTCACGTGTGGCGTAGCTGCTAATTTTGAGCTTTATTTCACCTAATTTGAGGAACCACAACAACCAAAAAGAATGAAAATATACAGAATTTCATCTCAAACATCTCCTGCATCTTTAATTTTTTGAATAGTTGTCAAAAGACGGTGAAGTTATCTGGACCATAATCATTTTGTGTTCACAAACAGTACTGGCAACCATTACACAGTGAACGATGACGGTGGGTTTGATGTTGCAAACGGCCAGTTGATCCGTCAGTATGTCAGTCAGATCAACTGTTTATTAATGACAGTAATGATAATTATTTAAAACACCTATAATCAGGTATATTAACATTTGTATGTTAAGGGGCGTTTTAGTGTCTTAACTGCAATTTGGTTTGGTTCACTCTCACTGTACCGTTAAGCTCTGAAACACAACCTGCAGACTGTTTGCAGACAAATTCACCATATTATAAAAGACACTAAAACAGCATTAAAGCCACTGAAACCCAGGCCAATTAAATCCTTTTATCAAGAAGGCGGCTCATTAATGTTTCAAGGGCTTTTAATTTGACAAGTATCAGTCTGACAAGTGGATGAACATAGGTCCCGGACATCTGTTTACTTTCCGCCTCACAAGGGAAAGAAAAGAAAGAGACAGTTTACAATTGATTCCCCAGATTAAGCTCAACAGTAAAGACACTTCAACTAAAACTGTAACCGTCTGTCCATGTCGTCCTGCAGGTTTATCCTGTCAGCCCTCAGCGCGAGCCAGAGAAACGTGGTCAACTGTGCGCTGTGCCACCGAGCCCTGCCGGTGTTTGAACAGTTTCCTTTAGTGGACGGGACTCTGTTTCTCAGCCCCTCACGCCACGATGAGATTGAGTACGACGTGCCCTGTCACCTTCAAGGTCAGACCTGCCTCCAAGATCATGGCATGAGACCTGAGACTATGCCTCATAAATATCAAGATTCACAAACACATCCTCTTCTTATTTAAGTCCCATATAATTGAAACGTTTATATTTTACTATCAAAAACATGCATATGAAGGAGCTATATACGTATTTGCAATACTTTTTTTACACAGGTTGGGAACCAATTCACTGAAATGTAGTGTATTTATAATGATGATAATTATAATAGGGTAAAGATTATATTAATTTATTTTGCATTGCACTTGCATTGCAAAGTGCAAAGTGCATATCTGAACCAGGGTTAAAATGAATAGTTTCAGTTTCATTAAAATTGAATAAAAAATACACAAAAAAATGATTTAAGATGAAGCAATAAAAGGAATAATCATAAAAGGGATATAGGGTGACCCTGAAACGCCAGTGCCCCACAATTTAGAAACACAACCATATACTATACCATAACCATAACATCGGCTCAAGTCACGCTCAAGTCGACAAACAGCCAACACTGTTGTCGGACTCATGTGTTGTGTGTGTCCAGCACCCCAGCAGTTGGTCGGGATAAAAGTCAAATAAACCATTAACATGTTATTTTTCCTCAATCAAATATTCACTTTCATGAGGCGTCTTTGATCTGCTGGCCCACAAGCTTTGATATTCATGCGCCTCGATATAGATCAGTAGAAAAGGTTGAGTTGTTTAGTTTTCCACGACTTTGTGTCAGACTGAATATAAACAAGGGCCAAGAAAAGCGGTTGAATGGTGCCACAAAGTTAAAAAGTGAGGACTGGAGAACATTTTTTGCTGAGCAAGTTTGCGGGGACTGAAAACACTTGATCCATAATCATGACTCTGTTTTGATCCGTTTTAATCAAGTGCATTGAAGTTTACAGTCGGTATCAAAGATAGATGAAATGATTTGCAACAGTTTTCCATGTGTGGTATTTTTGGCACAATGAGAGTCATTCACAGAAGATGTGCAGAGCTGGGAAAGTTTGGTTTCTTTTGCCTCTCTTTGCAGTTTTATTTCCTTCAGAAACTTATTATTTTATTATTGTTGTTATTTTATTTTGTATTCAAGTCTAATGAAATACAATCAGGGCTTGGTTATTTTATGGCTGACTGTGTTTCTTTATTTCTAACAGGCAGGTTAATGCACCTGTACGCCATCTGTGTGGACTGTCTAGAAGGCGTCCACAAGATTGTCTGCATCAAGTGCAAGTCACGCTGGGACGGGAGCTGGCACCAACTGGGCACCATGTACACCTACGACATACTGGCTGCTTCACCGTGTTGCCAGGTAGAAACATTGATCAAAAAAAATTCTATTTATTTTACGGATTCCAGGAGAGAATAACATTAACACACAACCTATTAAAGCAAAAACAAAAAAAAACAAAACTAGAGCTATTTCTTCCTGAGGTCTGTGAACGTTACATGGACTGTGTCTGCAGGATGTGACTGCTGAGTCTACAGCTTGTTCTGCTGCCCCCAACTGGTCTACAAGCGCAGCATTAAATCAATGGGAGACTCAAAAGCTGCAGGTCGCACAAGGCTCAGACATGAGCTGCCAACACTTAGATTAGTTGTTAGGCTGCTCTGCTTTTAATGTCCAGGGCAGCAGATGCCAATTTAGATGAAGATGGAAGAGACTCGCAGGGAAAAAAACTCCTGCTATGCTCTTTTCTGCCATGATTTACACTGGGATTACAGTTGCTTTCATATAAATACATTTTCCCTCGTGACAGATTAATCTCAGCTCAAAGGCCAAATCTGTCTGCATCTCAGTCTTCATCAGAAAATAGAAATGCTAAATGCTAAATAGAAATGCTTAAGTGATTCAAGGAGATCAACCTTGGACAGACTGTTTTCTGTACTGAATGTGATTAAGGCTGATTAGTTTTGTCTGTAGTGAAAAATGCCCGATATGATTTCTGACAGCCAGAGGTGATGTTTCCAAATTGCTTTTTTTATCCAGAACCCAAAGATATTTGTTATATGACAAAAAAACAAACAGCAAATCCTTACATCTCAAAAGATGGAATTAACGACTACATATTGAATAATCAGTTCGACTCTAATGTTGTCTCTTTGATCATTATCCCAGTCGACGATGTAAAGAAGTACTGAGACCTTGAGTCAAAAGCTTAAGCTTAAGATGTTGTTTTAATGTTGGAGCTAATTTTAATTTGAAAGTCTTGTTATTCATATCATAACCAATCATAATACACCATAATGTATTTGTTAATTATGTTTTGTTAATGTGACTCTGCAAAGTAAAGTCCAGCGACAGTTGTTAAATGTTGTAAAGTGGCGTTAAATGGTTATTTGCCTTTGAAATGAAGTAGGAGGAGCGGAAAGTACAGGTACATCAAGATTACATCCATTCATTGTCTAAACCAATGGACAAGGCCGGTGTACACCCTGCACAGGTCGCCAGTCTATCACATATAGAGACAAACAACCATTCACACTCACATTCACACCTATGGGCAATTTAGAGTCACCTAATATAACTTAATGTACATGTTTTGGGAGGAGTGCCCGGAGAGTGTCTCCACACAGAAAGGCCCCAGACTCAGGGTTCGAACTCAGTGCCTTCTTCCTATGAGAAACACACAAATGTGCTTTGTCAGCTGATGTTCATTCAGCCCCTCTCTGCATGAAGACTATAGGATGCAGTCAAAGGCAAAGTGGAGCTTCAGAGTTGAGATCATTTAATCACACGCGCTGTTTGCTCCCAGGGTTAAATTCAACGTGTCCCGCCTTCCCTCCCTCCCTGTGTGTCCCCAGGCCCGTCTCAACTGTAAGCACTGCGGGAAGCCGGTGGTGGACGTCCGAGTCGGGATGCAGTATTTCTCCGAGTACAGCAACGTCCAGCAGTGTCCTCACTGCGGCAACCTGGACTATCACTTTGTTAAACCCTTCTCCTCCTACAAAGTACTCGAAGCTTATTGACAAATGTTGTTCATGCATGCTAGTGAAGCTGCTCTTATTCTCACTGTTTTTTTTTTTCTAACAATCTAGGACAGATTTTATTTTTTGGGCCTTAAGTTGGTTTTATGTTTTAAAGTTCTTTTTTTCCCCTCAGTTTTATTTTTTTATGTATAGGAAAAGAATGATTCTAGTTTTAAAGAATAAATAAAAGTTCCAGGACAGTATCTCTGCTGTTAGAGAGGTGTGGAGCTGACACTTGGGTCAAGCAAACACATTTATCTGTGACAAGTGAATGTATCTGTATGCCAAATTTGCTTTTATTTTTATTTTTTACCAAAAACATGAATATAAATCTTGAATAAAGCAGAGAAAGGTTAGTGCGGGTGTTGGCTTGATATGTTCATCACATCTGAACACTGCTTTGCCTCAATGAAATGGGGCATTGTTGTCAACAGTCAGCCATCGTTGACTGAAAATCATCATCACGCTATTTATTATGTGTGTGTGTGTGTCTCTGAGGCGTGTTTAGGTACAAAAACAAAATGCAGATGCACTGCAGGATAAAATTAAGCATTTGACATCCAATCAAAATGTGTGGCATGTAAAAATGCAGAGGAACAGAAGAGCTGAGCGACTCATCCAGCGTACTGGCAGATTTGTATCCTGGTGGGAGAGGTCTGTCTCTCGCTCTCTGTCTGGATGACAATGTCCCAATCCATCCATCCGCTATCTTCACCTCTTATCCTCATAGGATAAGACGGAGCACGGAGCCAATCCCAGATTACATTGGGGTCATTGAGGCTAAAGGGTCAAGTCATGTCTTGCTAAGTATGTATACGATGTGAGGCATACAGGGCATTATGGCCCTTAATGACCAATGTGTTGTCCAGCACAATCATCAAAACACTAAAATCTGTGAATATCAGTCTGCGTCTTGATTCGACACCTTAATGCACCAATTAAAACTCAGTCTTTAGGTTAGTGCAACTTGTGATAGTGAAGTCAGCAGCTATGGCAACTAGCTGACTAGTTATTGATGTGACGATTGGCTGCTGCAGATACAACATTCAAACATCAAAAGTCTACATGCTGAGATCGGAGCAGTTTGGCTCCGCCTTCAAAGGACAGGGCCCGCAAAGATGAATCCTTTAGAGCAGTGAGCAGCACTGGGGAAACACCTCAAGGACCCCAGAGGGCCCCCAGCAGAAAGGGGACTTTATTTAGATTTCCATTCTTAAGTAGCACAACAACAGAACTGTTTGACTGGTCATAGGTTTTAAATACTCTCTGTAGTAAAACATCTAAAAACAAAAATCTTTTCGAAGATCTTTTCAAATGGGGGTCTGTGGTTTCATATGTCTCAGTTTGGGCCTCCTTGATGTAAAAGGCCACTGTTTTAAAGGACCAATGGACAGTGTCTTTTGCTGGATGCATCATTATTACACAACAATAAACGTCACAACAGGCCAGAGGCAGAATCCGATAGAGATTTAGACCAAACTTTGACATTTAATGACAATCTTTGACTTGTTTTTGTGATCAGATCACTGCTCTACAGATCCTTCTTCTGTCCCTTCTTTGGTGCCAACGGGCGGCGTGTCGCTCTGAGTGGAGCCGGAGCCTGAAGGCTGTGATGCTTGTCCGTCCCTCTTCCTTTTTAGTGAGATCTCCTTTGCCGAAGCCGGACGGATGATGCACATGGCTTCCTTGCCGTTGTTTTTGACTTTTGGCATTGAAACAAATCCCACCATTACCTGCATTTGTTGTACCATCCCCTCCAAGGTTTTGTCCTGAGGAGCGAAATATTGACATTTGAAAGTTACGCACACAAAAAAAGATAATGACAAATGACAGTTTTTTGTTTTTTTTTTTTGTAATAATGATCCTTTAAATCTTTAATATTATAATATGGACATGATATGGACTGACTGGATGATTTAAGAGATGAAAAACAAATTGTCAGTCTATGGTGGAGAAACTACGACGCTTTACTAATGACAAACATATATTTATATATATTTATTTCTGGTCAACAGACAGTAAATGCAAGATTCACGTTTCACTTTATAATATTTTGTTTTTTTCTAGTTTGATCAGTTTTATGTCATGTCTGTTTATGAAATGACATGTTCCCAATTCATTTTATCAATACGTTCTGCGTATTCACATGTGCAGTTGCAAATCATCCCCAAAATGAGTTGACTATCTTTTGCTGTTGACGTTAAGTTTTGTCAGTGTTACGACGCCTTGGTGGCTTCGATGTTGACCTGGTTCGTGTCATGAGAACTTCTGCTCCACATCATGTCTTTCCTCATTTCCTGTCGAAAACTAAACAAAGTGTGTTCTTCCTCACCAGGTTGTCCTCGGGTTCCCTGCGTGCCGATCGAAGAGTAATCCTGACATGGTGCTTCTTCTCCAGCCAGGTCTCCACCTGTTTCAGCTTGATGGTCATGTCATGTGATGCGATACCAGATGAGATGGAGAGTTCTTTCACCTGCGCAACAGCTGTGGAGAAAATACAGTCAGTCCCAATTCTACATGATGTTATATTGTGTTTCACAGACTGTTGTGCATGACTTTTGAGAAAACTCCTCACGACATAAGACTCTACTTTATTACTAATAGCTCTAACAGCAAATGGTTGCTTAAATAAATAAATGGATATTCCCTGGAACTAACTTTGGCTTAAATGAAAAAGGTGCAGTCAGCAAACACCAAGCAGCTCCCTGACTGTTATATTTAGTGACAACTGGAAAGATTAAGGTGCGAGTAGAAACAATTAGTCCACCCAACTTTTCTGATAATCGCTAAACTGTTTAATTTGTTTCAAAATGCAAGACCAATCAATACAGTTGATAAAATAATCAGCAGTTTCATTATTTTTGAAAATAATTAGCTTTCACCTAAATCAAAGCAGCTGAATCAGAGACAATATCTGTTAAAAACTTAGTGTTTCAAATCTGATGACAGGTTACAGGTTATTTTTCAGACTTGACAAAGCTGCTCCAGAGCCACACAGGACATTGTACAACTGTCTTTACAGTCCAGCCTCTGATGTACAAGTATTAAACTGAGGTGTCATCTTGGTCACCACATACCTTTTTGTTTTGCTTTCTCTATTTCCCGTATTTTCTGCTGCTCCTGGTAGATTTGTTTTCCAGTCATCAGCTGGTAGACTGGAGGGTCTTTGTTTGCATTGAGCAGCACCAGTTTCAGACCCTGTTTGTCCATAAGTGTGATCGCTTTAACTCGGTGCATGACGCCTAGGTCCTCGCCTGTATCATCTATCAACTGTATCCGCTGCTGCGGGATCCTGTGGCCAACGTTGCCAATGGCGACAGGAGCTCTGGCATCCTTCTTTTTCTTTGGTGTTCCCTGCTTATTCATGTCATCTACTGCTGTGGAGAATGGACACCGGCTCCAGGAGGCGGCGATGATTTTTAAGCTTTCGCTGCAGTTGAGAAACTTTGATGCTGGCATCCGGTAGGCAGGACTGGCATCACACACGGCTCTCGGTGCATGGTTTAGCACCAACCTCATGCAACCTGCAGATATATCTTTAATGGGTACAGATGAGTTGGTTAAATAAAGGTCATCATCTATCATTTATTTCTTATCTGACTGTACAGGTCAGCCAAACCTGATACTACAACGATGAAATGGATCTAAACATAATCTAAGCATTTTTAGCAGCATCTTATTTTAAACTAAAAAACAAAAACGACAATGCATCAACAGACAGATTTAGTTTTGGCCTTGTTTGCCACCGCCATACCAGCCTCTTTTCAAAAATTTCCAAATTTAAGATTGCTCACTTATCTGCAAATGGCCAAACTATACACGTCACGTCTTAAGACGTTTCCTTTAATCATTAGGGTGAAAACTTTAGTTCGGGATTCAACAAACCGACTTCATTACGAACTCTGGCAAGTTTCACACTTATTAGTTTGTCAAAGAAGTCGGTTCCCCTGTCATTCAGCCTACTGCAAGTTGAGTGTAAGCGGCCACATTTAAGTGAAAGTTCATCGGGTAGTTCAACCCGAACTGATAATAAACCCTCGGTGATTTTTAAAATATATTAAGATAAATAAATCAAGTTTTAGTGGATGTGGAGTACATCTGTACACATCAAAATATACGATTTCACAAGGAAGTCTGGGCTTGGCAGAAAGTCGTTTACAGTAAATTGGGCTGAATAGTTACAAACACAATGTCACTGAAGAAATTAACCTCGGTGTGATTCTCACTTTGCACAAAATGATCTATAACCATAACTAACCTGTTCTCCATTTACACATTGACTGAAATCTCGAGATATAAACATCGAGCTGCTAATAAACGCAACACACACCAGCAGCTAAATTCACCGCATTTATCTTTAATTGTTTACTCACTGTAGGTCAACATCTTTCACGTATCCTCTCTGCAGGGTGACAGTCGTTTCTCCTTCCGCCATTAACTTCTTCATTTATGGTCTGAATAGAGGCAGCAAAAGAACCGTGCTGCCCCCTGGAGGACAAAGCTGGACATCATCCTGAAGAAGAAGAAGAAGAAGAAGAAGAAGAAGAAGAACAACAACAACAACAACAACAACAACAACAACAATAATAATAATAATAATAATAATAATGCATTAAAGGGCCAGTTCACCCAAATGAAGCATCGTATTTGCCACCCAGACAGATCCAGTTTCACTTGCCCCCAGGACATTTCTGTCCAAATGCAAAATGCTGGATAACAAACTAAATTACCAAGATGGTAGGTCACCAAAATTTATATTGATATTTCATTTTCAGCCGACTTTACTTGGATTTGTTGTTAGCTGCCACGTGTAACTCACAGCTTTCTTTGAAATGAAAGTAAAATGGAGATGTTTTGGCTTCGTGGCTGAACTAACCTTTCTACTGATTTTGACATGTGATCAACACACCTCCAAAAATTAGACAATAATCAATATGATAATAAACAAATACTCATGGTTACTTTCTGTATTCATTCCCAATCTCGACTCCAAATTATGATTTCTGTCATCGCTTTCTCCCATTTTTTGATCAACTGGCAGATTCAGTTATTTTTGACATTTCAGGACCATGAAGTAATTTGGATCTTAAAGGTTCATTTATTTGACTTAAACATAATTTGATGTCTAAATATGTTATCACTTTCTCTGAGTGGTGAGTGTTTTAACACTTTGTTTAGTTTAGTGTAATAAGAACAGAGAACCGTTAAATTGTGTGGGATCGGTCAAAATTGATAAGTAACTGTGGAAATAAACTTCAACTTTAAATCTTCATTGATCATTCTTTGCCCCTTATTATTTACCATTTACTTTACATTACAAAAAATCGTATTAAAAGTAGTTGTTAACTGACATTATCCTGAAAAATACGTACGATTTGTGTTCAGTATTTTACTTTAAAAGCTGTTTATATTTTACAACCACACTCCTGTTCAGCTGCTTCACCTGTGCATGTTCATCTTAGTGTAATGTTATTTGGGTTTTTTGCATAAGAGAACAGTAGAAGGATCAATACCTCATGCCACTTTCAGATACTGTGAATTTGCATGGCAAATTTTTTGCAGTGGGCAGCTATGCAAAGTCAGTTTGGCAACATAGTCTTCTTGTTCAGTTGCTCTTGTTTAGTCCTGCTTTTCTGCGCCTTAACATTACTTCGACCAGAGAAAGGTAAGAACTAAAATATGTGTGTCATGGTTGGCTAATAATAACTTACAGAAAAAGTACGTTGAAACAATATTTGTCATTCATCTACTGCAGCAGTGACTGGATTACAGCTCCTGACTGAGATTTAATGCTGTTGAAGAAACATGGCACAAAAGAGTGGGATGATATGGCTTTTGTTGGCAGGTCTTCTGTGCATCCTTTCTGTTTGTAAGTAAACACAGTGCCTGCGTACTAAAGGCTGGCAGCAGAATTAAAATAGACAACAATAAAAAAATCTCTGTAGTTGCAGTAAAGATTTTTTGTCGAGAATATTGCATTTTTTAAATTTGTTATCTGATGTGATTAAGGTGCTGTAGCCGAAGCTAAAGCTAACCCCAACACAGAAGAATTCCAAAAATGTTTGAAAAATGATGTGAAAGTGTTTGTTATGGATAATTTAGAGGGCTTCATCACAAAAAAAAGATTTGACAAGAAAGGTGAGTCAAAACTATGATATACCTTCTAATAACTATCATTTCTGATTTATCATAAACTATATAATGTATGTGTGTTTTTTAATTTTTATTTTATAAAAAATGTTTGGTTTACCTCTCAGCGGATATGTGCATCTTATTTATGCAGAAAAATTACACTGTTTGCTGTGAGTACAACCTACTTTTTATACACACAGATACAAGGATTTTGTAAAACTTTCATGAGCATTTTAACAGAATACAAATCAAACTATATTTCTATTTTTAATTAACAGACCAACCATATAGATGGTGGCCTAAAGTGGTGATGGAGAACAATTCCTATCTTCTGTACATTTCAAAAAAGCATACAAAAAAAAAAAGTTTTGTCCTTTATGGGAAACAATGCAATGTCACAGGACCTCAACTGGAAGGTGATGTTACATAACTGTATTTTGCATTTATCAGTGATTTGTGAATACTACACATTTAAATTGTACCATACTGTATTTGGGAAAAATCTAGAGCAAGAGTGTGTGTGTGTGTGTGTGTGTGTGTGTGTGTGTGTGTGTGTGTGTGTGTGTGAGTGTGTAAGTGTGTGTGTGTGTGAGAACAGGCCCATCAATTAATTATTATCAGTTAAATAAAAATAACAGTTAAATGTTAAAGATGAAAATTGATGATCTATTACTTTTATATTTTTTATAATCCAGGAACATCTTGTGTCTTTAATCACACTTTTGAAGGTAAGATCATCATCATCATCTCTTACAGTTCAATGATCCAAACAGAGCTATAGAAAATGTAATTATTATTATATCTGAACATTATTTAAAGATTGGAAATGAAAATGATCAATTAAGTAGTTTTTGATTAAGTTATATGTTTGTTTGTTATTTTATTTTATTATTCCTCATACTGGCTGCTATCTTGATCTCAGTAAATATATTTTATATTTCTTCTTTACTGTGGATGGAAGCTAAATTCTAACATTGTTTCTGTTACTAGGTGATTGCCATATTAGATGTTTGGATGAAAACATATGTAAACACGTTGACTATGATGACAGCCTCTGCAATTATAGTGAGTTCCCTTTAAAAATAAAAAACATATATATATATATATCTCAAAAAGTGAAACTCTCAAATATTGTAGATTCACTACACATAGAGTGAAATAGAGTGAAAGCCTTTTTTGATTTGTCTTAATTTCAATGGTTATCGCTTACAGCTCATAAAAATCAAAAATCCAGTATCTCAAAATATTAGAATATTTCATTTCAAGTTTGGTTAATTTACCATTCATACAGTATAAATGCCTGGTATCCCTCGGTCTAATTCAGTACATGCAACCACAATCACGTGTAAGACCGCTGACTTGGCAGTTGAACAGAAGACGATCATCGACACTTTCCACAAGGAGGTTAAGCCAAAGGGATGAGCTGTATTGAAGCATATTCATAGAGACATCACTGAAAGGAAAAAGGGTGGTAGGAAAAGGTGCACAACCAACGGGGATGACCGCAGCCTTGAGAAATTTTTCAAAGGCAAAGCCGATTCAAGAACTCGGGAGAGCTTCACGGGGACTGGACTGAAGCTGGAGTCAGTGCATCAAGAGCCACCACGCACAGGCGTCTTCAGAAAACAGGCTACAAATGTCACACTCCTAGTACCAAGCTGCTCTTGAAACAGTAGTACCACAGTCAGTGATGATGTGGGGCCCTGTCATCTGCTGGTGTGGGTCAAGGCAGTGTCTAAAAGGAGAACTTCATCCTTCCATATGCTATGGAGATGTTGATTTCCTTTTCCAGCAGGACTTAGCACCTGCCCACAGAGCCAAAACTACTGGTTTGCTGACCATAATATTACTGTACTTGATTGGCTGGCCAACATGCCTTCATCTTGACAAGATGAAGAAGAGAAACATCCAACCCAACAATACAGACGAGCTGAGGGCCACTAACAAAGCAACATCTGGCTTCAATAACACCTCTGCAGAGCCACAGGCTGGTAGCTTCCATTGATGTAATAATTTGTGCTAAAAGGAGCCCTGACCAAGTATTAACTGCATAAATGAACATACTTTTCTGAACTTAAACTTTTCTGTACGGTAAATCTGTACTTTTGATTGATCTTAGTAAATATTCTCATATTTTGAGATACTGGGTTTTTGCTTTTCATGAGGTGTGAGGCATAATCATTAAAATCAGAACAAAGAAAAGGCTGAAATATTTCACTCTACCTGCAATGAATCCAAAATATATATCACTTTTTTAATTAAATCATGAAAAACAAAGAATTTTTCTATGATATAAAGGGATTGCTGAAACCTAAAAATAAAAAACTAAAATTATATGTTCCTTGCGTTCAGGATTCAACAAATACAAAAACAGATTCATCATCAACATTTCAGCAACAGAAAGAAACTGTATCAACTGTAACAATCCAGTGAAAAAACCTGCAGTGGAAATTGTTCTGAATACATCGATTCCAATCAAACATGGAGAACTCGACCCAGTTGAAGCTGTGTAAGAAATGTTTCATGAATTTATTCAATAAGTGGTTATTTAGGAGAATATAGAGTAGTTAATCACTTTCTTGCTGAAGTCATGGTGCAAGAAAACGAATGATGAGGCTAATGATAAGGCTTGATATTCTTTCATCTCTCAACAGTAAAGTAATGAATGGACTGGCCGACCTTGTCTCATCCATCAACGAACCCATAACGGCATTGTCTGCGGGAGAAGGAGTCACTGGCATCCTAGTGAAAGGAACAGAGTCTGTGGACATTAAAGAAGTCTCCTTTGCTTATACGTCTCCAAATGAAAGCCTAAGTGTGGGTGCATTACTCTTATTTGATCTTTATTCATTCTTTATTCATGATTATTCCACTTCATTTTTTGACAGCTATTTCATGCTGCAGCATTATTTATTGGACTGTTCAACTCTATGAGGCATTTTTAATCAGCTCCATCTAAACATATAAAGTATAAAAATGCTGGATGCAAGTGATTGAAACAAAATTTAACAATACGGTCTGAGAGGGTCCACATACATAAAGAGTAGTTGTACTTTTAATGGTACTTTGCTGATAATACTGATAACCCTAACCCTAACCCTAAAGTTCAAAGAATGAACTGCACTCTACAATTTTTTAATAAAAGACTTGTTATGCTCTTTTCTGCAGATCATAGAAGACCAAGATAATCTTCGTGACTTTTCAAGATCTGTTACAGTGTCAAAAGAAGCATTTGAACAAGCTCAGAGTTCAAACATCAGTGTAACATTTGCAGCTGTTTTCCGATTCTTAAATCTGGCTATGGTAAGACAATTCAGTTTCAGCTTAACTGATAGATACACTTTGAACAAATGTGACTATGTTAATATTTTGTGTCAATCCCTTTTTTCTAGGATGAGATGAAAAGCAATGTTTTAGAAAATGAAGTTTTAGCAATTGAAATGGGGACCAATATCACAAATCTCACTGACAAGATAAAAATTAATTTTTTGAACATTGATTACGTAAGTTAAAAAAAAAAAAAAAATCATATTTGCATGCTTTTAAATTCAGTTAGTTTGTTTGTCAAGAGTAGATCCTGAGTATAGCTCTGTTTCGTTTACAGAAAGGAGTTCCCCGTTGCCACTCGTGGAACGGTGAAGGTATGTGAGACACAGCTACTGATGTTCAATAATGAATTTCTGGGAGGGTCCACATCACCAGAGCTATACTGCTTATCTGTCAGGGGGGGCTGGAGCCAATCCCAGCTGACACTGGGCGAGGATGGGGTAACGCCCTGTACAGGTCACCAGTCTATCACAGGGCCAACACATAAAGACAAACGCCAACATTTTTCTAACCAGACGTTTTAACGTGGCTGGAAAAGCACAGTTGGACCTCAACTGACATTAACGACATTAACGATACCATAAGCCCTCCGTTGATGCAGCAGGGGGCGCTAACACAAAAAAATGCAAGCTCATCATCTGAGAAGCTCGACTCAAATACCTCCAACCCGTACTCGATAGATTACTATGTAACTGTAACTGTGTGTTGCTTTGGTATTTGACTTCAGATGCATCTGTTAACTCAACTTATTCTTTCTGGATACATGAAACTACAAAGCAGCCCCTGTCTGAATTTAACACAGGTCTGTTTTTGGTGCCCATGTAGCACTTTATACAATTTATTTATTTTTATTTTTTTAATCTTTTTTCTTTCCCATTTCCCATGAATTTTAAAATTGCACAGAAAAACAAAGTGCAAATGCTGGAAATTCAACAAAAAAAATTGGTAATAATGCAACAAAGTGCAACAGGTAACCAAAAAAAGTGCTGACGTAGGCTGCACTGAAGATACGACTACTAGCAGCAGATAAAGAGGCTGTTAGCTTCCTAATTAGAACATGAACCAGAATATCATGTTTGGATACAATTTAGAAATGAATATAATTTATGCTACATTTGGATGGAAAACATGCAACAGGAATACAACATGAAACACGACATGTACTAATTCATTAAATACAGGATAGACAAGTGCAGGGGCTGACTCATGTGTGGGCATCTTCAGCAGTGTGCATGCATCCTCACAGATTGTGCGTTGAATGGATTGGTTTCAAACTTACGATATTTTCCATGTTTAAAATGTAGAATCAAATAATTTCAAAATAATCTTCTTTCGTCATTAGGAGTAAAAAACCTCTAAGGACCTGAAATCTAACCTGACTGTCTGGAGGGCTGATTCTCGTGTCTTCTTTTTGTTGCACAGACGTATTTATGAACCCTCCAGTTTCTCTGCTCTTATCTCACAGGTAGTCGACCACACTGGACTGAGGACGGATGTCAGACTGTGCATAATGGAAGCAACATAACGTGCCAGTGCTCACACTTGACATTCTTTGCTATCTTACTGGTGTGACATCTTTTGTAATATCTGGACTTTGTTCGAAGCTTCACTCCTTTAATTACCAGTGTAATAGAAAAGTTTGGATGTTCCTCTGTCAGCCCATCTTACAGATTTGGACTCTGAGTCTGATTTTATTTTAGTATTTAGTATTTTTTTTTTGGTATTTTAAAGCATCAACTTTCAATTGTATTGATCAAACAAACCATTCTGACTACCAGGATCAATGCATGTGGCAACTTTTACAGGCTCCACCGAATGAAACCATCTCTAGTTATGATTTGAACAGCCTCACCATCATCACCCAAGTCGGCTGTGGCTTGTCCATGTTCTTCCTCAGCATCGTCCTCTTCATGCATTTCCTTTTAAGGTAACAATAACTCAACTGTATTATCTGTATCGTTATTTTGCTCTTTATGCAGCAGATGAAGCCAGAGATTCTTTGTAAGGGCCGTAATAGAAGACAACCTCCATGTTGCCTTGACTGGATTAGATGGTTTGTCTCTGCAGAGGTTTTGATTTAATTTAACTAAAACTTATTCGAATATTTTTCTAAACCTAAGGTAGACTTATTAGTATTATCCTGCTTATGGTGTGGCCAAAAAATGTGACAAATCAAATTAAAAATACCGGTCAACAATTTACACATGTAACTGACTGAGCTTCAAAAAAATATTTACATTACTCATTGCACCAAACTGTGCCACTTGCAATGCTGATGTTGCTTATTGGAGATAGCGACACCTCAGAGACTGACACAGCGTTTATGAAACAAACCCAATGATAAACGATAAAGGCAACTGGTTGAGATGAATTCAGAGTTACTACCATGATAAAAAAAACAACTTGTGCCACAAGGTTAATGTGAGTTTTATGTGTTGTAACAGTTAAATCAGAAAAAAACAACTACTTATACATTTTTTGCCTCTATAAATGGTTCTTTCAGTAAAAACTTACAGGAAAATTATGTCAAGAGATATATAGTAAACATAGAACATAGGTAACAACAAACAAGCAAACAAAAAAAAAAATCAGCTTGTGCTACAGTGGTTAAGGTGATGCAAGGTCATGTAAATGAGGTGGATTTCCAGAACAGCACAACACTGTGGTATTTTATCTCAAAATATTCAAAGGAGGGAAATGAGAATGTTAAATAGTAACTTCATTGTTGGACAGGCTATGATGAAAAACAAACTGCTTACCTAGTAAATGTTTTAGGCAAATAAAACATCATCGCATCATCACGCATCCATTTGCTCACAGGAATATTTTTATCTGACAATCTAATCTCTATATTTGAATAGACTTTAAATTTTGCATTATATGAATAACTAATGCAATGTGAGACCATGTTCGTTTAATTTATTTTTATTTTTTCAATTGTGTCTTTGTTTCCAGTCCCAGAGACATGGCTTATATGGTTGCTATGTTTTTTTCATGAAGCTGAATTATCTATTTTATTCATTAATGTTTTGTTTGAAGCTTCACTAATGTCACAATATTTCCGATATAACCTCTTTCAGTGTGTGAAGTCTCCTCTCGCCTTCTCTCTCTTTTTATTACCAAACCAATAAACACCATTGAATCACAGAGCTGTAAATTTGGCCTTCAATAAATTCCAAAACATTATTCTACCTTAATTGTTTTCACATATATTTTTCCAATGTATCAAGTGAAAAGATGGCTTTTAATAATACAATTAATGATTATTCTTCATTCCCAACTGATCTATTGGTCATTTTTTGATTACTCATTAACTGTCTGCTTTGTAAAATGTTCTAAAACATTTCTGAGAGCTCACACTGAAGATTTCTAACAACTTTAGTTTGTCCAATTCACAGTTTAACAACAATTTTTTTTCAATTTAGAACAATATATTCTCTCATTTGAGAAGCTGGAGCAACTAATATTGATTGTTTTAGATTAATACATGACTTAACGATTAATTCATTTTCTCTGTTGATCAACTTATCGTTGAATTGACTGATAAACCCACTCCTCTCTATAGTTTGCTCTTAGCCAAAATAATAATAATCATCATTCGTTTAACACATATTAATCTCCAAGATAAGACAAGACATTTTCTCTACCAATGTATAGGTCCTATCATCACATGACCGCTCTGTTTTATTTCTCATCACAGGAGGACCCAGGCCACCAAAGCCACGAGGATCCTGATCCACCTGGTGTCGGCCATGTTCCTGCTTAACTTCACCTTCTTGATCAACAACTTTGTGGCAAAAATGAAGAGCAACATGGGTTGTAAGATCATGGCGGCTCTCATGCACTACTTCATGTTGGCCACCTTCACTTGGTTTGCTGCGCAGGCCTTCCACCTCTGCCTGCAGCTGTACAAGGGCGGCAAAATTGAAATCCATCATTACATGCTCAAGGTCTCCATCACCAGCTGGAGTAAGTTCACGTCCACCTGTAAAATCCTTGGCTTTATCATTGCTGTTTTGACCAGACAGCTCAGTGGTTATTTGCTTATTAACCATTTCCTTTTACAATTTCTAGTAATACCCAGTATAGTTGGGATTGTCCTGTTCATCATAGGAAAGTACGGTGAACAAATCATTTACACTGATAACACTGAAGACAACGTGTCCATGTGAGTTGATGCACAATTTTGAAGTCTGGGTTTCATATATTTAATACATAGTTTCATAAAAGCCAAGTTTCCTTTCCTGTATTGACGTGTCCTTCTGTTCCAAGGTGCTGGATAACAGACAGCAACGTCCACTTCGTTGTCAACATAGGCTACTATGTGTTGGTCTTCCTCTTCACCTTCACTACCTTCATCATCATACTGTCCTGGCTATTTTGTCTCAAAAGAGCCAATGCTGGCAATGTAAAAGTTAAAAGAAATGGCATTAATATTGCAACTATCTTGGGACTGTGTTGCATGCTGGGAATCACATGGGGTTTTGCCTTCTTCAGCTACGGTTTCCTCCGGATCCCCTCCTATTACATTTTCACAGTTCTTAATTCTTTTCAAGGTATCTATATATGATCCAATGGTTATAACAGATAATCAGTCAAGTCATTGCATATTAATGTGTTAAATAATAATAATTAAGTCCTGATTACTCCTCATTGCTCAAGCAGCTTTAATGTATATGAACAATAGATTAGATGTGTGATGTAATTCCTCCAAAGAACAGTGTAGTATTAAGTAACTAAAGAGTCAGATATCTCTCTAAGGAGTTGGCAGAGACTGAGAAAGAGCTATAAGTAGAAGTAAAAGCTATAAAAGAAGTAAAAGTAGAAAGAAAATTCAGATAAAGACAAAAACAGATATCTGGGTTCTTCAAGTTAATTTACAGACCTATTTACTATGACCAGTACAGGTCACAAGTGTGGTATAAAATTATTTACATTTATATATTACAATGTTTTCAGTACTTTCCAGTAGCATATAATTGCATTTTCTAATGATAAGATCAATATAATTAATACAACATGGACTTGAATAAGTAGCAGAAATGGATGGATGGATTACCTGATTTAAAAAAATATTTATTTATATAGGCTGCGATAGATCTGATGGTGCTGAATGAAGGATTAAACAGTCCTGAACAATCTCTTTTGCTATGGGCCCACTTTTAGTTCATAATTGTCCCCTGACAGCCTGCAATCAAATACAACATCATATTACAACCAATGACAATGTAACTTGTAAATACTTTTCACTTTTGACTGAAATCTCATCTAATTCTCTCATCTAACCTCTCATCAAATGCACTAAAACCGATTTATCGCAGCTGATGTGTGACCATCTTTCTTTGCTTGGCAGGTTTCTTCCTGTTCATCTACTACTACACCACCAGCCACTCAAGGGAGACAAACACTACCACAGGTGATAGTAAAACTTCAAGCACCAGCACTCTTAAAACTGGCCTCGATATCTTAGAGAACCCTTACACCAATCTGCCAGGCAAAAAAAAGTCTTCGAAGATGAATGAGAACTGAGGAATGACGAAGAGTTCACAGTCATCTTTAACTACAGACTACAAGCAAGTACAAAGAATTGACAGGAAATACTATGGATGTATAGTATTGTAATATAGTGCTGTAAGAAAGTAAATATGTATATATATATATATATATATATATATATATATATATATATACATACAGTAAAGGGTGTATGTTTCATGCTATCAAAGTATCAACATTCACTCCTTTAATCCAACAGTGAGATGTACCAACAATATTTTCAATAGTTCTCAAAGGAAAAACAGCTAAATATTTTAATTTGAACCTTGTGAATGCTTTGTTTTTTAGCAGCATTGCATCGGTTGTAGATATACTGTTAAAAACTAGAATTAACAGCTCATCAGATATACCTCTGTCAAGTTGCAGTTTACATTCATGAGTGTCCAGACTCTTAATTAGCACATGAATTCTTGAGTTATGAGTTTTGTAACATCACAGTGACCTTGAACTTTGACTTTAAACCAAAAAAATATGACGTGTAGAAGTATGTTTTTGCTGAAATACAGAGGGATGAGCAACATGAGGAAATAGAAATCCTTTATTCTTTTTCAATCACACATAAAAAACACAATATAAACAAAGTTCCTTTGAAATACTCATTTTAAATTGAGATTATTCTGCGCTTCTACAGTAAGAGAGCCTCTGCTTCCTTGAGAGCTGTTTCCATCTCTGCAGCTTCCAAACAAAAGTTCTCCCTTTCCTGCATCATGCGTTCTCTTGCTTTAGTGAGGCCTGCCATTGTTGTTTGGATTTCCTGTGTGTAAAATAAGGCACATTTAAATTTTCACTCCAAACATCCCAAAAAGCATCTCCACCTAATGGAAAAAAAAAAAAAAAAAGTATCAACACGATACAATCTACGACGAGTTTGACTCACCTCAAGCCGAGCACGTTGCTGTGAGGCAGTATCACCAAATGCCCTTAATTTGTTCAGCAGGTCTGATGAGACACTCTGAAACAGAGACAAGGAAATATGCGTTGACTGAATGGTCTATAACAGCCTGTACATGTTGATTCCAAGTATATTCTAGATTTAAATAGGCAACTTTCTTTCTTTCTGGGGACTAGTGGGGTTATGAAGTATGGAACAAATTAATAATTTCTTCTATATTCTGTTTGAAGTTATTTGTAGAAGGTGGTTTGATCAATGATATAACAAATAAAACATGACTGTAAACATATACATGTAAACACAAACACACACACATATATGTGTGTGTGTTTGTGTGACAGAAGTAAACTTTAATAAATATATGTACCACAGCTTCTTTCCTTTGATCTTCATTTTGTTGTGCAGCTTCTCCAACTCTTTCTCCTAAAACTAAGAATGAATGAGATTTCATGTTAATATCCATCAAGCAACCACTGACATTCAAACACTGAAAAACTAGGGATACTTATTCACCTGGGTCTATTTTTGCTGCGACTAGGAGAACATGGCAGTCCTTCAGCTGTTTATGTACCTCTGTATTCTCCTTTTCAAGGTCACTGAACTGCAGCTCCAAACCAGCTACTCTTTGCTACAACAGAACAAGGACTTTAGCAAAGCAAAACTTTAAGATGAAACAAAAATAAATAAATGCTGCATAATTGACATTTATTCTACAAGCTAGCTATTCATAAATAACACAAGTTGAATATAAATACAAGTACTTCCTGCACCTGTGTCTCTGTGAGATTTTTCTGCAGCTCCTCATTGACAGTCATCAAATGCTGGTTTTGCTCCTTGAGCTCTGCTTGCTGCCCATACCTGGTGGAGACCCTATGGAAGGGAGCAAGATAAAGATGTATTAAAAAAAAAAAAAAAAAAGCCCACTGCATGGTCTTGATATGCAGTATAATGTATGACTCAGTATAATATATGACTCACCCTTTGTGAACTTTCGTAGAAACATTTTTCCTGGAAGACAAAATAATGTAACTCTATAGCTGTGAGGCAAACATATTGAACCATGGCACGTTATCAGGTGCCACAACATTTCTACAGAAAGAGACCATATGAGATGGACAGCAGTGAAGACCAGGTTTCTTTGGCTGGAATGGAGCCCTCACTTAACGGATTTACTTTGTATTCCACTCTAAAAGTTCTTGTACTTAATCTTTTTGTTTCCTGTTGACCCCAACACTGTTGGGTAGGAAGGCTCGACGCTTTGATTAGTCATTTCCATGTCATGCTAACTGAAAATTTTGTCTACAAGCGGCAGCATGTTGATGTGTTGTGTTTGACTGCTGTATTGATTTGTTTCAAGAGAGGGAGACAGTTAGCCCAGCCTGCCCTATTAACCTGTACTGTAAACTATATATTGTTTAGTAAGTTTTGTAATATCCTTTGTGTTAAACTGCAAAAAAAAAAAACCTAAGCCATGTTTAACAGCCACTCTGTTCTATAAGAATATGCAACACATAAAATGACAGATTGTCATTACAATGTGACGATTTGTGGGTGACCCTCTAAGCCATTTGTGTATGTTTTAACTTTTTTCTTACCTTAGTACGTTTTCTTTCTGAGGTTTAAGGATACCGTCTGATTTTTGGGCAGCGTTTGCTGTTGCACATGCAGTAGCTGTGTCTTTGGATTCAACTTTATGACCCATTTTTTTTGTTTCTGCAGGTAACTGCGCACCTGGAAAACAGATAGCAATGTTTATCAGGCATCAACTTCGTTTTGACTTCATTAAATCAAAATGCACGTTCATTTGATGGCATAAAACGTGAAAGAAAATGAACAATAACAAAACACTCCTGCTCACCTCTGGGAATTTTTGAAGACATGTTTCTTTCTGCAATGCCAGAAATGACAAGGCCACCTGTATTAATTATATAATTGGAAATAGAATCATCAATTTATTATAATTTAACTAGTTAGGCTAGTTAGACAAGCGTGTTCTGTTTATATGTATTCTCAAGATTCAATAGCTGGTATTGTCAAGGCATACATCGTTGTAGTTATGCGGATCATAAAATTTTACATATTTTGAATGGAGTCTGGTGTGCTTTTCTCGCTCAGTACAGAAATACTAAAAAAGCAACAATACAAAGTTTAGTTAAAATGGCTTAAGCGTAGGTTAGACCTTCAACATATCTGAAACATAATAATAATATGTGCGATATGGTTCAGAAAAGCAACATCAACGCTTACCTTTGTGGACACGATTAATGTGAAACTTATCAACTGTCAACACTCGGCCGAACTAAGTTTAAAAACGTCCCGCCCTCTGCGCTCACTTCCGGTCTTCTTACGTTATTTCCTGTTTAGATAACATACATTTATCATAACTATATCTGGGGGGTCAAATGAAAGTATTTGTCCATTTGTAAATGTTATATATATAGAAATTTAAAAGCATTGTTCTTAGTCGAGATTTGTTGCTTCAGAGACCGAATTAAACAGAAAAGAAGAAAACAGCCGTTGGCCCGAAAGCGCATGCGCGGGGGCGGCTAAATTCAAACCTCTAGACGTTAGCATCGATGCTCGTTGACGTTAGCTCCGATGTGCAGCTTCGTACATCGACACAGACAAAAATAAGCGACATGAAAAGTATTTTTGAGTTAGTTAAGAAGTAATAACAAAATCGTATCTCCCGTATAAACCCAAGGGATTGGCGCACAAGGTATGCACTGTGATGATTCTTTGGTGTTCCGTTGTTTTATTGTTCATATTGTGAATGGAAAGCTAACGCGAACGTTAGCGTTAACTTAATACACTTTAAATCAGCGTTTTGCTCTTGCCAACGATGTTTAGTTTGTTTTCTACATTAAGAGAAGAAAAATACGAACTTATTACCGGGTTTAGGAAAGTGTGCTTTGCTCTGCGATAGTTTGTGTTTGTTGACAAGGGCGAAAGTCACATCCACCCAACGTCTTGCCTGCTCATTATGTGACAATATCAGCTTTGTCCTGCATCTATTACTGTGCAAATACGATTATTTAATTAAATATATCAAATTAATAAAACGCATGTAAGTAATGTTTGTGTTGTCCCACGTTCCCCTGATGTACATGAGGCACAATTGCTTTATCAGAGGCCGAATGACACATCAGGTAATATTATAATGCGTTTGGGGGCAATTTCTTTTCCGCACTACCCAAACTTACGTCTCTGTTCACTGACTCTCAAAACCATGGTTTTCGTTATTAATCTGATGGCCATCCATGCACTATGCCAGTGGAAGTTCAGGCAAATGTTGCATATACAGTATTGTGCAAAAGTTTTAGGCATTAAACTTAAGAAAGCTTTCAAACTTAAGATTTTTTGTTTGCACTTCATTTAGCTTCGTATGTAGTGTAGTAAGCAGAAGTTAGTGTTTGCACCCTCTTTAACTTTAAAATTGCTCCAGTTCTCCTTGGTACATCTGCACACAAGGTGCTTAGTAGATAGGCTGTGCCACATTTATCTGGATGGATGAACGTCATCTCAGTGTCCTCTGTGTCTTCTTCTGATCCAAGACCAACATGATCATGATGTTCTTCTTGTCTCTTAATTTACTAATAAAACATACATTACATTTACAGTTGAAGATGGAGCCCCAGGAACCTGCAAAGAATGAGTGAGTAAAAAAAAATGAAGTGAAAATGGTTATGTGGCCTTTTTACAAGTAACCATGGCCATGGCATTAACATGTGTCTTTACAATATGACTGAATTCACTCAACATGACCATACACTGGAGCTTACTGTGTTTCATTTTTTGTGTCACAGTGAAAGCAGTGGAGTCTCCAGGCGACGCATTTCCTCGGTCAGTGCTACAAATATTTAGATAATTATATTTATATTTTTAATTTCATTCATGGCTGTTAAAAAATTAGAACCATATTTTTTTCAATTACCTTTTTCCCCAGATTTTAAAAGTACCACGGAAATCAGCCAGATTACCAGATCCAGAGCAACAGGAAAATGTGGTAAATAGACTGCTTGATTTTAGATGTTTACATAAGATACATTTTACTATCTTTAATCATATTGAACCTTTTATGTTACTTTTATTTTAATTAAGGTCGAATGCATCAGACCTGTGGAAAAAAGGAATTCAAGAAGAGTCAGTTTTGCTCCTGCCAACGATGTTCTTCTGTTTTCAAAGTGAGACCCGGTTGAGCCAAAGTCATTTCATTCTTCTTATGCAATTGAAGAATATTTCATCCTAATCAATACTTTATTGTTACAGAGATGTGAAAAACGCCTCTCCTGTCCGAAGTCCTTTGCAAGAGTTAATGACAACAAGTATGTAATGTATAAATATTTACAAATACACAACTTTTAATTTTTTCATTCATCTTTCCGTTTGAAGCACCTTTGTAATATTTGCCCCTTTAATTCCTCAGCAGCAGCAACCACACAGAATAGGTAAAGTGACCTAATTCTTTGAAGATCTACCCATTCAGCTCTATTTCAGATTATAATTTCAAATTTGTTTTAACAACATTGATGTATATTTTATTACATAAGGGCCCAGGCGGTGCTCGCTGAAGATGGGAGTCAACAGATCATGGGTAGGTATATACATTTTTTTTCCCTTGGTTATTACTAAATGTTTAGACAATTTGCTGCAATTACTTGCCATTACTGAATTCAAGTCTCCAAATTTAGGAATGGCAACACTTTTGAATGCTCCACTACATGCTTCTCAACAACAGGATAAGGTGAGCTTGAAGTCACTCTGCAATTGCTTGGCCATTTTATCAATGTTGTGTTTCTTACTATAGTTAAATCACACAAGTTTTTAAATTGCTTTGTTTATCATATTTACTATATTATTATAATGCTTTCATCAGCATTTTTCATGTAAAATTTGAAATTTAATGACCGTTCATTGACAGAGTAACTTAACTTCACCAGGTCACCTTTGAGAATGCGGAAGAGCTTGTGGAGAAAACAGTGATATTTTCTACAGACGATGCATTAATGGACATGACCCACAGTCACACTATAAACATTGCCAGTGATGCAGATATTGCAGATATTTCTCTCCAAAACTATGATGTCTTACCCACTAGTGGAGAAAAAATAGTGATGTTCGCTGCAGATGATGCATCCATGGATATGACCCGAAGTCATACTTTAAATATGACCAATGTGTCAGCATCACTACCCACTGGCAGAAACATGGAATTAAATGTCGAGAAGAGAAACCTGTCCTCATCAGTACCAAGTTTGGATCCAGGTTTTGAAAACTTCCTCGCAAGTCTCTCTAAACCCAGTGGACCCTCCTCTCTAGCCACTAGTGAGACAAACAGCTCCGTTGCCCATATTAAAACACAAAAGGCTGACGTGGACAAAGAGAATCGGGTACCAACTAAAGTTTCAACTATGATGAGGAAGTCATTAAATACATCCAGGAGGACCGGGGAATCGTCTCATGGAAATGTACTCTGTCCAGAAGTTGATGTTAGCATGGATATGACTGAGGCCCAAACTGGCCACATTCTGGGACTCGCCGATGAAAACGACGACCCTTTTCAGTGTCTTTTTCCCACACAAGACATGTATGCCCACTCTGCGAGGAGAGTATCACAAACAACAGAGATGATGAAAACCAAACAGCAGCAGAGCAGTAAAACGTTGGGATATTCTGACCCCAAAGGTACAGAAGTTTCTTTCAATTAAATTGCTATTTAATGTGCTAAAAACATCTTGACTTGTCTTCATACTGCATTAGAAAATCTGAATTAAAATAAATTCTTAGATGCTGGTATAATCTCATAATGTTTGGCTTTTCTCTTTCCAATATGTTGAACAGAATTGAGACTATAATAGTTTGAAAAGTGTATAATTCTTTTAAGTGCTATGTTTTTAATATGAATAAATCTTCAGATTATTTTCTTAAATAATGGATTAGTTGTTTTGTCTATTCTTCAAATGTCTGACCAACAGTTTTAAACCCTAAAATATTTATTTTAGTATAGTGTACTAAAATTTCCTCACATTTTAACCAACAAATAAATTGGGTTTACCCTAACCCTAACCGTTTGGGTTAAAAATGTCAAAAACAATATAGATTTTTATCCATTGACTAATTGTTTCAGCTCTAATGCTTTTCTATTTAAATTTGCATATTCAGATATGGCATCCCTGAAGAATACTTCTCTACATGTTTCTCATCCAAGACACAAGGTGAGATTTCTAATTAGTTTACTTTGCAGTCTGAAAATAATCCTTCATACTTTACAAACATCATTTTATCACCAAATAAAAAGTAGAACATAAAATCAGTTTGTGGACTGTATATATGAGTTGCACTTTACTTGCATCAGTACAGTTTTTGAAATATTTTTAGTGCCCATTAAAGATTATACTTCAGAGTAAATTTTCAGTGAGTATGTGGTAACAAAGTGCCTTTTCTTCTGCAGGTCAACTTTGATGCAAGAGATGAATGCAGAGAGAAAACAATAATGTTCCCTGCAGATGATGAGTTCATGGACATGACTCAGAGTCACACTGTTAACATTGCCCATGGTCCATTAGGTCCTCATCCTTCATCAGCAGATGGTTTTGATCCAGGATTCAAGAATTTCCTTGCAAGTCTCTCTAAATCAAGCGACCCTGGTGTTAATCCTGTGATTGAAAGAACCATACCATCTACTGCAGCATCCTCTAAACACACCAGCTCCCTGTCCCAGCTTAAAACACCAAGGACTGATGTGGGTAAAGATAATCGATTGCTAAATACAAGCTGGAGCTCTGGAGAATCATCCATTGGAGGTGCAGTCTGTCCTGTGGACGATGTGAGCATGGCTGAAGTTCAAACAGGCCACATTATAGGAATCACTGCTTCAGATGATCCTTTTCAGTTTCTTTTACCCACACAAGACATGTACGCCCACAGTGAAAGTGTGAAGAAAGCAGAAGCAACTTCAGGACGAAGGAGCAAACAAGCACTGGGATCATCGAACCATACAGGTATGGAAAACAAAGTGCACAAAATTTTGTCCAAAACATGATGATGTTGATGATGGTAATGGAATTATGATGTATGCATTTTCTAACATTTTAAGGACAAATAACTTCACAAGAACCACAGTTTCTATTTTTCATTGATTTCAAAATGGGGGATTTAATGATTTAATGATTTAATTCCCTATTTTGTAGGTATGGAAGCCTCGATGAAGTCATTCTTAAAACCAAAGGTGCAAATACATCAGGTGGGCTTCACTTTTCACTTACTTCAATTATTTATTCATGATTCTTTTTAAAAATTCTTATATCTGTATATCCTAACATAAACACATTTGTCGAGTTATGCACAATAAGAAATCCAAGAAGAGATTGCATTTATTTTCCTTTTTGGAAATTATAGCATACTTTGTTTTTATGGTGTCTGTGAGTTGATAAAATATTTCACTAATAATGAATGAAGATTCATGTTTTTCTTTTTTTCCTTATCACCAGGACAAGTTTGACAAGTTTGAAGACGACTACAGAGAGAAAACAGTGAGGTTTTCTGCAGGGGATGCCTGTATGGATGTGACACGAAGCCACACAGTCAACATTGCCACTGAATTCAAGCTGCAATCGCACCAAAATCTGGTCTTCTCACCTTCATGTAGAGAGAAAACCATAAGGTTCAATACTAATGATGCAGCAATGGATGTCACTGAGTGCCTCACTGTAAACATAGACAGTAACTTGGTGTCAGATTCAGTTCGCCCCATGAAGAAACAAGAAGGTGAAAAATGTGGTCCGCCTAAAGACAGATCTTCATCAGCACATGGTATAGTTCCAGAATTTAATAACTTTCTTGTCTCAAAAAGTGTCTCAAAACCAAGTGACCTTCACGTTGACCCTGTGATTTCAAGAATGACACCGGCAGCTGCAGCATCCTTTAACATTACAGACTCATCT
Organism: Rachycentron canadum; assembly: GCA_038496675.1. Classification (NCBI taxonomy): domain Eukaryota; kingdom Metazoa; phylum Chordata; class Actinopteri; order Carangiformes; family Rachycentridae; genus Rachycentron; species Rachycentron canadum. Next base: position 16,979,001 of record CM076665.1, read on the forward strand.
AATGTGGATACAATCTGTCCTGAGGCTGACATAAGTATGGATATGACTGAGCCTCAAACAGGCAAGATTTTAGGAATCGTAGAGGCAGATGATCCTCTTATGTGCCTTTTTCCCACACAAGCCATGTACTCCCAAAGTGGCATTTTGAGGAACACAGAGATGACCTCACAACTGCAGAGCAAAGTATCCAGATCATCTAATTATAAAGGTATGGAAACAACAAACCTTTCAAATTGTTTTGAGTCAGATTAAGTTGTAGATGAAAAATTATTGCCAACCTAAAATTTGAATTTCGGCACAATAACAAGAATAAGAACATGAATCAAAAACGTAACATTTGAATTAAGGAGTAAGTTTTGAGAGTGATATTGCTTTAAAAGTAGACATTTTATTATAGATCATGTTTTATTTCATGCAATGTTCTCCTGGTATATCAAATAAAGTATAATCACAGAGATTGTAATAAATAAACCATAAAACAGTTTCACAGTTGAGTAATATTTTTTAATTAAAAAATTTGATGTCCACATTTAGGTATGGAGAACTCAATGAAGACTTCTTTGAAGACAAAAATGGAAAGACATCAGGTGAGCTTTGAGATTCTGATGGTAGTTGGTGGTATTTATTTATTACTGTACAGTATATACAGACACATACAGTTGTTGGTCAACACAGTCACTAATAGTTGTATTCACTGTATTCTTTATAGTGGCACATTTGTGTTTCTTTGTAACGAATAGTGGCACTGGAGTAGTAAAAATGTTATGATAATGAAATTATGATGGTAACTCAGAATGCTATTAAAAAACATGTACATTTTTTTTCATGATTGTTTCCACCAGGCCAAATATGATGCTGAAGACGACTGCAGAGAGAAAACTGTGAGGTTCTCTGCAGATGATGCAGCTATGGATGTAACACAAAGTCACACGGTCAACATTGCCACTCATTTTAAACCACAGTCCCACCCAAGTTCGGACTTTATGCCACCGTGTGGAGAGAAGACAGTGAGATTCACTGCAGATAATGCCTATATGGACGTCACACGAAGTCATACTGTAAACATTGCATCTGAATTTGAATTGCACCACAATGTTGACCGTCTGCCTAGTTGTGGAGAGAAGACCGTGAGGTTCAATGCAAATGATGCAGCTATGGATGTGACACGCAGTCACACTGTAAACATTGCCTCTGATATTGTACTGACGTCACACCAAAATGTGGACCTTCCATCTACATGTGGAGAGAGAACAGTGAGGTTCACTGCAAATGATGCAGCTATGGATGTGACACGCAGTCACACTGTAAACATTGCAAGTAATTTGGGACCACAGTCACACCAAAATATGGGCGTTTTACCTGTTTCTGGAGATAAAACCGTGAGGTTCAATGCAAATGATGCAGCTATGGATGTGACACAAAGTCACACTGTAAACATTGCAAGTAATGTGGTACCACAGTCACACCAAACTTTGGACTTTTCACCTACTTGTGAGAAAACAACAAGGTTCAGTTCAAAAGATGCAGCTATGGATATGACACAATGCCTCACTGTAAATATTGCCAACAATTCAGTGTCAGATTCAGTTCTTCCACGGCAAGAATCAAACAGCTTATCCACCCACGGCAATGCAGATTTACTATTAACTACGAAGAACAGAGAAAGAAATAGATCCTCGTTAGCACACAGTTTTGATCCAGGATTTAAAAACCTGTCTAAGATGAGTGGCCTCTTGACTAATCCTGTGATCACAGAAGTGTTTACTCCAGCTGCACCATCCTCTCTAGAGGGTGACAATATAAATGGCTACATTGACCAGCTTCAAATTCAAATGCCTGATATGGATGCTGGGAATGTAGCTCCAGGTTTTGTTCCAGCTACCATGGAGAAGCCACAGCATAAAGCCATGATGGACTGTCCAGAAAACACTGCAAGAATGGATATGACTGAAGCTCAAACAGACCACATTTTGGGACAAACCTGCACAGATGAACTCCCTCAGTATCTGTCTTCAGTACAAGACTCGTACCCCAATTCTGACCATTTGAAGCAAATGGAGGCAATTTCACAACAGAGCGATGAAGCACTTGGCTCATCCAGACCTAGCGGTGTGGAAATCACAAACTGCCCAGTTTCTACTGACTCAGACGAAATTGCAAACAGGAAAGAACCCGAAACAAGAAATTACACTTCTTTATCACAAAAGATGGAACGTTCTCCCAGTGCTACTGACCAAGATGCTGATATGTTGCGTTCACGAAAATCCAGACGAATGAGTTTAGCTGATCTCCAGTCCAAAGTAAGGCGTTTGAGCCACATGATAAATACGGCTCCTGATACTATGGCCATGGAAAGCTACACAGCACCTTTGGCTCAGTTGGACCACGACATGGACAAAACCTCAAAAGATGAAGCCAAATCCCTGCCTGTCGAGGAGCCTGAACCTGAAATGGTTTTAGCAAATGACCAAGACAATACACAAGCTCAGTGTCTTAATCAAGGAGAAGAAGCCTCAACAACTACTACTACTACTCCTTTCAATTTGAAGACGAAACAACTCATGTCAAGACTCTCAGTGGGAGGATTTAAGCCGAAACTCCCCCAGAGAAGCAAACCCAACGAGCCCAAGAAGGTGAATTCTGGGGGAGAGCGTACAAAGACAATAACTGTCAATGTGACTAGTCAAATGAGTAACTTTGACAATGATGTGAGTGATATTTACGATGAAGAGCTTGGAAGCTATGAAGATATGTCAGAAACACTGGATGCAAGGAGTCCCCAGGAAGTCCCCGAAAAAATAAGTAATTTTCAAGAGTTCAACATGGAGGAGCTTTTAGAGGAAGATGTTTTTGAAGAGAACCTTATTAGTCCTTCCTACGGGAAAAAGAGATCTTTGCCAAAAGATGAAAGTAATATGGAGAACGAGAAGAGAATGAAAGCATCCACTGAGCAGGCCACTGACACCATTGAAATGGTAAGTCAATTTAGACTGTTACAAATTCTCAAATAATGACTGAGGCCTTTATTTAGCTTTTATTTACTTGAATGACTTTTTATTAACTGCCCAAAAACAGGTTTGTCAGAGAAAGGCCTTCATTTCTGATTGGCCATGTTTTATTTGTATATTTACCCGTTTTTAAGTTGCTACTAATGCAAATCCAACCTGCTCTTTTTTTTTTTTTTTTAGTTTAGTCACGATAATTTGCATTTCAGTTACATCATAGCCTCCACAGTTTCTATTCACAGATTATTTGGAATTGTTTACTTTTTACCATTTTCCAAAAATGATTCCATCTGTCAGTGACACACAACACTTCCTTCACTGATCTGTCACATTAAAAGCCTCTGAGTGACCCAAGACTGTTCTAGTTTGAGTTTGCACTATATTACATTTCTTTTTTGTAGTTTTTTATTTAAGATAATCTACTTTTGTGTCTTTGCTTGTATCTTTGTTTGTTCTACAAGGAATTGCAGTCTCATTTTGTGGAGAGTGATGGGAACATTAGCACAGCTCCAAACTTGACGACACACACTACTGATTGCTCCAGCAATAGTCACACAACCAGCATCAGATGTGAAGCTGAGTCAAGTAAGTTGTTTATTATTTCACGTAGATAGGATGGAGATTCTTATTTCCGTGTGTTTTGCTCATATAATTGTGTTTTCTTTGATACAATCATAAGAAATGTTTGTGTATAAATGTATTTCTTTGTTTTTCAGCTTTGAAGCACAGCCTGTTTGAATCTCAGCTCGAGGACTATGCAAGCGATGTACAAAAGGTATTTTTCCAGCATTTTTTATAAAAATATCAGTGAAATTTTAACTCCATAAAGCTGGTTACTTAACTGCCTTTAATGTTTAAATTACAGAAATTGGATGATGGTACCATTACGGTGTTAGAGTTCTTTAAACTCTTCAACATAGACTTTGTCATCCATAATCCTCGGCAAAGTGTCCTTCCTGGCAGAGTAGGTTCATCTTTATTCTTTATTCATTTTACAAAGTTGTTTTTTCATTTTAAAAACAAACAGCTAAATGTATTGATGTGACTTTATATTTTGTTTTGCAGCTTCAGTTAGACACAGATCGCACACCGATTGATTTATTAAAAGACAGGCATATCAGCCGTCCAAAACAGATGGTGTACGAGACAGATGTCCTGAACCTCACAGAAAAGGTGGAGGGGTATGTATGATTCAGTTTGTGCTAAGATTAAAACTCTTCATAAAGTAGGGATTGTCATCATGTACAAAGGAAGTTTGTATTCACACCTTATCACAAAAGAACACTTAAGCTTTTCTCTGGAAATCCTCTGAATATTACTGAAGCTCTAAATAAGGCCTGTTTTGTGCAGGTTGAAGGTGCGAATGCGAGACCTAGACAAACCCCTGAAGATTGTCAACAGACCTTTGTGGGAAGAGATGAGAAATTCTTCAGAGAAAGAGGTATTAATGGATAATTAAATTCATTTACTGCAACTGCAATTTATTTTATTGTTACCACGATGAATGTGAAAATTTCTTTTTCTGATTCCCATTTTTTTAAAAGCATTGTGTGCTATGTGTAGATGTATCAATAGGAATGGGGTGATCTTATTTCTATCCCCTCACTATTCATTTGAATCCACAGCTCAAATCTTTTGGTGCAAAGCTAAAAGAGAGAAATAACTTCTTCAGAAAGATGAGCAAAGCTCAGTCACATGAAATGAAGGAAGCCCTGTACTCAGAGCTTGTGCAGGCTAATCTGGTAAGAGCCATCACAGAAACGTTCAATTACAATTTGAAGATTTTTTTCATGCTGAATGTAATTGCCATTTGTCACCTTTTCAGGACGAGCAACAGAAGTTGAGAGGAACAATTGATAAAGCAGATGAAATGATAAAAAGTCTGGATGACTGTATTTGTGAATTAGAAACAGGTATGGCTACTGTGAGAAAATCACCCATTTCCATCTTACGATGCTTCCTTATCTTTCTATATATGGAATAAATAATTCACACCATAACAGTACGAGAATAAACAAAGGCTTTGGAGTGGATGTGTTGTTACACAGGTAGAGCAGTAGGTGAAACAGCTAAACCACCTTAACTGTGTTTTTTTTTCTTCCTTTAGAACTTGCTGCAGTTGAGGAAAGTGGCTCTGCAGACAAACTAAGCCTAAAATCACGTCAGGAAGGTAAATATCATTACCTGTATTTTAATTTTAATTTGTTTTATTTGTGTTCATCTAACTGATTTTTTTTTTTTATAAATTATTATTATTATATATGTTGTTTTTTTACAGAAATGAAGAAAGTCACTGAAACTTTGGCTGACAATGAAAAGTGAGTTGAGAATGTTTTTTGTGTAACATTTGACAGGAATGTAGATGATTTCTTATTCTTCTCTTCCTGCCACAGACAAATGTCAGAGCTGGAGCTGCAGAAGAAGCAGAATTCAAATAAACTCAAAAGGCTGAAAGCAGAAACAAGGAACCTCGAGAACCATGTCACTATTCTGCATATGTAGGTTTAATGAGTTTTCACATGTTTAGGCTTTAAAACATGTCGGATCTCATTTAAAAAACCTTCTTTTCTTTAAGGTGCTCACATTTTTTAGTTCTTGTATGCGAACATATTCAAGTTTGTTTTTTTTTTTTGTTTGTTTTTTGTTTTGTACTTTTCTTACTTCAGGTTGAATGAATGGAAGTTTGGAGAGAAGGACAACTGCACAGTTTACACTTTTCTCCATGACACCATGCATCTACATTTGGTGTATGAGAGAGGTGAGATTTAAAAAATATATAATGGAGTCTTTAATAAAGACTGAATAACCCCTCAATTGTTTTTCAACAGGCAAAAGACAAAGAAAACACACTTTTGTGTAAACTAAACCATTTTTTGACAGATGTTTGTTTTAATCAGTATTGTTTTCCCTTTTTTACTGTTTTTGAAGGAACAGATGCTGATAATCAGTCTGAGAGGAAAATATCTCACATCACCTTCAAATTCCAACTTGATGGTGAGGAGAAAGAAAAAAAACAATGCAACAAATAATATGTCATAAAATTTGATTTGATATCGCTTTTCCAAATTTGTTTTAATGCTTGTTATTTGTTTGAGCTAAAAAGGATTCATGTCTGCTACTTACCCTTCTGCTTCCATGTCCTATTCATGTTAATTAAATCTTTGGTCGTTAATTAATAGTTGTGCCCCTTTATTAATGATGATGCATTTAATTTCCATTGGTGTTGGAAGTATCGAGGATATAGCTGTAACTGGTTGTTTGTGGAAATAAATTTCTACATTTTGTTTTCCAACTAGATGAAAAGTCACAGTGCCATGCCCGCCTTGTTCACAAACTGCTCTCTCAGTACATTGAATGTGAAACCTCATGGGTGGAGAAGTATCCAACAAGTAGACATGTGCCAAAGGTATGTACAAAAAAAACAACTAAGATCCTTTGTTGTGATTTCTTTGTTTTTGTTTTTTACATATTTCAGCTATTAGAATGCTAGAATGAATAATTTATGACCAACCTTGTTAAAGTTTGGCCATTGTCATTTTTATTGTGCTTCCTGCCAGTGGAAATACCATTGAACAGTTAAACTGGACAGATCTTTCCGCTGACGACTTTTGTCTCCTGTTATGCAGCTGCTCCATGACGTTAGCCTGGTGGTGAGTCGCTGTCGTCTGCTGGGAGAGGAGCTGCGTCTGCTGAAAATGTGGGGAGGTCTAAGGCTCGACATCCTTGACATCAGCTGTGTCGACACACAGTAAGACTTTTTTTTTTTTTTTCCCTTCAAAGATGGTTTGCCTGCTCGCAATATTAAGCACTTTTTAATGGTGAATTTGAATGGTTTCCTTTAAGATAACTAATTTATTTAGCCTTTGTTAAGAATACCAAATCCAACAGAATGGATCTCAAATCGGTCACTATATCTTTACTTTGCTGCAGATTCTAGACATTAATAACTCAAACATCCTCTGTTCAACATATCAGGATCATCATCATGGCCTTAAATTTCGAAACAAATTTTCACACTATTATATTCTGTTTTCTTCTCCTAGAGTGCACATTGTCTTCAGCAGTCTCAAGAAATGTTCCAAGTTTGAGGTGGTTTTCTCTGTCAGTTTGATCAACCACCTCTGTGTCTTTCAAGTAGAGAGCTTTAAAAACATGATCGGAAGCTCTGCGTAAGTATGACTCAGATATGAATTGACAAATTTAGGACCTTTTTAAAATAAGTGAACTTTTAGTCTCTTTGCATCCAGTAGGTACATGAAACATTAACATTTACTTAAAGCAATGTGTTCTGCTAGCATGAAGACTTTGGTGATAATGTTTATGCTAAAACTACATGACATGATTCATTTAAGGGCCGAAGAGAACAAAGCAACCAAGTATCATTTTTGATTTATTTGCAGGATCAAACAGATTAAAGACATCGTGGCATCGTTCAGTCCAGCCAAGAACCTCTTGACGAAGATTGTCAAAAAGATTCATGACCATCTTCTCCGTTGAAACCAAGAATACGTCCAATATCAACTTTTGGTTCAATTTGTTTGTAATCGAATCAAACACATGTTGAAAGACAAAGGACTGGCACCAACTGGCATTTTTTTCCTCATAATGCAACTCTACCTGATAACAGTTCACAATTTGTAAAAACATTTGCATTTTGTTTTTATGCTTGTTAGAACACAAGAAACAGTTTCACATCAGTTTGAACTATAGTTCCAGTATGATATGTTGTTGTTTAGCTATATCATCTAAATGGGAAATTTGGCTTAATTTCTATTTGCCTAGTGATCATGATTACCATTGAAAACTAATTCAGATTGTGAGTTAAATGTGTAGGTTGAGGTTTTTCCTGTGCAGTTTCCAGAGGCACCTCCAGATGGTGAACATGGACTGATTTTGCATTTCCCTGCTTTGCCTGCAGATTCATACATGCATATATATCTGATATATATAAAATCTCAGATGAACCCTGTATCAAAGACAAGACATGATTCAGCAGAAGGCTGTATATCTGTCATGCTAAAGTAGCTTTGCGCAGAACTGAACATATGTAAATATATTCCACCTTATTTTCTCCATTGTAAATCAGTTTCTTTATTCGCTTTCAAATGTTGAAGAAAGGTTTTGTACGTCAGTCATTAGAAAATAAGAAATGTAAAATGTATGTAAAAAAAAAAAATGTTTTCTCAAGTGTTTTTTATACGGTGATGGGGTATATTTTCTGTTTGTATTTGTAATATGATAAATAAACATATATAGTATGTTTAACTACTTTAGTAATGTATCATTAACAGTGAAACTCAATCTGCTGAATGTGAAATCTAAACAGATGTGTCACTGTGAAGTTGTAGTCTTAACTTAGTGGGAGTTGACTGTTTATTTTGAAATTAGCATTTCAAGATGTACATTTACATTATCAGCACTGACTGAGCTGAGACGTCACCATCCTTTACCTGTTTTTTCATTTCTGCACGTTCACTTGTCCAACAATGAGTATATTACCTCTATTGCAGTGCAATCGAAGTCAAACCTGAAACGTGGGTTTTTGTGTTGAGCTTTGTGTTTCCATTCCCACCTATACAGATATTTTAAGCTTCTCGCTGTATTGTGGTTGGGCTTCAGATGGCGCTATGGGCTTGTGAAATATATTCCAATGCCACTGCTACCTACCCTGAGTGACAGCTGTGTCCTTGTGTTTAGCTCCCATTACAATGTGGACCTTTTGAAAGAGGCAGATTTTTCAGGAATTAGCTTTTTTTTGAGTAGAATTTATTTTTTAATTTGTGATGTGTGAGAACCAAATAGTGTTTCTTCTTATTGTTTCAATTGATGGACTGGAGATAAGTTTTTAGTGAAGTGATTTTTGTTCAATCGACCTGTGACCCCTCAGACTCATCTGGGGATCTTTTAGGAAGTTTGAACCTCAGGTATTCAGATTGGAAACCACTGAACAATCAGCATTTATGTTGGATATAGTTAAGTGCTTAATTTTTTATCATTTTCATTGAGATTTTTTAACAATGGATGGAGAGTAGCTGCATCACAGCATCAAGCCAAGTAAACTCCTCTGTGCAGGCTCTGTTTCCTTTGTTGAACCTGATGAAAGTTGGGATTATTTAGCTGCAATGTCCAAACCTTTGCAACAGCCAAGACATGACTGACATGGACAGTGTCCAGGGGTCATTTGAAAGGTCAAACAGCCTCTGAGATGGTGTGTGTATATGTGTGTGTGAAGGGGAGGAGGGGGGACAATGACTGTCTCCACTCCTCAAGGGCTGACGTCAAGGGTCAAAGTGGACTTTCCAAACCGTCACCCTCGAGTGAGCCATCAGGGGAGACAAGTTCCTCCCTCCCTCCCTCCCTCCCTCCCCAGGGAACAACGGCTGTCAAACCAGATAGAGGACACATGGGGGCGTCCAGGCAGGGGTTAAGTTTGACTGAAGCGACATTTGGGTCCCCTGACCTCAGCCCGGGGGGTCAACTCAATTTCATTTCGATCGATCCACTGAAGGATTTTTCATTACTTACACATGTGAAACTCATTCATTCATTAGCTCATAACACTACAACACAAATAGGAATTAGATTTTTTCCACCCCCAGTTTAAAGTAAATTCAAAGTGATGGTTTCATTTTCTGTTTATCATTGAATTTCTCATTTGAAAATAGTTTGGTATGAAGATGAGTCATTGCTAGTGACGAAAAAGCTCAACCCTAATGTTATTTCTTACCATCAGCAGAGTAAAACCTAATTCCAGGAGCACTATTTAGCAAGCTCTGTCTACTTTATTCTGACAATGGGATTTTATGCTCCTCACAAATCATGTACACACCCACACCAGGTGAGTGGTAAACTCGTAAATGATGTGTTATGATGATAATAGCTGTAGTTATCTCCATCTGCAATCACTTTAATTTCTGGGTAGTTTCAGCCTCAATAGAAAATACTGGGTATAAAATGTGAGTCTAGCATTTTGCCAAATTGGACGGAAAATGGATCGAACTTTGACTGAACTACTTGAAGGAAAATATTCCACATCCTGTTGGGGAGTTGTTGAGACATTTCATTCAAAAACCATAAATGTCAACCTTCAAAGGGTGATAGATGAAACGCTATGGAGGATTCATCCTCTGGAAATCACGAATGTCTGTCAAATATTTCTCAGCAAAACATTAAAACAGCTGCTAGTGTGTTTACAAACCCTTTTCTTTTTGCCTGAAATGGAAAAATTGGTCTATGAATGAAATAAATGAACAAATCTGTTTCTCGAATTGGTTTAAATTATTAGTTTGTTACATTTATTTGTCAGGGATCATGTGCAAAAAACATTATTCTCGTACAAAGAAAACAGATTTAGGCACTAGAATAATTTCCATCCACAATTTAAACACTAATATAACACTAATAATAAGATTTAAAAGAAGCGTAAAGACTAAAGACGAGATTACAAAACATAAATACAGATTTTAATCATTTCACCAAACTCCATTCAATAGCTTTATATATAAAAAATCTCAGATATTGTCTGTGGCATTATGGCAAAAAGTGCATTTGGTGGATCCAATTTATGAAAAACAATTTGTCTGCTAAACAGCTAAGCAAAAAAAGATCAGTTTAATTACTTTACACTTGTTGGTTTTATATTTATCTTTCTATTTAATTATGTTTGTCCCAGTGATGTAAAGATCATAAAAGCATCATCACAAATGAGAGTTACACTGAAACTCTGGCTGACAAATGCAACAGTTGATTGAAACTTAGATGAAATAAGTTGGCGACAGATTGTCACCAAACCAAAGCCATAATTCTGTGAAGTGGAACATTTGGCCTCAGGCAACCTGGTTATAATTTCTTTATCCCCAGATCCAGGGGCCATGTTTCACCTCAGTAACCCCATCAGTATCGTTCAGCGACATCAGCAAGGAGGGAGATAGAATTGGTTTTGGGAGATGGCAAACTGGATTGGAGTCCATTTATCCTGCCAGACACATACTTTATCCAATGGCTATGTACTTTATTCTAGCAGGAAGTACCAGTTTCTATTTCTAATCCTGGAAATAAGATTTGAAACTTCACGATTATACAGAAACCTGGTTATAAGGAGTATAATATGTGAGCATTTCACAATTGTATTTATTTAGTATCTATAAAACAACAACAGCTACTGTACATGTTCCCATTACAGGAACTTTTCTGCTTGGATTAAACATAGACTAAGTTTTGATATTGAATAAAGACCAAAATAATGGGTATCTATGATAATAGTAATGATAATGACAATAATCATCCATATAAGTACAATGTGGAGTCTCTCAAGGCTCCATTCTAGGATCCCCCTTGTTTGATTTATGCCCCGTTTGTTGAATGAAGTGTCAAAGCCCTCAACAACAGGAGGAAAAAAAAGATTACAAAAATAATGGGGGTAACACTGCTCTGTAGAGCAGTTAGTGAGGAATTTTTTGGACCATAATATTGATGGTTTTCAGCTGGAATCTGCAAACATTCATCAGCAGAGTTTCCTCTACGGCCCCTATTTAAAGGAGTTCAAAGTTCAACACTGAGATCGCTTACAGCAAACCAACAAACCGTTGCGGTAACTGCCCCAACAGACTTGCCAACACCTTCATTCTGCAGTAATTCTCTTCCATTGTCCTTCCCTTCCTTTGGCCCTGGTGGCCATGTTTGTTCATGGGTCTTATCATGATTATCAAACCAGCAATGCTGGAGTCCAGCTGTAACAGCTTCACTCGTACAGTTAGAAAAAGATAACGGCAGCACAGTTTAAACCGAGCTGGACGTTTTCTACAAGTCCCTACGGAGGGTTTGTATTGAAGCCCAAACACAATGTATCTACTCTGAAGGCATTGCTGTATGTTAGATTTGTACTGGCATTATGTAAGTGTTTTTAAACAATATACATACAGTATTATCTACCACAACAGCTGTGACCCCACCGGCCAGTGTCGATGTAATAGGCTTAAATATAACAAATAAAAGCTTTAGAAATACATATGGAGTCAATGTAATGTGTTATTTATATCCATGCACACATATAACCTGATGTGGTCAGAGCACAGGAGACGGCTGTGAGAGGGGAGTAATACAGTGGGAATGATTCTTCAAACAAGTAAATCTATGTTTTAGCTTCACAACAATATAATGGTTAACTTGTGTTTTTTCCAGTGGTCTTAATTTTATGTTTTTCTTGAGGTTTTCCTGTGACTATCTGATATTTATGCCCCTGTGGCCAAAATAATGGAGACGTAATAAATACAAATTTTGATAATTTCGCCAAACACCATGAGTGTATGGCATTATGGGAAAAAGTGCATTGAAAGGGCCGATCTGGTTTCTCAAAACACAAAGCCCTTAGGGCCCTTACCGCTAAAAAGTTCAGCAAAAAGTAGTCAGTTTAATGACTATACACTTATTAGTTTTACATTTAACTTTGTGTTTAATCGTGTTTGATGTAAAGATCATAAAAGCATCATCACATATGACCACACTGACCAACATAATGGAGTGCTGGATCTCTTTGAGATCAAGGACGGACACGTGTGGAGGGTTTCTGCTGTGACGATGGCCCTCAGATGAACTGTTTGTGTGTCTGGAACAGAGACGTCGGGAGCCCTTCGTCTACACAGTTGACTTCAAACGTCACTCTTCATGTCACCATCGTGCTCTTGTGCGGATCAGGCCCTCCCCACTTCCCACTCACAGTCATGCTGCACCACCATAGGCCTTCTGTGGAGCGGAGGTTGTCTTGTTAGGGGGCATTAGAGGGCATCTTAATTGGTCCTTCCAGGCAGGTAATTAGCTCTGATGGCATGTGCTCCCATAGTGATGCGAATGACAAGGACACAGCCATGTCCCACCCCTCACCCTAATCACCAGCACATACACACATATAAAGACTGACCCAAGGAGTTGCCACATTCTCTGGTCATTCTTGGGTAAAGACAATAGGTCTGGCTTGTTAAAATAGGCTCCCTCTCAGCAGGGGGGCAGAGGAGCCGCAGCAGCTGTCCCGTGTTATCAAGCTTCAATGGTCCCAGCAGCCTCAGAAACCATCCAGAGTTTTTTTTTTTTTTAACTTTAAATCTTACTATCAGGCAAATACAAAAGAACTGAAATGCTGTTAAAAGCCTGTTGAAAATTCCTTTTAGAAATTAGATATGACACTATATAATACATTTAATTACATAGATGGTCACGTTAATTAAACTTGAAGAACATAGTCGATGTGAAAATATGACAATTTGCTTTCTACATGTCATCAAAAAGCTGTAAAAGAATATCTTTTCACCAGTTAATGTGTGACCTGTGTCAGAGGGCAGCAGAATTTGAATAAAAGCTAAAACACCTCCTGCAATCTGTCCTTATAACCATAGCTATCACTGAGGAAACAGTTTGTACACGTATCACATGGAACAGATTAGATTTCTTGAGCCTTTTTGAGTAAAATCTAATTGTATCATAATAAAAGAAACTGACTTTCACATGCCTGAGTGCAGTGGAAGCTTTGGCACAACAATTACACACCAACAAAGAAAATATAAATCAAATTTTATCCATTAAACCAAAATTATACGATTTCTTTTTAAAATACTCCATTGGTTGATGAGGATGTGATGTCATGTGACTTGTGACCTTATTTGACATATACAAAACTAGGATCGTAGTAATATTATTGCATCAGTGAGACTTGAGAGACCTCAAGGATTAATTAATTAAGTGTATTTAAAATACGTTTCTGTCTCCTGAAAGCCACGTTCCCTCTACAGCAAATGACTCGGGTGCAACTTCCAGCTGAGTTTGACTGAATCGAACCATTCCCTGCCACAATGGCTTCACTTAGCTTCCACCAAATGCCATTTCAGGTCTATTTGTATCCATGGAAGACAAACAAGTAGCAGGAACCCCAGCGAATAGAGAGCACTGCGGGTGAGGTGCCTATTCTCTGGTAGAATAATGATGACAAAACAGGAATTCTGACCTTGTTCAGGGGAACACATCCTGGGGCACGCAAGCAACAAGGGAGCAGAACAATAATAGCTTTTCCTAAAAATATACGTGCTTGACAGATGAGGTTTTCCATTACAATGGCCCTGAGAGTAGCAAAGGAGGAGGGATTTTCTCTTCATCAGACAGTTCAACATAGATCGGATTCACTTATTTAAGGTCCTGCTTGGAAGAGGGGTACTGATGAAGTTAGCAGGCAGACGTGTACCACACACCTGGCTGTATGAATCTTTGGTTGTAAGAATTGCAAGTAAAATTGCAAACAATGCAAATTAGCAGTGCCGTTATTAGCAGGCTGCAAGTTTTCAGTCAAATTCAAGTTTGTTGAAAGTGTTTCATGCTGAGCTGATGATTTGACATTTGGATGTTTTTCTGTCAAAGCTCTGATATTTACCAATTCAGTCTCAACCCAAATCAGCCACGTCTAAATGAAGCCAACCCATAGCTAACTCAACTTTTTGTCAGTCAAACCTGCTCAAATAAATTATTTGGTCACTTGTGGCAATAAGATTATATAAATTTGACGATGGTGAAACCGTTAGCAAGCAGTTGCCCACTAACGTCTCCAGCAGACATAGTCATTCATCTGAAGTTTTGTTTCTGAGGTCCTGATGAATGCGACTCCAGTTTTCACTCTGTTTTCACATCTGCTGTGGTTTCCACCAACCACCAGGTGAAATATCTGGCGCTTCAACTGCTCAATGCCTAACTATGTTCACTATGTAAAACCTTATGCCTGATTGGTTTGTGTGGATGACCCCTGTCCTGTCAGCATCATGTCTTCACCATGGATCCTCTGTCGACACCACACACACCTCAGCCACACAACACCCAGATTTCTGTGCTGAGATATCGAGTGCCCTTTTGACACGTGGCGCTATTTAGAAGTCCAGGGTCCGTGGGAGGGTTTGGGAGCGTCTCCTGGACGAGGCGAGTGGCGGCTGAACGTCCAGACTGCTGGACGGGAGGATACCGGCCATCTTGACCCACACCCTGAGCCTGCTAACAGAGGTGCAGCAGCCACCTTGGCTAAGTGCATTCCCTGAGGTCCTGTCCCAAATCCCTGCTTGACCCTGACTGATAAACTATGCTATGGATAGACCACTGACTTTTTCCTTTTAAAATAAGGCATTAATTATTAAGTTTCCACAACAAGAAGCGTTTTTTTGGGCTAATGTGGTTCATGTTATGTTCATTTTATGTTCCATAACGTTTTCTGAAGAAATCTGGTGATTTGTATATGAGCCAATATCATAATTTTATGGATATATAAATATCAAAACCAATCAAGTTTTCTACATGAATTTACACAAATTTCTCTAAGAATTGTCATTGTTGCATTAGAGTATGTCTCCAATCCATCAAAATGATGGTACACTTAATAATTTAATGTCAATAAATGTGAAACAAGCTGTTCTTTATTGATATCATTAAAGGTATTTTAAGTGGTAGAACAAACTGAGGTTGATATTTTAGATATATTAAACAGGTAGTTTCACATAAGGGTTCACATCAATGTCACAAAAGTATCACATATAATATATAGGAATTATAAATTAGGGAGAAGGGAGTTACTGAGGGTTGTGCATGTGATTACCATAAAGGTTCAGATTTCATGAAGCAAAAAGATGAAAAGGGTGTGAATTTAAAAAAAGAGACAGTGAGACATTTAAAGACAGAGCAGGGTCAACTGTATGGGCAGACAGGAAGAGAAGGTTTGGTGGCTTCGGGAGGCTTCATGAGGCTCCAGGTTTGCCGTTGTACTAAGCTCATGGGAGTCTGGCCTGTGTCAGTCGCCTGCAGAAAGTAATTGGTCATGACTGCTAGGACCCTGCACTCGCATATTCATGGAAGGATGGGATTAACACGTTGTGGGCACCCCAAGACCTGAGCTGAGAAGCTGATAAGAATTTGGAGGCCTTTCTGTGGGTGAGGCCCTAGAGAGGATCCAGAGTAAGGAAAGTTCACCATGTAGAAAGAAAATACAGTATTCAGTTTCTTCTGGTGCCCAAGTACACAAAGAAGTGATGTATCAACCATACAAGGGCTGTTTTGATGCAGCATGTACAGGACAATAGGTCCATTGTCACCAAGCAGGAAAGATGCAGTTCTCTTGCAGCCACTGAGATGTTGTAATTGTTGTCTTTCTTACCTGTAAATTCACTGTCCAAGAAGAATGTGATACTATGCACCATTTGCATCACTTGAAGGTGTCAGTGCATGTCTGCAGGAACCGATAATAACACTGTCTGATGTGATTTTATTCCTGTACAGCTTGTGTTTCTGCTTTCCACAAGGGAGAATCCTTCAAAATGAATCACTTCTTTCCTATGTTAGGAACCTCCCATCATGCAGAGTTCTTATATTTTAAGTCTTTTTCTATCAATGGCAATCAGACAGGACACAAAAGTAAGTTTCATTGCACAAAAGATGGTGTGGAGACAGATTGTTATCGATTCCCTGTGTATCCTTTCTTTTTGCTTAAATTCCAACATGCATCCATTTACTTCTATGTTGTGAAGTGTCATTTTATGCCCATATTCTTCTTCCATAGTTTCTTTTAGATTGTTTCTGAGAATGGCAGTAAACCAGAGCAGGGTGACTCCTGTGCAATACTTAAACTCAGCAGTCCCTCCCGTCTTATCGTCCACTGCAGCTTGGCCGGATTGGGCAATATAAATTGGACTTGCCCAGAAGAGAGACGCCGGTTCCTCTTTTGGGTCTACACATTGTTTTGTCTAGGCCTGTATTTATTTAGATGTAAATCAGCTTGCAAAAGTGTCACGTCCTGTCCTTGTGTAGTGGGCGGCGGACTGGTGCTCATTTGTTGGAGGAAGTCAGCTCCATCGAGATTGGAGCTCCGTGGATTGTTTTCCATTATAAGGCTGTTATTGATGTGAGAGGGTGACATCATGCAGCCTCACCCTTCAAAGCTGGGTTGGTGAGAAAGAGCTCCCACATTCAATCTCTTACTCAGCAGCATTGTGAGGATGCTGGGCCTCTCATCGTGGAGGTTTTAAAGACATCCTTTGTTTGAGAAATATGCTAATTTGAACAAAATTAACTTTTCGGCACTTTTCAACAGCCATAAAGCTCATAAATTAACATGTTTCAGGTCTCACATGAATGAATTATAAGAAAATTGACCTTTGGGCATATGGGGGGCCTCCTGACCTCTCAGGCCCCTTGGGCAAGGCCCGTAATGACCATAATGTCTCATTTGTTTAATCTGTACAAAAACTGAAGTTTAAACTCTTGCCAAGAAAGTGAGGAAGCATAAAGCCCAAAAATTTGTTTAATGTTTTCTGAACATGCTGGTCCAAAAAAAAAAGCTGTCAACTGCATCTCACAGTCCTAAATCTCCAGATGATGACAATGAATGTCACAAAAAAACTATAGACTATATTTTAGTTGAGAAACACAACCAATACATTTTTTAATTAATAAAAAGGGCTTTGTATATATGTATATGTAACTATGTATATATAATACAGATAATAGAGATTTGGTCTGTACATAAATCTAGTTCAAATAGATTCTCTAAAAGGTGCACAAGCGCAGATGAAAATACATTTACAGCTTATTCTAACAAAGAACAACACACAAAAACACTAAACATTATGCCCTTGATGAATAATGCTCTCCTCCTCTAGGACAATTACTAACAATTACGTCACCTTTATCTGACCTACTGCTGGTGCCTCCCCTGAGCCAATCAGAAGGATGTTAAAAATAAAAAACACAATGGTATGATGCAGCACCCATTATACCAGCTTTTGTTTTTGTCTCTCTTTCCTCCTCCTCATCTGTGTCTGCTGCTATGTGAACATTTTCAACATTTTTGTGATTGTTTCAGTGAGCTGACCCTAACGCTACTGCTGTAGTTTGTGCACTCAGCCACTGTTTACATAACATGAAGCTCCTGTTTGTGTCACTTATTGGTCTCTGATGATGAAGAAACCAAAGAATCCTGCACATTATATTTACTTTATAAGCAGCTTTTCAGGATGCACCAATTATAATATAATTAATTATGTGTGTTTGAATATTGACTCTATTTTTTTATAATTACTTTTTGTTTTTATAATTGCTATACTCTAAGCAATTAGAGGTTGGAATTTCAGAGGCATTTTTTTGTACTAATTGTAAATTATATTTTCACAAATACCAATTCTAAGGTAAATACATTTAATTTATGATTTGAAGTCATTATTTTGGAATTAGCATTGGATCTATTACTGGTTGTGATTAATTAGATGCTGATCAGCTGATGATAGAAGAAGGGGGTGGGACTATGGGCAAACGGGTGGGAAATGTGTGGACACAGTCTTGCCTGTTGTGTTTTTTGTTAATTGGTTTAAAGCGACAACAACAACAGCAACAAAGTAAACGACAACAACCATAATAATAATAATAATAATAATAACAAGAACAACCATAATAATAATAATAGTAATAATAATGAAGTAAAGAATAGTCTTGATCATCTGTAGCTGTGGCTCATTTTCACTGTCCGTCCTCGCAGTTTGAGTCTCATGTCCTCTCCCGGCTTCCGTAGACATTCCTTCACTGTCAGTTAGTGAGCGGTGACAGACAACCATCGCTGAGCCACCAACCCAGCTTGAACTATGGAGGAGATTAACAACATTGAAGTCGTTCCGTGCACAGAGTCCGACTATCTGAAACCGTTCAGGGTTCACTATAACCAGGTGAGTGGTTTCTGCCTGATAACGGTGGATACAGGCTGCTGGATGCTGTAGGCTAGCCCAACCCCCTCCCATTCATTATGCTAGCAGGCTAGCATAACATGAATGAATTATGACCGTAAACACAGACGTTGACAGCAACAATTGCCATTATTCAAACCACAGGTGACCCAACCGGTGTATTTGCCATGTTTTCACACCCGGTGGTTAAACAGTTGCCACCGTGTTAGCCGTAAACCCGAGAGGGCTAAGAGGCAGCAGGAAGCTAACAGTGCTAACGGTATTTTGCTGGAAAGGGTTTTTTTTTTTTTTTTCTTGGTTGACCATCACGTTGACGTTAGCACATGCTTTACATTAGTGTAAGAGGTGTGGATAGCGCGGGTTAGCAGCGTTACGTGCCAAGGAAAGATGTTTTTCCGTTTGCTTAAAGGGGTTAATGTCATCTCTTAAATTGGCCTTTTTGTGGATGCGGTCTGGTTGATGTAGGGTCTGCAGGTCAGAGGTCTCTGACAAGTCAGGTTTACATTGAGCTCATTTATATTACTAGTTCTTGCTTGTTTAAATCTATGGGAATTTGGAGTCAAAACTACAAAACTACTACTAAGTATAAGTCCAGGAAATAACAGGAGAGGGGGAAACATTCATACATCTCATGGCAGGTGCAGTCTCTTTACACGGATCCCAAATTATACAGTACAGTTTTTGGTACTCTGTGTGTTTTATAATCCCCCCCAGACCTGTTCATGTCGACAGGCTAGGGCTGCAACAATTAGATGATCAGCAGAAATTGAAGCAGCAACTGTTTTGATAATTGCATAATCCTCCATAATCCTCTTAGTTTTATTTTTTTAATCAAATATTTGCAGATTCTGACTTCCCACATTTTATCATGTTATGTTTGCTGGGTTTACTTAATATGTCAGATATATAGAATTTGGACTGTTGAAAAACATTTGAAGATGTCACCCTAGTCTGTTCATGATCTGATAACAGGTGTATACAGATATATAATACTAATCAATGCTCAAAATAGTTATTCATTGCAGCTCTGCACTGACAATGACCGTACTAAACAGACCAGTTGCCCCTTGATATGCAGTTTCTTTGTCTATGTCTATCAGTTATATGACTCAGATATTAGTGCCACATCAATTTATGGCCTCTCGATGGGGAAAAGTGAACATAGCATACTGTAAGAGATTAGTTTATATCAGTGCACCTTTTGCATTATTGGCTTTTTTATTCACGTATACTGTATGTATGTATGTTATATGTACATGTAATGAGTGGGTGAGAATTGTAAGTTTATTTGTAATACATGCAAAACATTAATGGAGATGTCATTATGGTTAGTCTTGTATACATTATCAAACACTATGTCACAATCGCATTCTAATGCCAAACATCTCTTATATGCTATTGCAGCACTTCTTGTATAGATTCAACTGTGGTTCAGGAGGTAGAGCTGGTCGTCCCCCTATTAGAAGGTTGGTGGTTCGATCCCCAGCGCCTCCAGCCCGTGTGGCGAAGTGTCCTTGGATGAGATACTGAAGCCCAAATTGCCTCTGATGTTCCTGAGTGTATGAGTATGAACGAATGGTGGAAGTGCTATACGAGTTGATATAAGTGCTGTGTGAATGTGTGAGTGAATGTGGCTATATTTGTAAAGCACTTTGAGTGGTCAATAAGACAAGGAAAACCCTATATTAGCAAGCCATTTACCAATCAGTAGCCCTCTATGTCTACTTTAGCTGGCGCGTTCAGTGTTAAGTAGAGGGCTTGTGGGTGCAGGTCTTTCATAGTAAATTCCCAACTGTTTAGCAGTAAATGCTGAAAGGTATGGAATTAAATCATCAGCCCAAGTTAATGTTACCGTGGGTGGTTTGTCTGATTTTTAAAAAACATTTTTTATAGGATTGTCGTGTAAGATGTGTCTTTGAACTAAAAGAAAAGCAAAGTGTGATGACTGTGTCCTGATGGTCTCCAGAAAAGTGAGAATTGTTGCCTTACCCAAACATAGGCAGCAGTCCAGGATGAAATTATTTTTAGGTTTGAAAATATTTGTACAGTTTCTCTGTTCCTGGGTTATAGAGTTGGCTTCTGTTTTGTAAAAAGAATAGTGACAGCAGCACAAAGGATTTACTGTGATTAAAGTCAGAAAAGATAAAGAAACTACAACTGGTCCACTCCGATGATTTGAATGCTCTTTTGTAGCGTTGCCTTCAATTTAATTAGAAAACTTAAGTACCAAGACTCACACCTGTGACGAGGCGGGGTGTACGTGGGGGGGTTAAGCTTGTCAAGAGAATGGCGGAACGGGTTAAGACAGCAGATGGACCACAAAAGAGATGAAGGTGGACTCCCTCTCCGTCCTGCCCTCCCTTTCATCCCCGTCATCTTTCCTCTGCTGCTCAGGAGGGGTTTGTTCAGGGACTCCCCACAAAGGCTTTTCAGTCACACCGAGGGAGCATCTCTTCCCCAAACCTTTTCATGTTCACGAGTACATCTGCAGCCCAGCCACTGGTCACTAACTAAAATCTACTCACACACGCAGCGACACACAGAGAAATGCACTCGTAAAGTAGATGTCATGCGTGAGAGGCCCTCTTGATCATTAGTGTGTGTTTGTGTTTTGTCTCCTCTCCCTCGCCTCACTCTACAAAGCAGGTGATTGGCCCTTGTTGACTCTGGGAAACCCCTCTTATCTCTGTTGCCTGGTGCTTGTGTTGAATCACTGCTTGATACTTGGAGCAGGATAATTGCCTTCCATTTATTCATTATAATGATTTGAATTATTCATCTGTAATTATGTATCTCGTGTACTTTACTATCAGTAGCCCCTTACTCCCTCAATGAATAAGAGATCTATTATTAAAACGCACAATTCCTCACCTGAATAGTTATTTATTGGCTTGGGCTTGAATCATGGCAGGAAAACGACACTTATGTGTATGAGTATGTTTATGTTGAGATGATTTCATCTACCAGGCACTGGCAATTAGTGATTGTTTTTCATTATGGATTAATATGTTGATTAGATCGATTTAATTTGTCCACAATGTGAAAAACCGTTACCTTTGATTCGTCAATCAAACTTTTGGTCTAGAATAGTGGTTCTCAAAGTAGGGCCCAGGGAACCAACAGGGGTCCTTTATGGGGGGGTCCTGGGCAAAAAGGGGAATCATTCAATGACACTATAATTCCACCCATAAGTGACACAATGACTATTCAGATTTTATGTAATAAAACATCTAAAAGCAAAAATCATATCAGATGGGAGGAAATTTGATAAGATGGGGTCATTTGTGCACTTCACTGGGGTCCATGAAAAGGTTTGAGCACCACCCACGAAACCTCACATAACAGTAAAAGACGTCCATCATAAGAAGAAATGTCTCATATGTGAGAACCTGGAAACCCTTTGGCTTGAAACAAGTAATAAAATCATTCATCATGTGATCCAAATCCTCATAGATAAATCTGATGTTTTAGCCCTAATATGTTATGTATGATAAAGCTGTATGTATTGGAAGAATTTGGAACAGATTAAAACAGAAAGAGGCTGTGGACAGTTCCTCCTTGGAGCCAGCTTTGATGGAAGGGACACTAACATGTGAACTGACTTTATTTGATTTGAGGTTTTCATGCTTTCTGTGGATTTCACTGGAGGACACAGTCATGTGGGTGTGTACTTGAAGAGTGTGCCCTTGACAGTGGATTTGGCACTTCCACACAGGTCCCTCTAACAGGGCTGCTTTAAAGCTGCAGATCCTGTAATTCAGCTTGATCAGTTTATGCAGGTGCAGATGCTTTTTGTCATTGTCATTTTTAGACCTCGCTGATCATTAGTTCGGTGGCTGTAATGATACTCGTGTCTTTGTCTTTGTTGAGGCAGGTGAGAAGACAGAGAGTGGAGCCACATCCAGAAAAAAAATTGGAGAGCGCATGTTGAGAATCAAAGAGAGCCATTGTGTTTGAGGAGGTAGTTGATTTTTTTTTTTTTTTTTTTTTCTCTCTTCCTGCTGCAGCTGCCGGCTTTATAGTGCAGTCAGCAAAGGAGGTGTGTGTGTGTGTGATGGTTATTAGACTTTAAGTACCTAAAAGATCAAGACCATACATCCCTTCCTACAATAGCCATTCACACAGGAGCATTTCTGATGCCCAAAGCCAGAGGGACCACATTAATTTCAAGGTCCTGTGTAGCCTGTTCCTGCTTCCCTTCCTCTTTCTCTCTCTCTGTCTCTCGTTCTCTCGCTCTGTCTATGTCTCTCTCTCTCTCTCTCCCTCCCCACGGGCTAATCTCTCTGTCGTAATCCATGTCGGCCATGATTCCCTGTCTCCCCTGGGCCATTCAAGCTGTACCCGCCCCCCTTCTCTCAGCAAGTGGCCCGAGTAATGAGGAGAACCCCACCATCTGTGAGCGGTGACAGGACACTAGACAGGAAAGAGGTGTGTGTGTTTGTATGTGTGTGCGGTGACACATTTGTGCTGTTTTATTAGTGGTGCTGGTGTTTTTCAAAATCAAGCCCACATATTCTTTACTCTGCGACTTTATTTTGAAGGGCCAATATGTTTCCCCTCCCCTCATCACTCTGACTGACTTTCATTCCTCCTTTTACTGTTCTTGAGGTGATTTTTCTGTCAGATTTTAACACCTCCCACCATCTGCTGTAATGTCTTTTCACTGAATGGACAGCACACTTCTCCTGTTTGTGCTGCAAAGCCATTTCTTTGAATCCTCTTGAATCTCTTCAGAAAACACTAAGCTCGCATGTTTGTTTGTTTTTTTTTCACACTGTTAAGTGGAGCTTTTTTGAGTGGATAAGTCTGAAAATACCAGCTCGATTCTGCAACTGACAGTTGTGATCGTCAAGTTCATCTGCAGACTATTTTCTCAACTAGTCTAAGATGTGTTAGATTTGAACTCTTAGATTTAGGTGAGGGCTACTGAGGTGGCTAAACCATCCGATGGTTAATAATTACCTCCAAACAACAGGCTGGTTTCACCTTAATCTACTTTCTAACTACTAAACAAAAATCAGTGTCTCACCTTTTAGACCATGTACCTTTTAAGAATCAATCCTCATCTTCTCAGGTTCGAGGCCGTGGCTCTTCACTACATGTCTCTCTCTCTCTCTCTCTCTTCACAACTTTCCTGTCTCTCTTTCACTGTTGCTAAAGTCTGACAAAATAACTTAAAGGAAAACATTAATGCAAACAATTACTTAAAAGATGTCAACAACAGAGGGAATAAAATTTCCCAAACCTGAAAGACACTGCTTCAACATTTATTCTCATGGCTACATGATTAAACAGACAAATTTAAAAAAAAAAATTAATTAATAAATAAAAAAACTGAAAAAAGAGTGGAGAAAGATGGATGTGACCCCATCCAAAGAGCACATGGGCTCACTGACTGGTTTGATCTCAACCCAGTTGATATTTTGGACATGTTAGAAGGAGCTCTCCAAAGCCACCATTAAAACACCAAATGAGGGAATATCTTCCAGAAGGATGGTGTCCATCCCTCCAGTACAGGAGAGCCAAGGTTCATTGAAGCTGCTCTGACAGCACCTTCCTTTAATTTGTTACCCATCTTTATGTTCCCATAGTGTCCTGTTGAATAGCTGCACTGCACTGTAGAATTTAATGCAACATCGCAATCATTATCATTATAAAATGATAACTTTTAAGTGCAAGATTTTGTGATGTAAAAATCCATTCATTGACAGGAAAAATGCTCCTCCTCATACATTATTCAATAACCACTCCTTACAAAGCACCAAGACACGAGAAGTGCATCCCCGCCTCAGTAATGACAAGTAATTTATCACACACACGCCCACGCACTCATTTTGCTTTCATCGTTGAAAAGTGAGAGGGGTGCGGCCGGCTTGGCCTCACGCAGGAATGATGTGCGTGTAAGACGCTCGCACACTTCTGTTGACATGACAGGATTTTTGTTAGCACGGTTACTACAGTTGACTGTCTGCGACGCAGCCAGAGCATCTTTCCTGACATGACCGCACAGAGAGGATTGTGTGATGTCAACGCTTTGCTAATGGTTGATAGTAAAGATGACAGGCAGCACATCCGTCACTTTTATGTCTTCTGAGGTCATAAGCGTGTTCGTGGATTTGTGGATCCACGGAGCATGAACCTGCGCTTTTGGTTTATTTAAACGAAATCTGCTTGACAGTATTCATCCTTTTTGAAAATAAAATTTCCTCCCTATTGCACATACTATTTATCACGTGTTTAGGGCTGCAGCTTTTAATAATTCAGGTATAGTTTGATTATTTTCAATATAAAGTTATAATATATATAATATGGCTTATATGTTGAAGCATTTTCAGAGTTGTTGTTGATAGATTTTTTTTCTCAGTTTTAGTATTTAATAGCGCACTCCTACTACAGCAGTGACGAAACATCATTTTCATGATGAGCAGATTATTTTCTAATGAATTCAGCCTTTCTTCCTGTCTGTGAAAAGACAGAAAATAGCTAATATTTAGTATTCATGTTGTTGGCTTTATTTGACCAAGTGTCCAAATCCCAAAAAGTGTTCTCTGTACTGTGATAACAAAGAAGAGCAACAAATCTTTACATTTGAGAAGCTGTTATCTATATATAATATATTATTATATTATCAGATTAATTCGTTTGATTGATTAATTGTTGCTCCTCTAACACTAAGCAGACTGTAGCATGCAAATTTAAATGTAGCTCTTTTACTGTTAAAATTGATTTAATATGTGCAAATCAATTGTGTTACAGCACCCGGCCAATGAAAATGAAATTGCTATATTTATTTATTGCACATTGTTTGCATCCAAGAATTCGAGCTGTTTCAGAGAGTGTTGTCTCAGATCAGTATGCAAATTATTACCTAAGCCCATACGTACAGACGGGTGGTGAATTAAAGGTGCTGGGCCTCCACATGAGCCGCTTCAATGAACCTTGGCTTTGATTCCTCAAATCTCTGAACTCTACCGGAGGGATGAACACCATCTCTTCGAAAGATGTTCCCTCATTTGGTGTTTTAACGATGGTGATTGAGAACACGTCTGAAATATCCCATCGCTGTTCAACTGGGTTCAGATCTGGTGACTGTGGCTGTGTCCATGGGGTGTGGATCAGAGCTTTGTCATTTTACAGATTTTTCCTTTAATCCGTCACCTGTCTGTAGCATTTACAGTGCATAAAATGACACCATAGTAATACCATAACTAAACCTGCACAAACTCTGGCTTCGTGCTCTCATTTCACACCACAACGTGATAGTTAATGATGCATGAGCAGCATTATGTTAGCTTGGCTTCACATTGAGGCCCTGTGGTTGTGACCTGTTCGGTCGTTTGACTGTTGGTTGACAATAGTCCCCATCAGCTCTATCTCTCTTTTTCTCTGTGCCCAAACTTAGACAGAAACTGGGTAGAAACTGGGAATTAGTGGAAGTTTCTATGCACAGAGACAAGGTTTTGCTGATAAATTGGACAAAGCGTTTCAGCGCTGTCCTCAGGCATTCTCCTTAGATTCTTGTGACTGTATTATAATCTTATCATCTCTGTAATTTTAGTGTTAATTATAATATTCAGTTGAAAATGCCACTTAACGAATCAGTAGGAGATGAACACAGGGCAACAGCCATAAATACTACACTACTTTGAAGGTTAAGTATAGAGCTGAAATGATTGGGCGATCAGTAAAAATTACCTGCTAACAATTTTGATAATCAAGTCATTTTAAAGACATTAATCAAACAAGACTGCCCAACATTTGCAGGACCCAGCTTCTAAAATAAAAGGATTATAGTTATACAGTATTATTTCTAAATGTCAATAATAACAATTTAGTACGTTTGAGTCCTTAATTCAAACACAACCCAGGGCTGTGGGAATTTCTTTTTTTTTTTTTTTTTTTTTTAATGTTATCAACCAAATAAGTTGTCGATTAATTAAAAAAAGCAGATAATTGTTGATGTAACTCCATTTTAAGGCTTTTGTTTGTGGCATTTAGTTAAATGTTATAGCGCAGATGTTCCTGCTGTTTTATCCAACCTGAAATCAGCCACGTGTATAGCATCATATAGAAATTTTCAGCTAGACCTTAGCTTGTAAAGTGCCTTGAGATAATGTATATTATGATGTGGAGCTATACAAATAAAATTGAATTGAAGTGAGTTAGCTGTTCGGCAAAGGAAAAAAATATTTGCAGACATCAAAAAGTTTTGAACAAAAGGACACAAACTGCATGTAAAGGTTTTATTCCCTTTAGATACAAATCTAAACATGGACCGTTGCAGCTCTAAGTACATCTTTGGCACTGTGGCACATCCTTACTCTAATCCTGTTGCTACAACAGTAGCTCTGTTATGTTTGATTCTATCAGTGCAATTAGTTTTCCATCTCACCTCCTCCCATGTCTTGGGTGGTACTGAAACGCACTTGCACACAAGAAGGCACATCTATTGTAGGTGAAATAAGCCTTTTCTTGTAAAGCTGTCATCATCTGTGTCTGAAGGAGCTCGTGGGTGGAGAGAGAGAGAGAGAGATGTAGCCTAAATTTGAATCAAGGCCATATTTCCTTAGGCATAGAAAATCTAGGCCAACTTTACCGTATTTATACAGCATGTAATATGGAGACAGGAGTACGTGCTAAGTTAATAATTCGGTTTAATTCACTCATCTGTGCTGATTTTATGCAAACAATAAAAAGTGAAGGTCACTAGTCCATTGCAGGGCTGACATATAGAGGCAAACAACCATTTACACTCACCTTCACACCAATGGACACTTTAGAAACGCTAATCAACTTAACTTGTATGTCTTTGGACTGAGGGAATGAGCCGGCGTACCCAGAGAGAACCCACAAACCATTGCCCTTATGATTAGTTGGTTAAATATAATATAAATGATCGACTGGTTACTGTTAAAAGAAAATATCTGTCTTTCAACCGGATGTATTTCCCACACATGTGATCACTGTGACTGAAACAGCAATGTTTGTGTGATGCTTTGACCACTAGGGATGAGCACCTAACGCTAGTAGGACAAGGAAGGACAGACCAAGAACTGACAATAGGGTAATGGGAGATATGCTGGAATAAGTCTGATCTGCTGGTGCGTTTTACAGGATTTATAGCATCTGCTGCTCATGTCTTGATGCCAGATACCACAGGCACCCTCAGGCACAACTCTGTGGGTTGTCCATGCTTTGGTGGGTCAGAGCTGTTTTGGTGGCATGCAGAGGCCCAACAGGATATTGGACTGGAGGTTATAATGTTTTGGCTAATCAGTTTAAGTGCCTGCCACTTCCAGCTCTTAATCAGATCATTTCACTGTGGTCACTGCCATTTTTAATGATTTGCATTTGTATTTTGTCTTTAATAAGTAAGTAAGTCCAGAGGCAGACAGGAAATGTGTCAAGGGAAAGAGACAAAGATGTCTTATTCGTCACAGTTTCCAGGCTGCTGTGACTCCCCCCACCATTTCTTTTTTTGAATAAGGACTTATCAGACTGTTCCCACCCTGTTTGTAATGTTTTAACCTAAAAACCAATAGGTCTGAAATATTTCTTGTCAGTCTTTTAGGTAGACAGAGCCACAACTGTAGTATGTGTTTACTTCACAACAATAGTAAAGTGAAATGAATTCATGAATTTCATATCATTTTAATTTTTCTTAATAGAGGTTGGCTCCCTGAACTGCCCGTACCTGTTCTCCCTTCACCTGGTATAAATGAAAATGAGCAAGAGCCAGCGCTTCAGACAATGTGTGTGACACTGCCCACATATTTAAGATCTCAGTATGCCAGAGATGTACACACCTGCATTGGTTGGATTGTGTTTGCGCTGCTGGAAATTTACTTCAGGGCTTCACATCTTGTTGTTGTGATGTGTGACCATAGGGCATAAAAACACCTAGCTACAAGTACTTATGTCACTTAGCTTCAGTAATTACAGGACGAGTTTTAGCATTGAGTCATCAGGAATCTCTCCCTGACCAACCTATTCACCTGTCTGTCATGTTTTGACAGTTAATATAAAACATAAAATATTATGCAACTTATGCGATACAGTTAGTGCCTTTTTTTTTTTGTTGTTGTTGTTGTTGTTGAACTATACAGTTGATAAAGTTTAAGGATGTCATGTGAAGCAGGTTTGGCGCTTTCCTTTGCTTTGCATCTGCAGATGTTTTCATAAGGTGTGGTGTGTAATATTCCTTTAACGTGCCCAAGCAGGCATCACTCCTGGCCCAGCTGTTGCCTTTACTGTAATCGCATTAAATAAATCACATATGATTTGACATCCTGCCATACAAGCCACACGCACCAAAGGGAGTGAGTCATTGTGGTACACTGAATGCATCTTATTCCACCTAACTAGTGTCTAACTGCGGTGTTGAAGGGGCTGAAATAGTCTTAATTTTTTGTTATTAATTTTGTTTTTTTCCTTCACAGAATGGCACAAAGAAATCCTGGGACTTCATGCGAACCCATGACAGGTAAACAACATTTTATTCCTTACTGCTGGATGGAAGCAGTGGCCATTTTCACTCTTCCTGTTGACACATAAACACAAATAAAAACTTGTCAAAACCTTTTCTTTTTTTTCAATTTGGGCTATAATAAAACCAGACTGGGATGAAAACAGTGATTTTGAATATGGCCTAAAAGATAGTGGAGTTTGGTTTGCACAGCTTGGACTTCACTTCTGAAGAATGTCTGCCAAAGAAATAGCTTTGAAATTTAAACTCATCAGCATGTTCATCATGTCACCATACATATTGCAATCTGAAGAGCTTGTCCTTAATATTTGGATCTGATCTAGCTCTTGGGGATCAACGAATGAGGATGAATGTGGAGAGCGAGTGCTAAGGCGCTTGATTTGCACCAATCCTGACCGTGCAGCTCTAAATCTTATTCCTTCTTTCCATCTTCTGCCTTTGGATATTTTTGCAATCAAACTGGGGTACACATTTCAAGACAAGTCCTTTCGGTCTGTTTCATTGTTTGGGGGAGACTTTCTGGTGCAATTTAAAATATATAAATCTAATAATAAAGCAATCTATTCATGGTGTGTGGGTACTTTGACAGAAAGCCAGTCAGAGGACTTCTTTGTTATCACCTGTAGCTGGTATTAGCAGTCTCCTCCTGCCCTACACTGGGAGGGTGGTCAACCTAAACAGACCTTGTTTTTTGAGCTCTAGCGCCCTGTTATTCTACGTTGAAATGGCTGTAAATGTCTGAGCTTCACAGGGGACGCTGTAAGAGAAATATCACACGTTTGTGTCGATGCCTGGGTTCTTACTCTCTGTTTTTGCTCAGGGTACCACAATGCCCTGAGGTTAGTCTCCGGTCATTTAAGCCCTTTTTCCTCCACCCCTGACCCCAAAAAGAGGTGCCTGTAAAAAAAAAAAAAAAAAAAAAAATAGTACCACTGGGACAAAAGCAGTAAAGAGAAAAAAGCCCATGGGAACATCCAGCTATTCCTCCGGTGGAAGCTCTGCCAAAGTGTTATTCCCCCACAAGCGTGCATTGAATGAGCACAAGACTGTTTTGCATTTTTGGGTAAGTGTGCGTAAAATTTTCTTCTCAGCAGGAATCACGTTTGTCTGTGCTTGTCAGCTACACCAGCGAGAAATGTGAAAGACAAGTCAAACTACGTCTGCAGCCTTTGCTGCAGACGTAGTTTAGTTCGAAACGTTTTACTGAAGATTATTTGCTTGATCACCTTCATTTGAATTTGTTAATACTGTACCAACTGCCTGCTATTAAATACAATCTTCTGGACAACTTAGTCACTTGAATTTGCAAATGACAAGGTTGAACATTGAGCTTTAGTGGGTCTTAAAGACATCCATTCAGATTGTCACCGTTGCTTTGATACCATTCATCAATCCTTTAATTTTCCACCACTGGCTTATCTTTGGACACTTTCAGTGTAGTTGCAATCAAATTTATTCAGTCTCTACACAAAACTCCTGGTCCTAAGTAAAGACTGGGGGGTAAAGTGGTAAATTGGGAGTTGCAGGCTCAGCCTCAGCTTCCTCTTCACCATGACAGTCCAGTACAACACTGGCTTTCCATCACTCTCCCACCACATCTTACCCTCACCCGGAGATGCTTTTAACCCCTTTATGTAGGGCACTAAATTCCTCCTAATGTGACTGAGAACTGTTTTCTATCGTCCTTGCCCTCCATCACCGTCTAAGGTCTCAGCCAGTACTGGACATTGATCAGTTCTTGGCTGAAGTAGGATTTGTAACAAGGCAGAACACCCACCGAGAACTTGCCACGAATGCAGAGCCTCTGAGACGTCTGGTAGAACACAGTCATAAACTTTCTCTAAATTTACTAAAACACGTGTAGACAACTGTCAGATTCCCATCGCCTTGTTATTTTGACACCTATGTGTTTATGGGAGTGTTTGCATAGTGGTGCTCGTTTATTACTGGAAGTGACTTTAAATGAGAGTTTGTTTGTCAGTGCAAGACATTTAAGAGACTATGGGCAGAAAGATCAAGTCATCTGCATGTTTTTTGGCCTTGATGTTGCCCTGCTGATGTGTCTTTGATGGTTCCTTTCATTTGACTATTAGTCAATCTCCAGCCAGCTAATGCAAGTGGAGGATACACATACAGTCATTTTGTGTTTCATTTTAATTGATTAATTGTTAAAATAATTTCTCAAGAAAGAAAATGCCAAAAATGTGTGTAAAATACTGTTATCAGTAAATTGAGTACCCTTTGGGTTTTCATCAGTTTTCAACTTTTGGTTGGACAAAGGAAGCAAACTGAGCAGTGTGGGATTAAAAAATACATATAAAGACTAAAATGATCAAGAGAGACATTAATCAGATTAAATATTTGAGGCAGATTAATTGACAATGAAAACAATTGCAGCCCTGGAATGAAGAGCTGAAGTTATTCAAAACTAGCCAGTAGCACTGGATTGAGGTTTTCCTGTGGAGTTGTTGGTTGAGTCGTTGCCTCAGTGCTGGTGTAAGAACCTGTTCTGCTGAGCTGACGTTGGGATCAGTACTCTCCTTAGTCCTGCTCCTCCTTTATCTGTCATAACCCAGTTTTTTCCCGCTGTCCAGCCAGAAGCCCTACGGACAATTTAACAGTTTAACGGTGCATGAAAAGTCCTGAGCGTCCGTTTAGCCTGCTTCTTGGTTTAACCATTAGGTTTTTTTTTGTTTTTTTTTTTGGGGGGGGGGGTTCAGGAAGTTGTAGAACAGCAGTAATGGTGTGGAACAGCACTACAACACTCAGACCTCAAGAGACAACTCTCATGCTTCAGGCTTGTGTGGCCCACTTTTGGGCTAAATCTACCTTATTATCTTATCCATTCTTATGCTTTACAGTGGTGATGCTCTTTCTGTTGAACTGCACAACTTCAGAAGATTTTGGGAGAAAGAAACCAAAATTTTGTGATCAATTCACTTTGGAAATGTTCACGTAAACTGTGCACAAACACTAAGACTTGTGTGATGGCATTATAGGTAATGCTTTGTTAAACTGTGATTGTAGGTTTCTGTAGCTGGTTGGGCCTAGGTTTGAGGCCCTGCAGGCCTCAGTGTGCATAAAACAAACTCATTTGTGTCTGAATGTACAGGTGGGGATGAGAGTGCACATGTTCACACAGTGTGATAAGGTTATGATTCGTGTTATAAACATAAAAACGTATATTCAGATACCAGTAAACCATGTGATGCTCTCTTTAAAATGGACTAGTACTGACTCATTCTAAGCACTTGTGGGCAAGGCAAGCAGCAGTGTTATGACTGGAAATTGTTTGCATAACTTTATTAATTTTAATTTCCAGTTGTAAAATGTCATTTTACTGAAGGTTAAACGATACATGGGGTGTGTTGAATGAGTAAAAATAGAAGAAGTTGTTGGACAGGCTTTAACTGCAGATCAGAACAGACATTGGACATTAACAAGACATTATTCAGCGCAGAATAAACCAGGTCAGCTGACTCTATTACATACTGTTTCAGTTCATATATATGTATGATAAACAGATCAGAAATCAGTGTTCTTGGCGCTGCAGCTGGAATCAGGCTGTAGTAGCAATCTCCTGGTTCCCTCACCATGGGAAAGACAGGGCAGGGCTTCCTGCTGCCTCAGACACATCCGCTTTCCCAACACAGACCCCAGGCCTCAAGTCTCCACTGGCAGCGACAGTCCCTCACACACACACACACACACATATATAATCACACTCAGCAATGAACCACCTGTGTGTATACAAGCATGTCACACTGAGCCTCCTTATTTTATTACCACATCCTGCTCATTGAGACTCATTTTTGATTTTAGTGTTTTGTCATTCACAAGTTTCAAATTGTATTTAGATGAGATTTTACTGAAAAGGCTTTAACTTGAAGTGTACGTGATAAAAACTCACGAGTATTAGTTTTGAGGGCAAACCTGTGTAAAATTGGATTGTGCACGAAACGGCCTGTACATGAGTTGGAATTATGGGTCATACACTAAGTATTTCATGTCTTTTTTCAATAAACGTTTCTCTCCTTTTTAGTAGAAATGTATTTTCTTGTTCATGGTTTCATTTCAGACATTTTAAACCCAACCCATTTTAAACTTTCCACATATGTGTGGCCATGAAGGTCGATGTATGCATGTAAATGTTGTCATCTGCCTCCTGGGGGTGTGTTCACATGCAACCTAAAACTTATGACGCTCCAAACTGCGCTCACTGTGCAAACATGGCCTTTTATGCAGACACCCAGTGCAGTGTCCAATACGAATTGTCCAAGGACAGATAAACTGGGGGGGGGGGGGGGGTTAATTTAGTTCATAGACATGTAACTATTCATTGACTACATCAATGTATTGATTTATATTCCTACGATCCAACTACATTAATAAGCACTTGGCCAGTTGTCCTTTAAAAGGGATCTAAAATCAATTTGTAAGGTGAATAATTGACTGTATCGATACTAAGAATTTGCACATTGTATTTAAGCACAACAAACTTTATATGGATGTATTTTTAGCACTTTTAATAGTAAAGAAATGTTAAACATTACTCAGATTCAGTCTCCATGTGTGTGAAGTCATCGGCATGAACCGGCAGCAGCAAAGAAACAAAACAAGGAGGAGTGAGAGATTTTCAAGTCGCATTTGAGGTCCAGCATGTGGAAAACACACAATAAAAAATTATATTATTAACTTAATTATTAATTTATTTATTCCTGACTCCCTTAAAAGAAAAACTTCTATGAATCCTCACCTGCCCTGTCCAGTTTCCAGGTATTTCTTTCACAAGCAAAAAACAGCAAAAAGGCAAAAAACAAGTTACTGTATCGATTTCAAGTCATTTAATTGAATCGTTCTAGATGAGACAAATATCGTTCTTGAATTGTATCGTTGCCATGTAAAAACACATCGTTACATCCCTATTAGTTTGTAATGCAGTTAGCAGTTTAACATATCCATCAATTAGCTGTGCCACTTATCCTTTCAGGGTCATGGAGGGGTGGAGCCAATCCCAGCTGTCATTGAGCGAGAGGCAGGGTCACCCTGGTCTAGTCTAATCGCTGGGCTGACGTATCACAACTGTTCATGCTAATGTTCACACCAAGGGGGGGATTCAGAGTCACCAGTTAACCAAACCTACATGTGTTTGGACTGTGGGAGGAAGCTGGAGCACCTGCAGGAAACCCATGAGAGAACATTGTGGGAGAACGCACAGAGATGCCTTTTCAGATCCACAACCAGAGAAAACGTGGATCCACCATCTGAATATCTTGAATGTTGAAAAGACGCTTCTTCTAATGCAGAAACCCCCGATGACTGATATTTCCATTATAAGGAATTTCAAATCTGAACCAGCCATGAATTGCTGTCCATTCAAAGCTTAAATCTCAGATATGCTGGGAGGGATTATCACACCAGTGATGTATCATTTAGTCAGAGATATGTGTTAATGTTTTAAAGTTGTCTGAATGTGATATTTACTTTAACAGTTTTCTCTTTTCCTCAGTGTATCAGTGCTGATCTTCAACACCACCTCACACTGTTTTGTTCTTGTCAAGCAGTTTCGTCCAGGTAGGATTTCAACACACAAAGCAACAGAGCCAGTCGTGCTGTACAATTACAGTTTATTCATTTTCTTCTTGCCACCAGATCTAGATTGTTATATATCCTGTGGGCACTTTCACTAAAAAAAGCAGTACATTGCAAACCCTGTTTATTCAACTGGATCTTAGTAACAATGCAGAGTCATAAATAGACTGCAAGAGGCCCTGTAACAAAGCAGCCTAACCTCCTTTGTTAGAAGTCGCCAGGGACTGTGTGCTAAATTCAAGGAAGTCTGGGCACTGATATATTTTTTTCCCTCTCCTCTCTCATAGCTGTTAAAGGGGGGGTTCCTCCCTTATCTGAAAGAAATCAGTTTGTCTGCAGCCAAGAATGACATTCATTTTCAAACTGGGAATATTATTGTCGTCAGAAGATAAACACTGTATGTTCAGGGTTTTCACCCAGGAAACTGATTGGCATAAATGCTAATGTCCACGTTTCTTTATTTCAGGTGAGGCAGGTAGGCGTGGGATGATATCAACATTTCATGACACAATTATCCTGAGCCAAAATAATTTGCAATATTATTATGATATTAATAAAAATATTCTTTGAACTCCTAATACCGAAATCACTTTACCTTACATTTTGATAAGAAGCAAATATTTATATTGCATCACAGATAGGACATATTTTTTTAGTCAACATCCTTTGTAGTAAACGATCAAACTAATAAGGTCATTATAAATCATAAGATTCCCCTGTATGAATAATGGACCTAAAAATGCCAAAACTGTTTAAGGCTGTTCTTTCTCACATAAAATTCCCTGTATTTTTCCTGCCTGGCTCAAACTCACAGGAATTATCCTTTAACAAAAAACAAACAGTTAAGTTAACCTTGTAGGATTTGCCAAACCTTAGTCCTTGGTTTCGAACTCGAATTTTCAAGTCATTCATGTGAGGATATTAACGATTACAATACAATTGATTTGCTGTAATTTACACTGGCACAACTTTAAATATAATACCTGTGCATTAAACGTCACAGTAAATGTATAACAGCTAAATGCCATTAGAGGAAAGTGCAGTATTTGCAAAACTGACTGAAGAAATAAGTAAGTGATGTCCTTTAAGTTATTGTAAATATGATATAGTGTCATGAGAATCATTTCTTGCTCCCACGCAGGTATAACATCATATTCTGTTTCTCACCACCAGCTGTTTACATGAATGAGTGGGAAAGGACCAAGACGCAGCTGCCTCAGTCTGCTGAGAAAACCGAGGAGGGCACTGCTGAAGCCTCAGCCCCAGAATCTCAGGAGGGCCAGTCGGCCTCAGAGGGGGAGAGCTCTTCTCAGTGGCCCCCAGCTTCTGCGGGGGTCACCTACGAGCTCTGTGCCGGGCTGGTGGACAAACCCAACCTCTCCCTGGAGGAGATCGCCCGGCAGGAGGTGCTGGAGGAGTGTGGCTACGATGTGCCTGCCTCTAAGCTGAAGAGGATTACTTCTTACAGGTTAGCAGAGGTCCTGAATGTGCTTTGTACTCATGGACCAATCCATTCCCAAAACAAAGAAGTTTTAGGACTATGCTTTTTATTGTCTTTTGAATCGCCTTTATTCAGAAACTGAGCCTTAAAACAAGCCATCAGGACTTCTGTAACTTTGTGACGTCACAACAAAGCAGTCGCCGCTCTCAGCCATGCCCCAAAACTAATATATACAATAATAATACAGCCTATGAGCTGTATGCTGGGTTGCCAGGCTAGCCAATTAGCAAACCAGGATAGATTGTGACACTATGAACTAAAAGCAGTAAAAGCAGCAGACTTGCCTGCCCTCAATAACACATGATCTAACCAGAGGGAAATGTTCAAAATAACTTGGGTG
This sequence comes from Rachycentron canadum, assembly GCA_038496675.1. NCBI lineage: Eukaryota > Metazoa > Chordata > Actinopteri > Carangiformes > Rachycentridae > Rachycentron > Rachycentron canadum. Next base: position 17,015,671 of record CM076665.1, read on the forward strand.
GAAAGCTATACTCATTCAGAGATGTAACCTAAAGTCAGTGGCTGACAATTGTTTGGAGGAAGTACCACAATGATAAAGTGAAAGTGCCGTGGTTATGTGTGTGAGACGAAAAGAAGCATTATGCGAACCATCCATCCATGTGAGTTTGTATTATTAACAAGCTCCAGTGAGACGCAGCAGTTGAAAGTGTCGGGAGATGGAAAGTCCCACATTAGACGGCAGCACCTGGACAGCTTTGACTGATGCTTCTCATAACTGTGCTTTTGATTTGACTCGCTCACCTCCTCCAGCTGTGTTGGTGTCGTCTACAGTCATTGTTATGTGTGGGCTGCTGCTATTAAAGAGATGGGTATCGTCTTAACCCTCATGGACCCCTATGAGGGTGTATTGGACAGTATGGTGGAGCTTTCTGCTAATAGCAGGCAACGCAAGGTCACAAACCTCTGCAGCAGAAAAATACAAGCTCTGAGGACTAACACTGTTCTATACTGTGCATGTTGCATCCATGATTTAAACCCTTTTAGTGAAAGTGTCAGATTTCAGGTGACAATGATTTTCTGTCTGGCAGTCATACTCTCTTACTGTATAAGGCAGCAGATTGATAAATCAGACACATGATTGGCTGATTGGATAATGGCATCAATAATCAGGTGTACAGGGGTGAGTACACTCATACATTGAGAAGACGATGCATTTAATAAGATGACTTGTTTTGTCAGAGGATACATTTTAAAATCTTACAACTATTACTTGCCTATAAAGCACTAAATGGGCCCAAATACATCTCGGACAGTTTTACTCACTACTATTACTTAGTTCCTATGCTCCCCACCTATGGAACAAGGTTCCCGAGCATCTAGGATCTACTGAGACTGTCAGCTCATTTAAATCAGGGCTTAAAAAGTTCCTATTTGCTACAACTTACCAATAAATCACATGTAAGGTCTTTTTAATCTTGTGTATTTCTGGTTTTTAATGTCACTGTGGCACGTGATCTTAATGTCGGTGCTATATAAATCATTTCTCCATGTTTTTTTTTTTTTTTCTTCATCAGGTCAGGCGTGGGTGTAACGGGAGCCAAGCAGACCATGTTTTACGCTGAGGTGTCTGATGACAACTGCGTGAGCACAGGAGGAGGTGAGCCCCGGGAGGGAGAGCTTATCGAGGTGGTCAAAGTCCCGCTGCACGAGGCCATGACGTTCGCCTACAACGAGCGCATACAAAAAACCATGGGCGTCATTTTTAGCTTCATCTGGTTCCATAATAACATGTCTCCCAAGTACAAGATCTCCACTAATGTGTAACTAGTTTTAACCAACCCGCTTTCTACCATTTATTCCAAATTAAATCAAACACTGGCCCAGCACATCCTCTCTTCCCCCTCTGGCTCTTCATCCTGTGTTGCCTTTTTGCTTATTGGTACATGATGAAGGGTGGGCCCCTTGTCTTGCTGCCAGCAGGTATCTTACGTTTTGGTCCTGTTTACCTTTTTAAATCTCATGTGGTCTTAATATTTTTCCTAAAAACAAACTTGCCATAGCTAGTCGCCACTGGCTCTTTGTTTCATTTGCTGTGCCATCTGTTACAAATGGCTCCATATCACTGATTTCATTTGCCTGCCCTTGATTAAAGGATTGCTCCACTGGTTTTATTGTGGTGATGTTGAATGTGACCTTCAACATATGTTACTGGCTGTGAAAAAAAAAAAAAAACGTTACCATTCCTCAAACGTGTTATAAAACATTCCTGCAAAAGCCACTGTTCGCTGCAAACTGTGTTTTGTTCTGCGTTCATGTCACGTAGTACAAATTTGCCTCTTGTACATCGAGTTCGCGTCAACAGCTAGATCGTAATCACGAGAGAGGAAACTGTTTTTAATGACAACTCAAAAATATCCTGTAAAGGGGCACCATGGTGGCTGACCTTAGAGAGCCTGTACGAGTAAGGCAAAGTCCTAACCAAAGTGACCTGGGTGTGAGTCCAACCTGTGGCCATTTGCTGCGATGTCATCCCCTCTTTCTCTCCCCTCTAGCTTCCTGTCTCTCTCCCTTTATCACTACAATAATAAAATCCGCCTCACATCAGCCAAGTATAGCTCAATAATAAGTTTTGGCCTTAAATTGTTTTATTCCTCACGCAGACAGCTCTGTCGTCGCACAATAATCATGATGTCATTGACATGAGTCGTTAACATGGAAATCTAACGTCAAATCTATATGACGTGAACTCACCACGTTAGCAGACCAGTGCTAACCAGCCACGTGCCCCTGGTTAGCACCGGGCTGCTAGCATTTTAGCGTAGCACATGAACAGTGGCTACTTTTTGCAAATGTCATAGAGGTAAGGTGAACAAAAATAAAAAAACAAAACCAGTGGAGCATTCATTTAAGCCATGATCCAGTAATGCAAAAACTAGTTAGTCAATTGTGGGGCCTTGTAACGACGGAGGTATCAGGTGTGTTTTAACCACCACTTGTTCAGTCATGCCTCAATTAATATCTCTGATCCACAGCCTTTAAGCAATACTTATCACAGTACCCCGGGTTAAACAATCACTCAGTGTCGCTGAACTCAACTCTCACGCTGTTGGAAATTCTTCATTAAGTCAAACCAGTCGACATATTAGCAGATTTCATTCACAGCACAGTTAAAAAAAAAAAAAAAGAAAAGAAAAAAAAAAGCATACACCTACCTCTGCACCGAGGGCCTAATTTCTGTTTTCAACGTGTCATTGTACTTGAGCACAATCCTGCTTTGATGTGAAGCATACTGTACTAGGTTAGTGGAAGACATAACCCACTGAAATCCACTTCAAATGGCATCCTCACGTTTAGTTAGGGATTCAAAAAGCTGCAGTGGCTTTACAGTTTGTTTTCTGAACAGGACGTTCACTCTCCAAAGTGTTGGTGATTGACCTAAATGACTTGGAGATAAGTTTTTATTTATTGGTTTCGTGTTTTTACCCCGTGTTGCATCTTTTTTCGGAGATAGAAACAAACTAGAAATACAGTTCAGTCCATTATTTATTTACTTATTTATTTATATGTTTTCTATCATTTTCATCTAGGGAATTAATTTATCCCTCACATATTAAGGTTATATTTTAAACACAGGTTTAGGAAAGAGTTCAACCATCTAACAGATTGCCTTTAATCATAATTCATGCGGGAGGTCCAGTGTAATACACAAAGTTAATCTCAACAGCAGTTTGCCAAAATCTCAGGTCCAAATCATCAAACCTTTGGTCGTATTCAGGGAAGAAATCTCTGAATGTGATGATGACCAGCATGTTATTATAGTATTATATTTCAAAAATTACTTGCAACTTATAGGCAACAAAGTTCTTACTCTTCTTACTACAGTATTTTTCTTCATTCAAAAAAGGGCTGGTACTTCATTTATTATTTAATATGTGACTAGACAAACCCCCCCCCACCTTTTTGTTTTGTTAGAAATATGCAAGTACTGAAGCAAAGCCTACAGCTCACTCACAAAAAACTTCCTATTATTTATACATTGCCACAGTTGGTTAATGAGAGAGAAGAATTACACTGCAAGTGATTTCAAGTCAAATTGTTTAAGATTAACCTGAATAACTTGATGGTTTGGTGACTGAAAATTAGACACGAAAAATATTCTGTATGTTTATGATATTTTATTATCATATTTATAATATTTGTAATAATATTAAGTGCAATCTTGAGAACACCTTGAAATATTAAAAGTTAAAATAAACATAAATCTCTTATTTGACAAAAACAAATTTTAGTCCCAATTTATTTTTTCTTTATCCTAGATTATATTATTATATTCTCTGGTGTGAAAATTAAGAAATACTGGAGTTTAATATAAGATTTGGTCGAGGATTCATTTATTCTTTTCTGCTTTTTGAGCCTGAGAAACAGCCGACAATCAATTCATCCCCTTTTACCCATAAAACCTTGTGTTTTTTTTTTTATTTTGTTTTGTTTTGGTGTATGTCCTTGTCCTGACTTAGTCTCACAGCAGGTCTCTTTGAAGTGGCCTGAGCATCATTTTCAGGCATCTCAGTGCAGTTATCTGGTGCCACTTGTCGTTATCGTCTGCACAAATAAACAAAGTCAGTAGAATTTGAATGAACCAAACTGAATATGTTTGGTTTCACACACTGAGTCAAACATTTGAGAAGCAATTTCCCCCCAAACCATGTAGGAAAATATGCACATGACCCTTAATTCATATTTATCTGACCGTCTGCCCAATCACTGAAGATCATTTCTTGATGTACGATTGTCAAGTTTGCTGGAACTGCTTGAATTACTTTTTATTACTTATTTATGTCTTTGGAAAAGCGAAATTATTCTCTCAGGAGTAATGAGGTGCCCAGACCTGATTGGTAATTAATGTCCGACATTACATCAGATTCTCCTTGTGTTGTTGATGTTGATGGTAAATTCAGATTCAAACTACAGGATATAACAAGTTTAATATCAGGACACTTTGGAAAAATGTGGAAAGCACCTTTGGAAAATCATGAAATGACCACTGGAAGTTAAACTAACAGGGCTGTCATACAACACTTTTTTTAAACTACACACTACGTCATGATAACCAGCCACTAAAATATCTTTAAATGTTTCTTGTAGCTCTCAGAAACCTATCCTCACCAGACCTCTTTCGTTTATTCTCCTTTGTTCATCCACCTTCTTCCATGTGACAATCTTTTCTTTAGTCTTCAGGTGAACAAGGTCCACGTGGATCTCAGTAGTTTATTGGAGAACCTCACTGAAAGATTTCCAATGGTGCTCACAGTTTTCCATCGTCTAGTTCTCGTCTGGGATGAGATGAACCCATCGTGAAAACTTGTCTTGGACTAATTTGTTGCCCATGTTTTAACAGATTTTACAGTGGTTAGCCATAATCATTGCACTGTATATCAAAATAGTCAGTTTGCTTAAATGAGGCCATCTGCGTCTGGTTTGGCTTGACCTAAAATGTGACAAACAAAAGCCATTTTTAACTTTTAAGGCCAGTCTGTAACTTTATGTGCCTGTCAGGTGTGGAGAGCTGCCACGCGACTTCTCTTTTGGATACAATTTTGAGGGAAGTCGTCGCAAAAACGCGAGGCTGTGTTGGGGCTTTACGTTGGTTTATGGCAATACGGGCGCGTGTTTCTCCATGGCTTCCCCCCCCAACTGTTATCTGAAAGTTAAGTGCATTTAGTGAACATTTCAAAAGACGCATAGTAGCATTAATGATTGACAGACTGAAAACAGCAGTGACACCCAGTCTAATGTCTGATGTGACTGAAGCTCGATTGTTGCAGAGAATTCAGTTGCCAAAAGAAAATTAACTAGTGTGGCAGCATTTGAGGTTCAGCTGGTTCAGCCAGGTTCTTTATATAGGTGGATAAATATATGATGGAAACTTAAATTTATAATAGGCCTGTATTTTATTTTTGTTCAGCCTGTGGAGTCACGATTCACACGTTGATCTACTTTATCAGACCTTCAGTCTATTTTGTACTCAAGCATTTTTTTATTAGTTTTATAAGCTGTTTAAAAGTGGCTGGCTACGTCTGTATCTTATTCAGTTTGAAATTTCTATGTTTTTCTGCATGAAATATTAAAACCTGAGTTGAAAGGCAAACTTTACACTCGTGGTGTTGAATTTAGTCCAATGGGAGCCGTGTAAACGTCAGTAACACTGGCGATCTGCAGTTTTCTTGGAGAACTTAAAGGAAAAGTTTGACATTTTGAGAAATGCAGTTATTCACCTTTTACCAAGAGGTAGATAATAAGATAAGATTGATGCTACTAAAAATACACAGTAGATAAATTCCCTTGTTGCTAGTCCTCTCTCTCTTCCTCTTGTTTCCAGCCCTTCTCTCTCTCTGTACATTTAAAAAGACTAAAAGAAAGAACTTTAATAACCTCTCATAAAGTGGCAAAATGCTGTTTTTACCCTTCAATTTTGTACGGATTAAATAAATACGATACAATGTGTTAATTAATGAACTGTGGGTATTAGCAGTGAGCTGTGAATAGCTGTTTTCCCCCCCTATTGCCAGTGTGTATGCTAAGCTAAGTTAGCTAGCTCCTGACTGTAGAGTCATATTTACTGTACAGAAACTACACAAGTGTCTCATCTAACTCTCAACGAGAGAGGGAAGAAGCACATTTCCCAAAATGTTGAACTAGTCTTTTTAAGTTTCCCACCTCAACAAGCCGAACTTTCCCCTCTGAGACAAAACAAAATGCACTTTTGACAGTTTAGAGTGAAGTTGCAGACTGTGCCACTGGTAAAGCCATATGCTACTTCTGTTAAATATACAGCAAGACAAATATGTGAGGTAAATAAATGGTTGTATAATTCATTCCTGCCTGTGCTGGATATTAACCATTAGCCCAGCATTGGACATTTCTACCTCCATCACTCAGGCACATGACGATATAATATTTTGTGTCCGTTTGCTTGCTTCTAAGACGTCGACATATCAAATTCTCAGCCACATGTCAGAAATGTCAACACTCAGTGGTTCTTTGTGACGGAAAACTTAATCCATCAGTACCAGATTTTTTTTTATAGATGTACCCCCCCCATGGCTATGCTGTAGTTGCTCCTTCAACTGTGACTGTTTTTTTGTTTTCTTTCGTTAATGGTTTGTGCACTGTTTCACAATTTCCTACTGTATTATCAGTGATCATGAGCTGAGCTGCAATTTATCATGAAAATGTTGGTTTTTTTAAAGGTGCTATGTGTAGTATTCTCCAACTGAAGCCGATGTATTGCTCTGGTGATCTGCTCAATATTCCTTTGTTTCCTTAAATATTCAACGATTCTTGATTTTCTCATGAATCCTGGAAAAAGCACTTTTGATTTTTGATGACGTCCGCTCACCTTTGCTTCTTTATTTGCAGCCTGGTAGCTGAATACTTAGAAGCAACAGGGGGAAGATAATCAAAATTTAGACAGTCTTTAAAATGTACCATATATTATTCTATTAGGTAGTGTAATAACTAGTGAAAATCCTACACATAATACCTTTAAGTGAAAGAATTATTATGAATTTTCTCACAGTAAAGATGTAAAGAAATTTGTCCCATTGTGATCTTTTTCTTTCTGGTGTCTTACACTGAATTTGTGTTTTTAAAAAAAAATATTTTCTGGGAAAAAAAAAGTACAAACACAATCATTGCAGTTTTATGAATTTATCATGTATTTTAAGCTTTATTAAAAGTGTATAATCGTGGGCAGTGTTTTCAGTAATGTTTGGGTTTTGTTAATTTATTACCTAATTGTTGAAATATCTAACTTTTAAAACATGAGACTTGATACATACATACAGTATATATTTAAATATGGTACTTTGCATGTGCACTAACTGTCTTGGATTAAACTGCATTAAGTTGAAATAAAATGGGTTTCGATGCCAATATATTTTTTTTTTCTTTCTTGTACTGCAGTGATTATCACAGTTTTGAGTGTGTCTGTACTATAAATGTCATTTCCTTTTTTATTTGCCCCCTTCAATGAGAATTTATGGCTCAGCTGTCAAAAATAATGTCGGTATTCAATCCTCCTTAAGGAAAGATATGAAAAACCAAGTGAAAGCAGTGATGATGTGGCAGAAAAGGAAAAGTCTGTGTATCAGATTTAAACAGAGTGGAAACCAGTTTAGAAGTTGATTTGTTCTATTTTGGGACAGTCCTCATTCCTCAGTATTATGAAATACTGAACTGGAAGAAGATTGCACCTGCAGGAGCGTCCATGCAGTGATGACAAGCCTTTATTGACTTTAACTAAATGCATTTTTAAGTGTCAGATGTTTTATGTTCTTGCTTCTGATATAAAAAGCCCCATTTCCAACATGCAGTGACTGATATCAGTGCTACGTGAATTCCTGGATCTCTACATCAGTGCTTCTCAAACTTTTTCACCCCTAAAATGACACAAACTAGATCACAGTCCCTCCACTGATAAGATCTTTTCCCAGAGTCCCACATCTAATACAGTTTTTTTGGCTTTAGATGTTTTATTACAGAAGGTTTTTGAAACCCATGACCAAAATCTTCAAACATTTTGTCATTAGTGTTAATTATGTAATTAAAAAGTAAAAATAATAAACCACACACACAATAACAACACACTTTGAGTTAAGTAGGTGGCACAAGAATGGGAAATTTACTTCTCACTGTGTTATTCTGTTTGTGTTTTGAGAAACACTGTTGAAATATCTGTTTTTGTTTTGTTTTTTTTGTCTTATCCACTTGTTCTATAATTGTGTATAGTTTCAGAAATGCCATTGTGTTCATTGGGAAATAAGTGACTTTCATATTAGTTTCTAAATTGGATCTAAAATGTAATTGTAAATCATATTAGTAGTGTTTTAAATAATTAAATTTGGCTTTGGAGGTGTGCACATGCCCTTTCGTTAACAGGTATACCCAAATTTGACAGCACTTTAACTGTAATGTAGTGGTAAGTAGAACCTTATTAATGTATTTATCAACAACAATAAATCCACAATAAACCATTTAGTGAATATTTGTACACTGGCTTGAAGTAATATCTAACAGTTTGCTTTACTTCAATAGGAAATTGAAAGAAGAGACATCAGCAAGTTTTCTGCGATTAACTCAAAATCTGCAGCATTTCCCCTGCTGCTTAGATAAATCTGCCAGCAGCCTTTATGAAGCCTGTTGATATACATCACCTCTCTTGAACTAACGCATCCTGATAAGACTGGATGTGGATCAGGAAATGGGATGACACATCTATGCAAAGAATCCCTGTGTGGAGATAAGCCAAAGCCCAATCTTGACAAGCATCTTGATTAAGTTTCCTAGCAATGAAAGCAGGGTTCTCACATTTAGCAAGTGGCAAAATGAAAACACTGTTGTAGTGAGGAGATGATTTTATCTGAGGCGATTCAGAGGTGTGACTGTACATGAGTGTAGGGGAGCAGTAAAAACATTTTCTTTCTTATAGGGCCATTGTTACGAAGACAAAATCAGAAGTTTTTTTAAATATCCATTCATTTGTTTAGTATTAGTTTGCCTGATTGACAAGAATGACTCTTAGTCGTTATTGCTTTCACTTTAAATCCTTTCTTTTTTCAGACGCCAGAACCACTCGCACATCTTAAAAGCACGTTGCTTGGGAACGAAATGGCAACAGGTCACGCTCACACTCCCTCACACTTCAGTATCACATCGTGCTTCCCTGCAAGAACCAGACTAGATACTACACAGGTCTTTATTTCATATGACTGTGGAGCTTTTGACCTTGATAACGTGAATCCTGAAAGAGACGTGTTCTAGCTCTGTATCCTCCTCTACATCTACTTCCTGCTGTTGTTGCTGGGTGGATTTTAAACAAGAGTCAGCTGTTTAAAGTAGTCAACTATTGCTTGAATCAAATGGTGGTGAAGGAAATGGACAGTATTAGCTGAAAACGTGTTAAGTTGTACATTTACATGAATATTAGGGCAAGTTTCCATGAGTAAACTCTTTTTAAGGATCGAGGGTTGAGGTTTAAACTGAAACTACTACTGAAACCCAAACTTTTGTGTTTTTAGACAGAAATTACAGCTAAAGAAGTGGATTAAAAAAAAAGAAAGTAAGTTGCACTCGTGTGAAATCATTTTACTTTGTTAAAATCACAAAGGTTTCAGTTTCAGCAACTGAAGAGGATGGAGATTTGTCATAGAATCATCTGGAAAGTGAACCTTAGGAACACACTTAATCCTTTTCAGAGAGAAATGCTGGTTGAGATATTGCACCGATTTACAGGAGCTAGTGGCTCAGAGGCGAGCCCAGACCTGATGTCCTGGCCCTCAACGGGGGGATTTATAGGACTCCCGGCTTGTTAGACTCATCTCTACTGTACATCATCAAACTTGGCTCAATTTGTATCAATCTGAGCTTTTCCTTTTCAGCCTAACCTGCACTTTGAACCTAATGCTAACGTGCTAACACAAGCAATCTAGTATAGTAAGGAAGTATTAACCAGTGAGTGGCACACATGGAGCAGCATTCGTCTGCAGCCTGTTCAGATATTCCCACACACTTCAAGATGCTATTTTCCTCCAACTCCAAAGTAAATATTTGTCTCTTCAGCTGCTAAATGCTCCACTAGTGTGTTTACCCACGAGTTGATGGTGTTAGCTTTGTCAATGTTTACTTTGGATGGAAGCAGGTGATGAACAACAAGTTTCATGACACTTAAATACTCTGTAGAACTGAGTGGAGCTGAATTTGGTCGCACTTCTTTTTTCTTATTAAGGTTAATTGGTTGCTGCAGCTTTAACGTTGGCATGTAAAGATACGTAGTTAGCATCTTTGTACCAAAATTCAAGGCCATCCATCCACGAGATGATGAGATATTTCACTCTGGACCAAACTGTTGTACTGAGACCAACCAAATGATGTGTCCATAGCTAGAGAGAAGCTCAATGTTGTAGTAGTGATTAGTTCATTTGCTACTGATAAAATTTATTTTAGATTGTGTGTATGACCCAACAATTCAGTACATACATCCTCCCCTTGACACCACCCGGGTCTCTTTAGAAAGGTGGTGGGAATGGGTGGATGGACGGCTACTTCCCTGCTGCTTTCATGTTGTAACAGGACACATGGGATGTCTCTGTTCTCCAGAGACCATCTGGATATGTGTGTATTACCACAGCAGATGGATTACCATCCCTCTTTTTCTGAATGCAGCCCTTTCACAGGTGGGAGCTAAAACCTGCCCTTTGAAGGGAAGACAAGATCCACCACTGCAGTTGGAGGACACACTGAGGTGCACAAAGCCAGTGTGATTCCAACACACTCTCCATCTGTATGCAAATAGGACTACATGCATATGGTAAGAACGTGTGCTTTTAAACCTTTGTGACTTTTTTTTCCTCCTTATCTTTATCACAAATGTGCTTTATAGACAATGCAAGCTCATTTTCTACTGATGGGCACATATCAGGTTCACTGCAGCCATTGCAGGTGACATTTAATGTTTGCAGTACCTCACAATCAATATGATCAATATGTAAAAGATTGAATTAGTTTTGCAGGTATTTAGTTACAAACCAACATATGGGCCAGTCCATCCAATAATTAAGTGAAAACTTAAACACTAGTTTGTCTGGGCACGGTGGATATCCTCAATCAAGACATGTGACTAAAGACCAAAAAGGTCAACCTCATGGTGGTGCTACAAAACAAAGTCAGGTTGTCACAAATGTCTATAAGGATTCATCCTCTGGGAACCACAAGTGTCTGTCCAAAATTTCATGGTAATCCACCTAAGACATGTTGAGATAATTAAGTCTGGATGTGGGAGGGACCAACAGATTGACAGAATGAATTTGTCACCTATGAAGCTAAAATGCTAAAATCTGATTTTTTTATTTTTTATTTTTTTAGTTAATAATCTCACAGTCCCTTAGATTTCATCCTATGACTGACGCCAAGGTCAGGAGCAAACGGCAAACACAACTGAGTCGCCCGATCATGTCAAGTGATACATCATGTCTCGTCTTATCTGTTTCTTCACCAAACCCACACTTGAAATGACTACAAGATGTTCTGAGCAGTTAGGTTATAACCTTGGATTAACATGGCATTGTGCTTTGAGGAAGAGCAGAGTCGGGGGTGGGGTGGGGCTAATAAATCAAACTGATAAACAGAAACCAAGTGAATAGCATCAACCTGTTTCTGTTTTAAAGTATATGGAGCTGGTCATAAAGGTTTTGCTGCTGTATTTTTACCCTTATCCTTATCAGCGATGTATATTTACGAGGTCCTGCGACTGGGCATCCTGGGATGGATCGGGTTTGGAGCAAGTCTCCCCTCAGGTTTCTCCAAATGTGGCCAGGGGCAAATGGTAAAAATATGATCTGCTGCAGGAAAGAAATGTAAACATACCAACATACCACACCTCCTCTTTAATCATATCTTATAATCAGTGGTTTATATTGGGACAGGCAGCATTTAGGTAATCTGGGCATCATCTCTCAGCTACAGAAGCAAAAGAAACGATCCTTTAGGTTCAAAGGGCTTTTTCCTGCTCAAACACGTGTTCAGTGTTAGAGATCGTCCCTGAGTGTTGCCAGGCCATTACAGCAAATGCACAAAATGAAAAAGTGTCCCGATCTATTTAATTTGTTGTCACATGTTTTAGTATCTTAAAGGTTAAACGGGGACTGCCACCACAGCATCAGTTAGAAAGTATGAACAAGAAAAGTGACACGTGTCATTAACTTGTCCAACTGGTTAACATTGTAACTGTATTTTTCCATTGTAAACCTTTGTCAAAATATTTGTGTGTGTGTGTGTGTGTGTGTGTGTGTGTGTGTGTGTGTGTGTGTNTGTGTGTGTGTGTGTGTGTGTGTGTGTGTGTGTGTGTGTGTGTGTGTGTGTGTGTGTTGGTTTCCCTGTTCGCCCAGTGTTGGGAAACCACACGATGCATTTCCAGATAGTTTGCAAATGCCTGTCACTTCTCCTCTCCCCCCTCAACAGTAACATGTCACACACAGACTGGCATGTACTGTATGAAATCTGAGCTCTCGGCATGAGGACACAGAACAAATGCATCAGCAGAGCAGAACATAAGGGTATGAGAGAGGTACGCTTTGTCTCAGCTTATCACAGCAGGAATACCCTTTCCACACACTTGATAGCTCAGTCAACGGAAGAGAACTTACGGAAAAAGACAGACGCATCAGGGTCTCATTTACCAAATATCTCAGTGACCTTACTCTAAATCCAGCTGCTAAACCTGGATGAAGCTCTGTTTCATCCAGTGTATTTGAGGAAGAAGGCAGGTAAAATCATACCGACGGGCATAGCTATGTTAAAAATGTCTTCAAAGGAACTGGAGGTTTTATTTTTTAAATCAGGAAGTTGAGTGTGCGATATGCTTCGTGTTCAGATTATCAAGTGCAGCAGTTTCCAACCTTTTCTAAATCTTGGACCACTTGAAAATGTTTGATGACAGATGACATGGATAGAGAGGAATAGTCAGATCATTCAGATGTTTCTACTTTTTCCACTGTTGGGCAGTTTGCAGTTCAAGCAGTCCAAGCTAATGAATAACACCTTACGAGCAAAACAAATGAAATGGAGCCTGATTCATTAACAGTGGATAATTTTGCATATTTGCATTTAACAACTAAGTAGACAACAGGGTTTATGTATCTTAATTCGTAAAAGATTAGCACTGATTAGCCTCCCCGCTACCGAGCTAATTCAGAGCAATAAAGAGACACGTTTCCATAGTAACAGTCAGTGACATCTGCTGGTCAGCAGCATCAAACCACAAAAAAAGAGAAAAACGTGGCTCATTATTTGCTGCTTTCTGACAACTTTAAACTTTGTCTTCTGTTGTGCTGCCAACAACATCACTTGATGATAATGTAGTTTGCTTATTTTTTGGACTGTGCTCACCAGCCTTTGCATAACCACCACACAGTTATAGCTTTTATCAGCCAATGTGGCAGAAAAGCTACATTCCTCTGCCAGTTTCCCCATTCTTTCCTCCAAAGTCAGGGATTTATCTGCAGCAGATAAATGTGACTTTCACTCTGGCTACAACACTTTTCACATTTCACATGTCTTTTATTTGAATAGTGAGGAAAGTGAGGCACACATAACCAGCCACCGATTTCACTGTTGGAATAAACAAAGATAAAATTCTTAGGGCCGTGTTTTGAAACCCAAAACAAAAATTTGTTGTTGGAGCTTTTCTTGCTTTTCAAAAATAGCCTGAAAACACAAGGTTATTGGTTTTCATTCTCAGAACTAGATGACATTTTCAGATTCATCCACCTGTGGGTAGATAAAACCTATGAAAAGATTTTAAAGTTCAACATCAAAAAAGGACAAAGCAATAATGATCATTAAATCGTTTCTGTTAAAGCTGAATGACTTCCTCTCTGAGAGACTCCAGGCCAGAAAAAAAGTCAAATTGGTCAATGATGCTGAACCCAAGAGGTCACCAATCTAGGTCATTAATTATTCAAAGCCCCTTTTAAAAGACATATGTGTTTGAATTAATCCACCAGGGAAATAAACTGCTATTTAACAGTATTGTTTATACGTGGTCCATGAGGACACACCTCTGTAGTATTGCTTCAAGATGAGGCTTCATCACATTCATCCATCCATCCGCACAGTGGAAAACACCACTAAATATTCAGAATTCAGTATCCTGTGGTTTAACCATTAGAGGAGGACACAATTAAAACCCAGAAGACATCAGCAAATGAGTGTCATCTTGGTTGCCAGTGCAGTGAGGTAGTCATTAGAGCTTGATGAAAAACAGTATGTCTCAACCTTGACCGTCACCCCCCACCACCACCACCACCACCACCACCTCCACCAAACACCACCAGACACACACATGCTGCGTCGCCCGAAAGATGCTTAAAGATAAAAGAGAGTGGACCCGTCAGCCGTATGTACAGAGCCTGGAGATCTGAAAGGAGAAAAGCCATGAAAAATGGATGAGAGAAGAAATCCACTTCACCTCCCCCCTGGAGGCTTGCAAACCCCCCACAGCGCTCCCACTCATAATCCCCTCTCCTCCTGCACACACACTCCTCTCTCTGTGCCTCACACACACATGCATGTGGTGTATGCAAACAGGAAGACAAGGTAGGCACACACCACCCGAGGCCCTTTGGTAGACGACATATTCAAGAGATATTAGATTAATATTAGTCTTTTATGACACCTTAGATATCATCCGTGGCTAATATGAAAAGGCAGAGCTTCGTAAAACTGTCTTAAAATGTAAAAATACTATTTCATTTGTGATCATTTCGCACGTTTTCTTCAGCGACATACATTTTCAGGTTTATGACGATTGATTTCATATATAAAAAGAATAATGCACCCAGGTTCCTCTGGTGGATCACTTTGGCTTAGAGAAGCTTAGCAAATTTCATTAGTCACGGTTTCAAGAGGCTCATATTAGTGAACCATTAAGGTCTAAATGATTGTACAGAGGCAATTCCACCTTCACATGAAAACACTGAGGATGTGGAAATTTAAAAAATATATTTCTTATGGATTCAACATAAATAATGTATTTTGATTAACAGGCATCTTAGACCAAGACAGACCAGTGTACAGCCATGTTAGCATCTCTGTGAGGTTAACGTCAGCAGGCTAACACGCTGCTTATCCATTTCCTAATTAGCACTAAATTCAAAGCACAGCTGAGGCTGAAGGGAAAAGCATTAGATTTGAGAATTTAGGGCCATAAAAAAAATATGGGAATAATTAAATTTTTGACCTGATGATGATGATAGATGACATGTTCAGGCATCAGAAAAAAAATGGAAAAAAGATATTTTCAGAAACAGTTCTTGACACAAAGTTGTCACTCAGAGAGCAAATTTGAAGCTAACTGGATGATTCAAAACGAGGTCACCACAGTCAGTTTGGTTTATCCTCTGGACACCATGACTGTGTGAACAAGATTCACTGGCAATCCATCCAAAAGAAGTTGAGATATTTCAGCCTGGACCAAAGTTGTAGACTGACCGACTGACCAACAATGCTATTCCTGTAGGCGCACACACACACACACACACACACACACACACACACACACACACACATATATATATATATGTATACACTCTTACACATTGTTCCTTCACCACCTGAGGCCCTTTACAAGGTGTGATCCAACTTAAGGCACTCACATGTACTTGTGACAGCGTGTGAAATGTTCCAGTCAAAGCAGTTGCGGCGGCTTAGGCTATCGGCCGCCTCCTTCAAGGCCTATCTGACGGGTTGGCAGTCGCCTGATGGGAAGGAGACAGAGACATGGAGAGAGGATGGGGGGGGGGGGTGGATGGCTGCTGTCACACACACTTTGATTGGCAGCTTCTCTCTCTTGTTGTGCTTGTCACGCAGCGAGTGAGGTGTCTCCTGGTAGCATGTTAAACTTCTCTTACACCTCGGCAGGGATGTTAAAGGACAAACTTGGTCTTGTTGTCATAGGCTCGGCTTCTGAGTTATATTGTGCCGCCCACTTGTCTTGTTATATTAGAGCATTGAAACTGCTAATACACTCAGCCAAAAATACAACAATAAGATGTAAAGAGGTAAAAAAAAAAAAAAAAGTCATATTTGTCCTTTGATTACTTTAAAACGCTCTCTCATTTCTGCAGTTAATATTAATTGCAACTAAAACTGGTTATAATATAAATGAAAAACGAGGGCAGATCAGTTTACAACAGCTCATAGTATCATACATTAGCTGTAGGTCAAAGTAAATACCCAGGCAAATAGGCTGGTCTCCAAACTTGGCTCCGTATGAAGCCTGATTCTTTTTTTTTAAATGGAAAGTCTGTAGATGTTTATGGACCAATTACACCCTTGTTCAGATTTGGCCAGTGTTCACTTATTTATATGGGGTCACAGTCAAGCAATATTTGGTGAAAGCAGTTTGGCACAGTAGCTCATCAGGCTGTGGCACAGATGCAAAATGTGTATGTTAACTAAGATTAGGGTACACTGAGTGGTAGGCAGCAATACACCGCGCAAATCAACTGTAAACCTGCGTTAATGAGGTAAACGTCAGAATTGATATTATATTTTGTCACATTATAAAGACATGTCGTTCCACTACATGCTCTTCACTTCGGCCCTCACATATTTAACAGTGAAGACGTGCTGGTGTGGTCCCACGAATGGGTACAGCCGCAGTAATGATCTGTCAACAAGTATCAGGACACCTGATCACGTACAGTACAAATAAAGGCACTTGTTGCTGGGGTAGGCAAACAGGAGGTGGACATATTGTTGTCATCGTGCATGCATACGGAGATGAGGTCGGCTGACGCTTTAACTTTAATATGAATATAATGTGTATCAGACAGGACAAAGGGAACCCTGGGGTGTTAGGTTGGTGCAGCAGCAGATAGTAAACTCATTTCTGCTCATGTGAAACATCAAGAGTACAAATAAATTATCAAGTGATAAATACAGACACATCAAGATAAATGTAATATCTGCAGTTTATCTCAATTTAAATCTCTATTTTCTCCCTCATGGCCAGGTTTAAAAGAACCGGGTTAAGTGGTGGGGGGTGAGCAGACAGTAGAGGGCGCTCTAACCTGCAGCAAAGGACGGGGTTGAAGTGAGGAGAGTGGCCTGGTCGAGGAGTGGGTGCCGCGTCGTTGGGGGGCAGTTTTACTTTTAACAGCCACTCATGCTGCAGAAAGCGGGTGGTTGCAAACATCAGAGTCAAATGAACATGACATTAATCTCAAATTTCACCAAAGCATCACAAATGAGTCCAAACTAAATCTTGGCAGTTTAAAAAAAAAAAAAAAAAGATTAATAATGAATTTTAAAAAAAGAAAGAAGAGTTATATAAAGCACACTACGAGGCATTCAATGTCGATGTCTCCTGTTAATTTAATATAAAGTATGATTACATTATCATAATCAAACCACGTGTCAGCCACCAGCAATTAGTCCACTTTGCCCGCAGAGATGAGCTCTACCTGCAGGACTCTCTTTTTATTTTTATATATTTTCTAAAGTTTTTACATTTAAATATTTAATAAGACTGAAGTGGCGCCTTATATCGGGGAGGGGAGGGGGGTGCAACAACTTTGTCTTTGTGCCAAATGTGGACTGAAATTCAACTCCTCATTATTTTAAATACCAGCCTCGGCTCATTATAATATCTTTGCGGCTGCGTTTAATTAAAGTCGACCCCTGGCTTTGTTTGCGCGCTGTAATGCGGTTTGTCCAAATGAAGCTCAATAGAAACCCAGTATAATTCAAGTTTTTTTTTTTTTTTTTTAGGGAGGAGGAAGAAGAGGAGGAGGAAGAGGAGGAGGAGGAGGGTTGGTGGGGGTTATTATACTATTGTCCGCCCCTTAATCCGGTTGGCTCAGAGACTGCCCGCAGGCCAATTTGTAAGTGGTTTGCGTAGCTGCCAATCAAAGCAGACATCCTCTCCTCAGGCTGTGGCTACGAAACATCTCAGTTGCTGTGTGGAGAGATTTGACGGAGGGATCCTCCTGTGCATGGACCGTCTCTGCGCTGCAATCCGCCGCCTGCCTGCCTGCTCTCCCCCCCTCTCTCTCTCTCCCTCTCTCTCTCTCCCTCCCTCTCTCTCTCTCTCATACACACTCACACACACTCACTCACTCACTCACGCATACACACGCATGTAATGCCTCGGTGAAATCTGGACGTAGACGGCGGAGAAAACACGCATGTGAATATTTTATTTTTGCATGTCAGGAGAGGAGGAACTAGTCGCCGGCTCCGCGGCTGTTTGTCTTTTCTTATCTCCCCCCTCCTCCTCCTCTCTCTCTCTATGTCACTCTAATTAATCGGAGGCATGTGGAATCGCACCAGGATTAGGAATTGCTTCCCAATATTGTGCCTGCTGTTGACGTTATGGACGGAGGTAAGACAGGCTGATATTTCCAAATCAAAATATTTATTTTTTAAATATATTTTGCACCACATTGATAAATTGCTGTGTTTTTTTGTTGTTGTTGTTGTTTTGTTTTTAAATGACCATGGTCAAAAGTTGGTGGGCGTGGGCAGCTGTATTTGCTCTGTGGCCCCGCATATTCACGTCACATTAATCGATAATTGAATTACGTAGCCGTCAGTTGTGGAGCATGTGATCATGTTACCATGACAAGATTGAAGTGTGAGGAATTGATACAGGCTTACTCTCCATTTTGGTTACAACACTGAGCCCTGCATGTTTCTTACTCCTTCCTTTTATTATTATCATCACCACCGGGTTTGAACCAAACAAGTTGGAAGTTGCATTGGATTCAAATTGGCTCCTGCAGCAGTTAAATTGCGCCCATAACCTGAGAGAGAAAGGGGGGGGGGGGATCTCCCCCCCCACACACATACACACATACATACACACACAGCATTCAAAGTGTAGGCTGTTCACGTGCTTCATTCATGACGCAACAAATTATTTTGGCACATCCATCCCACCTGCATACATCTAATATTGTTTTTTATTGAGAGTCGGGCGCTGTTTGGCCACTTGTCCACCTTTACGCACGGGTTTAAAAAGCCCCAATCACGCTGCGGCTTGTTTATATGGGCCCATATACGTGTGTATATGTGTATATATGTATATGATTGCGGTCTTTTTTAACGTGTTGTCTCTAGGTGTCCCAGTCAACCGGCTATTTCGAGCTGCAGCTGATCTCCCTGGAGAATTTAAACGGCGAGTTGGCGGACGGGGAGTGCTGCGACGGCTCCAGGAGCTCCCAGGACCTCCGCTGCCCCCGAGACGAGTGCGACACTTACTTCGAAGTGTGCCTGAAGGAGTACCAGGCGGAGGTCATCACCACCGGCCAGTGCACGTTTGGATCAGGATCTACGCAAGTTCTCGGTGGAAATATGTTGTCTTTTACGAGCGCAAAGAATAATCCCAATAAAAAAAACGATGCGGGCAGGATTTTGATCCCCTTCCAGTTTGCGTGGCCGGTGAGTGTGATTTCTTGTTTCACTTCAGTCTGCACCCCTTTCTACAATTGGGAAAACGTCACAATACAGAACCCCGTTTACAATTTGGGCAATTTAATGTTCACTTTTTGGTGCACAAACACAAACTATGAGGGGAGGGGGGGCATATGTCATACAGCCATGAATGAATGATGAGGAGCTACTGTCCCATTCTGCCTGCATCCGGTTCACCACAACAGCACAGATTTGGATAAAAGTTCACCCTTTCAAAATAAGGTTCATAAGTCTCAATCTGTCATTGTCCTGTTTTGTCTGACCAACAGTCCGAAAACATTCAAATGACCAAGATGTAAACCTATTGAACGTAACAAATTCTTATTGGAGCCTGAAACATCAAACTCGTTTATAGTTTTGGCTTGAAAACTGCTTAACTCTTTAGTATAATAATGCAGGTGATTCTTCTTCTGAGGGACTAATCAATTAATTGACTGATTTCAGCTCTGATGGCAACTTTGCTCCCCAACTCCACAGTGGAAGGCTCAACAGGAAGAACCTGTTAGTGAAGTTGCCATTTTATCCAAACGCACTAATGGATGACGCCAGTGCCTAATTTTCCACAGCTCCCTAATGATTTGGTTAAGGTCTTGGGGTCACATGCATGTGTCCTTGCCAAAGAGATGGGCCTCATTAAATTGGGGTTCTTAGCAGCATCCTGTCCTCATTAGAATTGACACATATCACAGCTAAACGATTGCGTGCTTCTCAAGGATCCGATTGCAGCTACAGTGATTCGCAGTGTCATCTGGGTCATCTTTTAAAGTTGCCCTGATATATGAGGGTTGGCTTTGTTCCAATTCACCAGCTTGCACCTGCCAGGGCCATGATAGGGTAATTAGACTGGGGGAAATGCTTTGATATGTTGGCCCTGGAGGGGGAACTCTGCTACTTCTCGTATGAAGAAACGGTTATGACAAACCTGTTCACTTCATCCAAACATTTTGCTGATTCATGAGGGCAATTTTATAACAATACGCTCTCTTAAATGGAATTTGGTTCATGAAGACGTGAGCTTGAAGGACTGGTCTGCATCGCTCGCTACTGCTAGTTTTGTTGGATAATTGTGGAAAATGCCAGTAAAGAGCAGAAAGTTGACTTAACGTTGAAATAAGTGGTTTATGGGTTCAATTTCTACAGAATGGAGACAAATTTGAAATGGCAAAGTTAAACAGCCAAATTTTCAAAGGAGTCTGGTGTGACATGTGACAGTGGCACATGCTGTATGTGCAGGCACAGGCTGGTTCTTGGATGGATGCACCAATTAATTCTCTATTATAATGATGAATGAGTGACATTATTCTGAGTGTGAAATATGTGTTCATCTGAAGTGAACTGCCTCGGGGCAGTGGTTCGGTGTGCACTGGTGGCTGGTTTTGACACCTCTCTTCCTCCCCCTCAGCACCCCACAGCTTCCTCTCCTGCTGTGGGTGCCAGGTGGCCCCTGGTGGCCCCTCCAGGGCAATTAAGCCCGTCTGACTGCAGATGAGTGATAGCTGATGGATTAGGCTTGTGACTAAGGTGTGCAGGCAGGAAGAATATGCTAAACACTGTAATACTGAACAGACTAGTTTGAGAGGCATGCTCTTGTAGTTTTGGTGACACTCAGGTGGTGGTGTTGTAGTGAGATAAAGGCGCTGGACTAAAACATTAATCTGAGGCTGTACCGATTTGAATACATGCATTTTATTTTGAAATGTATTCAATTGTCATTCATGAGTAGTCCATCATTTTTTGGATGACTAAAAGAAGACATCATGCCAGACTGAAGGAAATTTTCACTATGAGACAATAGAAATTTCTGGGCATTTTGTAAACAGAACAATGCATAACTAGCTGTGTTATTGGAGACTAAGGAGTAAAAATATTTGGAGATAATAAGCGATTTCTGCTGAAATTTGGTAAACTTCCATAATGGGTAGGTCCTCATATTAGCAGCTGACTGTGTTAGTACTGTCAGCCACTGAAAGCAAGGACATGTTTTTGTAGTCTTCTGTGTTGAAAGCATCACGTTAGATTCAGGGTTTGTCTTTGTCGTATTAAATGATTTCAGGGTTTCCCACAGCTGTGTATTGCTTCAGTCAATTAACAACCACCGTTGCTAACGTTTTCAAGCTTCAGGTGCGATTTCACACAGTAAAGGCCATATATTTAATGACTAGGGATGATTGTTTACATCACCAGGTGGGCTGGTGGTTAGGGGCAACATTTACCACCTCAGCGAATCAATTATCTGTGGCCAATCCAATATATTTTTGAAGCTATGTGTCTATAAAACATCCCACTTCAAACATTCACCATCACTTACTGTATGAAGTAGTGGGAGTCTCTTATTTGAAGCACTGACTGACACCTCGAGGCAGAGGTGAAGAGGACTATTCTGGTGTGTTGTCTTTCTGTTAAGTGGCCCAGGCTGATAACGGTGCACTATTCCAGTGCCAGATGTCACAACAAGCCTGCGGGGTCACTGGCTGTGGCGTTGTCGCTTTCCTCACTGAAGAAACAAAGATGCAGTGTACTATTGGCTGTGTCATCTGGCCAACTGCCCGCTTTAAGCCCCATGAAAACCAGTGAGGGCTGGGCTCTTCTGTCGTCCCCAACCCAGCATCTGAAACAAAACGAAAATGAAAGTCCCGAAGGAATTATGCTGAAATAGGCATCTCTCAACGTGTGATAGGTTGTTGGGAATAGAAAAAAAAAGGTGCATTTGCTCCCTTTTTTTTTGATAGATGTACTTACACAACCATGTCTGGAGACATGTAATCTACTGGTGTCATTCCCCTGAAAAGCTGACATAACCGTGGTATGCATGGCATCTTGTCTGTACAAGTGTGTACAAGTTAGTCAGGTTGGGCATCGAAGAGATATCGACTTTCACTGAAATGTCCTCAGAAAATTATTAATAGTAGCTACCATCATTAGTGCACTTCCTGAGTTATGATGCCTTCAATTATGTGAATTGACACTTAAGCCATTTCTTGAAGAGGTTTGATCCCCTGGTTTAGTGTAGCACTGTAACAATGAATATCATCCATGCATTTCTGGAAATGGGTGCCGCTTCTGTGAAGAGACAGAGGCATCGTTGCCTCTTCTCTTCTCTGTCCAGTCATTATCACACCAGTGTGATGCAGTAGCTAATGGCTGATTTTACTCAGATTGCACGATGCTTATCCATTCTTTGGAAATCTTCCAGGCTTAGTCTTGCCAGCGTGCCAATAAAGACACGACTACTGATGCTGCTGCCACCTCTGAGCTCAGCCTACTCTGTTTTTTCTCTACAGCTCTGAATTTACAGTCAATGTTCACTGCTGCTCCTTTCTCTCTTTATGGGTTTTTAGTCTATTATTAAGTTGTCACTGATATTGTAATCCAAACTTTTGAAGCTGAGGGGATTTGTCTTGCAGTTAAAAATGCAATGGGACAGTTTTTAAAGAGAGACCCAGGAGACTGGTGTTTGATGAAGTTAAAACATTGAACCTGAGTGAGTCTTCAGACTTTACTGAGTATAAAAACAGACTTTTGGCTAACAACATGCCATGTATCCTGCATTATTTTCCCTTATCCTTTTGTCTACTTTGCAAATAGAGAGCACTGTCATTTCTATCAGTTGGGCACCACAGTGCTTTTATCTAAGTGTTAACCTCACCATGCAAACGTGTTGACAAGATTAACATTAAAAAATGTTAAGTAGGTGAAATGATGTCGATGTTTACTATCTTAGTTTTGCATGTTAGCATTTGCTACCTAGCTCTGCATCCAAAAGTACAGCTGAGGCCGATGGGAATGTCGTGTGTTAGTTAGTGTTAGGGTGGCTCATATAAGCCTGAACCTTCTCCACCTGCAATAACTGGTGTCTTTTTTTTTCTTTTTTTTTTTTTGCCACTGGAGGGCTGTGAATTGTTTTATTTAACTGCTGGATGTGCAAATAAGCTCTCACATAGCAACATTTGTCATTTGTGTGGAGTCGTGCTTCTGACCACCTGGCCAGTGTAAGACTTGGTCTCTACCAAGTCCTTGTATTTGACTCTTAAATGCTAATTTCTCTGCCGTGTGCCCCAGCTGTCTATTTGCTCTTTGGTAGCGATAGTGTATAGTAGGTTAGAAGAGCTTTTTCCAAAAATTGCTCCTGCTGTGGCCAGAAATGAAGCTGTGAGAATGAACCAAAGCGATAAAGTCAGACAATGAGGTCAAAGTCACTATGAAGTGGGTGTTAATTCAGTGTAGGCTCATCATTACGAGCAACTCTTTGTCATTGTCATTTGATTTATTGTTATGGTAAAAATACTGATTCAAACACTTAAAGAAATTCAGATTAAAGTTACCAAACTGTGGAGCATGTGGACATATATGGCTCTTCATGTCTGGACGTCAAATACAATAACGGTACTCCCGTAGCTTGGACAGCTGACCAAGTTAAGAGCTCATTAGGCCTATTTGATTGAGTTTCCATTTTGTGGGCCTATGCTGTGTGTGCACTTTGAAAGAGAGAGGGAAGAGAAAGACACGTCTCACTTCCATTTGATCACTAATGAAATTGCCAGTGGAATTTCTGTGCCTCTCTCTCGCACTCCCTGCCCCCCAGCTACATCAGCCGGACGTCCGTTTGATGTGAGCCTGCCTGTAACTGTATCTGCTCTCCACTTGGATGTGTATCAGACGTCCGTTTTCACTCAGCTTGTAAATGGATGCACGTAGTTAGCCAGACGTGTGGATGATCTGCATCAGGCACCAGACGCATCAAGTAGCTTAATTGTTGCCTTGTAGGCTTGAGCAGATTTTTAATAGGCAGTGAAGACAATTCTAACTCGCAGTCCTGTAAAAAATTAAGCCTCTGGAGTATAACAGCGATCAAGGGATAAAGTGACTGTGGTTTGGATCTCTAACACTCTTTCGGCCTGCAGTCAGTCTCACAAGGCTGATCAAGTGGTAATCTGCACAGACCTGCTCAAAATTGCTTTTCCTGGAACTAACTCAATCTATTTGAATGGTCTTTGGCTCGCAGCGCTGGCCACGTGTACATTAAATACACACAAGTGTTGCTGTCGTAACTTTTTTGTACTACTGTCAAGTACTGACCTGCATGTTTTTTCTTTTTGTGTGCAAAGTCAACAAAAAGCTGTATTAAGTTTGTCTTTCTCATTCAGTGAAGGTCAAGTGCTTAGTGCACTTACACACTGAAATAACAAACTATAGGACAGCAAATGTTTTCTTACTCCATTCTGTCTTTTTATACATTATTGCTCTGTAGCATCTTAAATGTCACCAGCCGTTATTGGACTGTGTGGTTGGATGTACATCAGGGGATCATTGTTTGACATCTGAAAGTGAAAGTGTTTATAGCTGCCACACCTGGAGGCAAGTCTAAAAGCCAGCAGTCATAGCCTCCTTCTGACTGTATCGCACACTTCCTACCTGATACCTCTATCTTAACGCAACGAATCACATTAAGTGTCACACTTTGTGACACTGTGTTTGACTCTACTGTACGTATGAAAGTATAACATATAATAAAATCGAAGTATCAGAACGTTACAGGGACAATGCAACATTGGAAATGTGGAGTCAGCTGCTGTTTGATAATCAAACACTAGCATACAAACCCTTTTACTCCAAACCCTTTATCAAAGAGGGAAGTCTCTGTGACTGGCATATGATGACTAATTCTGAATAGTCAGCTGCCCTGAAAGGATAAGTCACTCGGGACAAAATGTTCTGCAAAGGGCTCATTGGCCTGTGGTCTGTGCAGAGATTTCTAAAGAGGTGTATTTACATGTGCTAAATTTCAATGCAACCAAATTTTGTGCCGCTGTAGCAGAAAATGTTTATCACTATCACACGCAAGGCATATATATAAATTAAGCAGAAATGAAGAAATTATTCATATTTGTTCTGTTTTGGATACTTGTTCATATGATGCCAGGATTAAATCCACTTTCAGTGTCAACACAGGAAAAACTGAACAACAATAAAAGACTGTTTTTCTTTTATGCTCTTTTTTTTTATTATTTTTTTTTATAGGTGTATTTGGCCTCTGGGATTTTACTGAATTTTGGAAATTCTCAGAAATGCATATCAAGTTGGCAGTGTGCATATTTTTTCCACTGTTGTTTCTGGTTGTCTTCCATGCTAACGCTTGCAGTTCGTGCTGATGAGAAAACAAGATCTGAGCTACGTGTGAGGGGGAGAAATCAGGATTGGGACACTTCACAGAAACAGGGTAGTGGCTAATATTGGAGAGAAGTAGGACAGAGGCTTTAGTGGCTGGTTCAGACACTGTGCATGTACTGAATGTCTTCCCTCCCTGTCCTCTCGTCTCTGCAGTTAAAGCAGTAGCCATATTTTGGATATACACACACACACACACACACACACACACACAAACCCGAAGGCTAATAGAGGCTGCCGTGGTTAGCCACACCTGATATGGAGCTTGTCAGGGCTGTTGCTAGGAGACGGCTTCATAGGCCTCCAGTAAACAATTATCCTCCCTCTCTCTGGCTCCCTCCCCCCATCCTTCCTCCTCTGGTCCCAGAGCTGCCGCGTGGAAAGCCACTCACGCTGGTCTCACCTGTGATTCAGCTCAGCTCTGTATTGATTATGCAATTAGCCACTCAGCCCTGAACTCCCAAGATGAAATGGCAGCTTCTTTTTTTTTTTTTTTTTTTTTTTTTTTTTCTGTTCCTGATATTTTTATGTCGAGGCAGCAAATGGACATGCACAAGGATGCAAGTGCACAGTCTCACAGCCCTTGGCCTTTTTTATGTGCTGCAAAAAGTGTTTGTTGTGTAGTGAAATCCAAAAATATCCAGGTTTTCAGTTGTATCCGTCATAACTTAGCATCTCTCTATCCAGTGGTGCGAGTTTGGAGAAGAGCCTTTTGTTAGTAAAGCTGTGTTTACTGTCACATTAGTAAAGTACATAATCGTCCTGTCCACATTACTTCAGAGTTTTCAAATACCTAAAATTGAGACTTTTGGAAACGATGGTAGCCTCGAAAACTCCCAGCCACAGTCGCTCCCTGATGGGTCTTATCAGTCAGCCAAGCGCTACTGGCCTTGTTTTCCATGTATGTATCAATATCACATGGATGGAGATTGTTTTCATTTTAAAACTTTTAGAAAATGAAAAAAATCTAGCAGTGTGGACACAGCCCCAAAGCTGAGACCAGTGCATCAGTGTGATTGTTGAGCAGTAAAACTCAGAGCTTTTCACCTTCTACTGAATTTGGAAGGACAGTCAGAGAGGTCAGAGTCAATCTGCAGTCTGAGGAAAGGTGTCCACGCCCACAGTGCATTGGTCAATATCCAGCACAAGTACTATATTTTGAAGAATTGTAGTTATTGTTACACCAGGAAATGAATAGCTCACCTTGAAATGTCATGAGATGTCTGTACACGATTCCCATCACCATCCCAGCCCAGTTTGAAGGAGCAGGACCTGCATTTGCACCCTTTTTGTTTTTTTTTACTGCCCCTTTTAGGAAAAATGTGAGATGGATTCTGCAACTAGTGCATCAGTTAACTGTGGTGACCTGTTTGCAGTTATAGTATCGAACCTCATCTCTAACTAGATGATTTCAACATCTGTTTGTTTGTGGCACTAACAAAACTGCTTGAATGAAAAAGCTGCATTAAACCTGCCACACTTCTATAAGAGGTATCCATATTGCATGGATTATTTCATGGGGTTTAGATGAAACTTTTTAATTCTATTTTAAAAGATATATTTATCATATCTTTCATGTTTTCTTCTAATTATGGAGAGTAGTTGTCATAGCTCAGATTCTCAAAATAAGCCTTTTATTGGGATTATTCATTGTCTGATGCAGTTGATTTTGGCTTCTGATCTCACAATGGATTTATAAAAGATCTTATAAAGATAAAGGCCTGAAATTTATAGTTAAAGTTATTAACTTGGTAATTTCATCCAAACCTCAGTTATTTGGCTGCATGTGTGACCACAGACTGAGAACATTGAGCTTTTCTTTCACTGAGGATCAACATCATTAAAGACAATGAGCTGTTAAACGAACCAGCTCATTTTCACCTTTCTGTTCGGTCAAAGAAGAAGTAGTAAGAACATGCCCCTCGTGCCCCTGATGCCCTTCCCCTTCACACACTGCACATTTTTGTTTTGCGTACCGTTGGCTGTCGCCAGAGTTTTACAAGCCTGACAGACGTCTGTGTTGTTGCTTCGCTCATTAACAAAGATGCAGTGTAGTGTTGACTGTTATCTGGACAGCTGCCCTGTGGAAACCCGTGTAGACTGAACTCTGTCATCGCCATCTGACTCGGACTACATTTTTAATATTAAATGCATCTGTGTTATGGTGTCGGAGAGGAGGCAACGGGGATTTCCTCCGAGAACACTTTGTTTTGTTCGTTCTGTGATTTCACATTCGGCACAGCATGTGCAAGCGAGACATAACAGCTTTTAGGGGCCATTGTTACTTAAAAGTCTGTGCTCTGGCTCATTACATCTGGGAGGTGATTTTGTTCTGTGATATGTTTTAACTTGAACCATGATTTGGCAATTTTTTTTTTTATTTTTTATTTTTTGACAGGGTCAGTGGGTAATGAATCGGTTATTTTGTTGGGAAAGTGTCTCAGCACTTGCTTGGAGCAGTTTCAGTGTTCAGCCTGGTAGATTTAGAGTTCCAGTGACTTTTCTACTAATTTTGGGTATATTTCTGTCTGGGCCAAAATGCACCAATTTCCCTCGGGGGCTGTGCTCCTTACCTAGTTAACACGCAGAGCTTTGAGTCCAAGCTACATCTCAAAGTTCATTGAAATCAACAGTTGTTTTTAGGATTAGATGTGCGCAAAATCAGATGTCGCATTGTAATCAATGTAAATGAAAGGTGGTGATGATTGTATTTGTTGTAAAACATAACCCAGTTGGGTCTTTTGCAACGCAATTATCATTACATGTGAGTGTCTGATTTTAAAGGGATAATGTGTAAGAGTTGGCCAACAGTTCAATTCATACTTGAACAAATAGGGGCAGCGTTTTACCAGAGAGTTGGAGCTCACCCTTATCGCAAGAAATAGGGAACTGTGATTTTTGGTTCCTCTTCCCTCGTTGCCTGTTGTCATTTACTATTTTCTTTTTCCTCTCTCTTGTTTGATTGAGGGCAGACTGGGTGCTACTGTGACTTACTATCACCCCCTGTGGTAGAAAGTGGTATTACAAGTGGGCTAGCTGGTTAGCATGCTAACTTCAGCAGATATCTCTGACCACAAAACATAGATTTTGGCATAATTCTTGACATCCTGTTAATTATCACATTTTGACTAAACATTTTCGCCTATTATCCCTTTTTATGTAGAGCTATGATAACGTCCCTCGTCTTCTGTCTTTATGCTGCCAACAAGTCCGTGCCTCATAAATCTTGTTCAGGTTGGTACCTCACTGAAAAACCACAGTTTAAACAACAACTGTACTGCGAGAAGGCTGCCATGGACGCAGTCGCTTAAATTGATTTAAACCAACAATTAAAATGTTTAAACCAACATTTGTTTTGGATATCATGGAGACCTTTGCATGTTGGGCGAAGTTTGCCAGTTGATGTAAAAAACAATCTTTTTCACAGGTACAGTTTCTTTTTCTTTTCCTTCTTTTGTTTCTTCTACTAACAGCAGCACTGTGCCAACCACAGAAGTGAAGTAGGAAGCAGCGCCTCTATTGCAATGGGTAGCAGCTTGTCACTTGAGCGAATAATTAAACGTGCAGTGTGTTTTAATTGATTTCACTGAATTGTCGGCCTTTGTAGTTAAGATGCTGTCGACTATAGATGCTGTTGATTGTGCTTTGTGGTACAACAGACAAGCCAACAACGTGAAGACCAAATAAGTAGGTAACATATTCCTTATTTTATAAACGGTGAGAAAAACGACCCGAATCTGCCCGTGATGGTGACAGTTGTGTACACGTACTGCATTGTGAAGAGAACGACATGTGTTGTCTGATCTAGCAAGAACAGAAAGCATGTTATGAAGTTGCAGGTATTCCTGTGGGTGCACTCATAAGCATGTTAAAGACACCTACTTGAGTTGCCTCTCTTGAGTCTAAATGTGTTTTTCTGATGTCTGCTTTTTTTTTTTTCTTTTTTTTCTTTCTTTCTAGAGTCAACGGCACTGGGAACATTTTGACATGAATGTTTGTCTATTTATTCATATATTTACATTGCGTGCCTTTTTATTATATAGTTGACAATTGAGAGACTGGGGACAGTGTGGCAGTTGTGTTATCTTAAACCCCACCACCCTGACATGTGCATATTTAAATGTGAAACTGAGGCAACCTCTAAAATGAAGTGTTGGTTCGGGAGGGAGTATGCTCGATTTCTTCACAACACAACAGATGATTGGTGGATGTCACAGAAAAAGCACAAGCTTACTTGCACCAATTTAAGAGCAGTGTGACCATATTTGCTTAAATCAAGGGAGGCTGCTCTTTTGTTACGGTTTATAGGAATTGTAGTTTTTAAGAAATTAGAAAAAGAAAACAGGTGACGCCGCAAGTGTTTGCTCACTTATCATCACATCGGCTGTAGCCGCTTCAGCCTGAAGTACAGGACATTTTCTCAAAATCGAGCTTGTGCACAACAGATGTGTGCGTCTCTAACAGTCAGCATTTGTCGTGTTGATTCGTGTGTTTAAATACACTGTATGTGCTGCGTTGCTGTGGCCCACTGCGTCCCCTGCCTCTTGTTAAATGAATGGTGTGCAGGTGCTGGAGGCTCCTTGTGGGGGTAATTAAAGCATGTCATTACATGGGCAGTTAAAGTGTCACTGTACTGTTGAACCTGTTTGAAATGATAATGGGGCTCAGCTAGAGGCGGTGCTGTATTGCTCTTCAGTCAGGCGCCCTGTTGCTTTGGATCAGGAATTAGCCTGTTAATGTTTCTGAAGCATGTCGATTGCCGCAGTCTCTCGGACTTCTGAAGGCAAATTAACACCTGAGGAAGTCATTGGCGAACATCTGAGAGCCCACGACAACTGAGGACAACTTGAAACCTTTTACGTTGTCTGTCACGTGCTCCTCACCTTATTATTGTGCCTGCCAACCTTTCGCAAACTAATATTCTTATATAAAATGCGTAAATCAGTGATTTTCATTTAACCTTGTTTAATGATGCAAGAAATTCAGCTCGGTTCAGTGTTTAATCTGTAACCACCAAGCATCTTCAGTTTGTTTTTAAGTGCTTGACAATAAACTACAAGATGTCAACTCTGACATATCTCTGTTTTGCATGTGAAGTAATTTCGTATTTCTATGCAAATGTGCATGTGTTGGTGTTTGTTTTACATGTTGCATAGTCTTGGATCA
Organism: Rachycentron canadum; assembly: GCA_038496675.1. NCBI lineage: Eukaryota > Metazoa > Chordata > Actinopteri > Carangiformes > Rachycentridae > Rachycentron > Rachycentron canadum. Next base: position 17,046,516 of record CM076665.1, read on the forward strand.
TGCTGCTTAATTAGCACCAGGAGGGGGAGGGGTTTGTTGAATTGGAAGTGCATGGGTAATGACCCTGTTGGCATAGTAGCAGCATGCTCAATGGGCCGTGTGTGTGTGTGTGTGTGTGTGTGTGTGTGTGTGTGTGTGTGTGTGTGTGTGTGTGTGTGTGTGTGTGTGTGTGTGTGTGCGCAGCCGGTACACACCATCTAGCCAAATGCCTTGCCTTCAGTGCGACATCTCTTGGCACACGACTCTGGCAAGCAGCTTGTGTGCAGCCCTCTCCCTCTCTACCCAGCAGAGATATGACTGTCTGTAACCTGCTTCCACAGCCACACATGTAGCTGTAGTAGTGTAAATTAATATTGTCTTGTAATGACTTGAGTCACAGTGGTGCTTAACTTGTCTGCAGAGGTTTGTTAACATGGTGAAGACCACTGCTGTAAATATGACGCGTGTTTAGTTTGGTGCATACCTGCGAGACAATGTTCTTGGTGTTTGTTTGGGGAAGGAGTCAGACACCCTGGCTGGAGGCAGTCTTGTCTCACTGTAGTACTGAAATGAACACTTTGGTTTATCCATAGAATATTAATACTTTTGTGATGTTATTTTTTTCAAGCAAAACTATCAAATATTCTCAAAAAATAACTGAGTTTGGGCTTTTAGAAAGTAATGGGCACATTACCTATGAAAATAACTGTTAGTTCCCAAAAAAAAGTCATCGGTACAGTGATGTGAAGAGTTTTAACAAGAAAACCTCCTGTTTTCAGCATCTATCATACAGTCCTGGACATTGGGATGGGACTTTTTGAGTTCTACTCATTTAATATATCTTATGTCAAACAGTACAAATATAGTACTTCCCCTGTGGCAGGGTTTGCCTGATGACTTCCAGTTTGTCAGGTAGGGGTGTGACATTTTCTTAATAAGATGTTGCATATGTTACACACTTTAATAGTTTTATTCTGCGTGTCAAAGATTTGGTTAAAGCTCCAGTTTTGTTAACCTTGAATCCTTGAAACCTTGGAAAAAGCGAAGTACGGCATTGTTGAGTACGGTTGCCTGAAGGGTCAAAACCCATCAAACTTGTGTCTGTCTGCCAACACAGTCACCACATTTTGAAGGATTTTGCCACTGGAGGTCTTTGATCCTCCCCTCTGAACAGATTGAGGAGCTAGACCAAGAGAGATTTACATTGGAGTCAACTCCCCAGGCTGAAGTGACGGGAAGCCGGTTTAGTTCACTTCTACTTTTTCGCCTTGACTAGAAAATGTTGCTCCCTCGGCCCCTAAACCCTGACAAGCTTCTCACCCATTGGAAAACTCTCTGTCCCTTTGTTCTCTTTGAGGGTTTTTCTGACATTCAGCCTGTTCCTGGTCCCATGCATTAATGACCCTCAGCATCATTAGGAGTTAATGATACTGAATTATTTCACCTCCACTTAGTCTTAACGACTAATTTGAATAAAAGATGCTATTGGGCATTTCAGAGTTGATTAACTAATTAATTTTATGGAACTATCTTTCATTTTATCGTCCCTCCTTCTGAAATGGCTATTATCCATTAATCCCCATTAAGACTGATAATGTCAGTTATCATCATCATCTATATTTTTTACAGTAATTTTTTAAGCTCAGTGTCTGAAGAAGGTGGATGCTTTTGTGCCCAGTGGCCCATTCTCTTCAGCAGAGACGGCACAGCTTGATGCCCTTGCTGGAATAGCGTAGACCCAGCCCTAGTAAAACCAAAAGCTGGGATTGACATCACAGATTAATGAAGATTACATGCAATGATTACTGGCCACGGGATGAATCGTGATGACCTCATGTCCCATCAGAAGGCAATAAATCAGGAGATGTCAAGGGAGATCCCTGTGGAGGAGCTGGGAACAGGGAGGTGGACATTCAGGTCACCTCTCAATGACGTGGGAAACAATAGCTCAAGGTTACTCAGTGTTTTCATAGGGAGTACTCATCTTTTAGTCTTTGTATGAAAGGCATCAAAAAACAGCTAATAGGAATAATTCCCAAAGGTATGTTAATATTTCAGATCCTGACTTTCCTGAGACAGAAACGAGTCGATTAAACCTGAGTCCGTCAATGCAGATGCACTCCTCCATTGATGGCGGATTGTTGCCAGGCTGGGATCTCGCATGGGATTACACTCCAGGCCTGGATCTCACATTCTTAGTATTCTTCGGGTTCAAACGCGCACATCTCTCCACATGCCGAGGGCTGACCCCTCTTTTGAAAAAGAAGCGTGCAGATCCCATGCTTAGTGACCCCAACCTGCCCTGGCTTCCACTTCCCACTGCCACTTCTCCCCGTTCCCCGTCGCTTTTCATTTCAATGACCACCTTTCGCTCACCCAACCACCCCTCATCTGGCGTGGGAACCTACACCTGTGGCTCTCCCAAGACATCACCACCGTCACATCCTCTGTCCTCACAAGAATGGTCTTTTTGTGATGAATGAATTGCTTCTACCTAGATTCAGTTAAAGAGATGGCACTTGGGTGTTACATCATTTCAAGCAGACACAGATTCACTAAGTGCATGACACATAAACATCCATTTTTTTTCCTCCATGCCCCCCTTCCTGACTTGAAAACTGGGATTTCTCTTGGTAAATCCTCTAATCCATTAGGGGAAGGGCCAGGTTGGGTTTTGGAGATTTGACTGATGGAGGACTCTTCGTAGTCTCTGAAGTATCTGACGTTGTGAACTGTTGTTGACGTGTGTTTTCAGTTGAGAAAAAGGTCAGGTTAATAAAGTAAGGTATTAGCTGTAGCACAGGTAGGACTCCTACGAGAACCTACTGTCTGCTTTTCTTTTGACTTCAGCCATGTAACTGTCCTGTCCGGGCTCGGTAGCACACATGCTGACACTAATTGTCCTCGTGCTGACTGTGTCTCTTCATGCACAATGGTTTTGATTGGGATGGGGGTGAGTTACGGTGTTGGGACAAGGGTCTTTGTTCAGTAGCCTTTCCCCCCCTTCCCTCCCCCACTCCTCCCCTTTATCCGCCCCTGCCCATCCATCTATCTTGTTCCAACCATTTGGGCAGCTGTCACTTAATCCAGCTAATCACAGGCTGGGATGGTCTGTGGGAAACCAGACTAGTCCGTGGCTTTGCTCTAGCCCTACACACACTGACTCAGGGGACTATTTAACCAAACATTTACAACATGTAGGCATGCAAGCAAGCTTGGCGTTTGGTTAAACACAAAAGGTGTAGGTCACAATGTGGGCACCTGTTCTTTCTTTGGTCTTTGAGATTTGTCTGCAACATTTGCATAGTCTCACGATCTCACAACACAGGCAGACGTCCTCCTAAAATCAAGGTCTCCAGTCACTAATGCATGCATTGCCACTCGTAGTTCCTCTTGTATGCATTGGCATACGCACACCCACCCACCCACATGCTCAGACTGGGGCAGCCAGCCAGCCCACCCTTTTGTGGTGGGGGGAGGGGGGATGGGTGGAAAGGTCAGAAGCCGAGCTACATATCGTGGGATGATCCACGTTCATGTCAAATAATCCATCTTTGAGGCCGCATCTGTTGTGCGTCTGCAGTTGGACGGGCTGACAGAGCTTCCTGCAACAGCAGCACAAGCATCACCCGTAGACTGCCGGCCTCCATCTCAACCCCCAGACTCCTATCTCCCTTACCCCTTTCGTCAAACTTCTCTCAGCCCCTCCTCTACCTCAGCCCTCATTTTGGCCTCCCATGTCTTGCCAGCAGCTACTGTCTCATACAGATGTACCACCCGTCGTCCAAACTCTGACCCAAGCCCTTTAGCTCACCCCTATCTCGTCATCTTCCATCCCCTTCTCTTGTCACCCGTGGTCTTCCACAATAACACTCCCTCCCCTTCCTCCCGCCACCACCCACAGCCAGACAAGCCTACTTAATCCCACAGCCCAGCAGCAACCAGCCTACCAGCTTGTTGGTCCCCCAGATCAACAACACAGACACACACATTTTCCAATCCCCCCTCCCAGTGATTTCTCTCTCCCACTTCATTCAAGCAACTGCAAGTCCCTCAAATACTTGTCTAATGCTTTTTTTTTTTTTTTTTTTTTTAAATCTCAACCACCCTCCCAGACCAACGTCCTATCAATGACTTTACAGTAGAGGTCACAGCAGTCACACTGTGGTTACTACAACTGTCACTGGTGGTGACGTAATGAATGCTATTTAGGTCAGATGGTTGCCTAGCAGTGTTCAGCACACCAGCTAGATTTGCCCTGCGATGCAGGTTAGTTTGGTTAGTTGTCTGTCTGTCTGTGTGTGTGTGTTCACGTAGGTATAACTGTGCAAAAAGCTAAGCTTAGTTCATGTTAAAGAAAAGGCCAATTAAACTTGTATGTAAATTAACAAAGCATAATTTTGCTGCATTCAAATACTTTGTTATATTCCAACATAAATAAGAAGTGTTGCATTTGAAGCCACAATGGTGCAATAGGAGAGGGGATCCAAGGTAAAGCTGGGCTGTAACTAATGATAATTTCACACGAAGCCAGTAGAGCTGAAACAATCAATTTATTAATTGAATAGACCCTCCAGAGCAAACAGTGATTTTTATAATTTAAGTAAATTTTCTAGCAAAAATGCCAACATTTACCTTTTCCAGCCTCTCAAATGTGACCATTTGATACTTTATGTCCTATATTTTATGTCTTCCTAAATCTTATGTTTTAAGACTTTTGATCAAATAAAACAACACATTTAAATATGTGAACACGGTTTTGGGGGAAAATTTTCAACTTTTTCTCACATTATAGACAAAACATTTGATATAATTCAGAAAATAATTAGTCTTTAATAACAGTGCCCTAATAGCATTTCACCAGAGCTCAGTGTTGTCTTCAACCAAGAGTCCAAAACCAAATTTATCTGACTGGAAACAGGAAATGTTCAGTATTCTTTCTTGACAAATACTGTTAAGTACAAATAGACTTTTTGGTTAATTTCCTAATCAATTCATCACAAGGTAATACACATTCATCAACGCACTGCTTCTGTTTTACTGGTCAACAGTAAAGCATAACTTGGTGTGAAACCAGATAATCCCCTTAGCCACTGATTTACCTCACTGTCTGACAACCAAGGACAAAGCCAGACAGAGTTCGTGTCACACAGCTAATGTTGGCAGAGTGACCTTCTTAATGGACATGATATCCTCTGAGGCTTTATTTGTCCTTTCATATAACATTTCATGTTTGGTTTTGTTGATTTACATTTTATTCGCTTGTTTTGGATTAAAAGAGACTCAAAGAACAAGTGGGTTTCAATGGTCGGCCTTTAGCATCAAGTCTGGGTCTCTGTCAGAGCCAGGAATAGAGAAATCATATTGTCAAGTAGCAGCTGATTGGTTTATACATCAGGTTTACTCACTTGTTAACGTTTAAGTTAGATATAGTCATTGTTAGAGGGTTTGGTTAACTTTTCAGTTCTTGTCAAGAGTTAAACGCAAAGATTGATACCAAGCTGTGGTTTTGTGACCGTACCTGCACATAATCCACCAAAACCACTTCTTTTTTTTTAGTTATTGCACTTCAGTCTGTTTAGAGACTTGAATCTTCAGAGATGTTGGTATGTTTTTGTTTTTTTTAACCTTTTGGACGGAAGCATTTCCCTTAGCATCTAGCCTTTATGCTAAACTATGCTAATTACCTCCAGGCTCTATCTTCATATTTAGCATACAGGTATCAGAGTGGTACTAATCTTATCTGACTCTTGGCAAGAAGGCAACCAAGCATATTTTACAAAATGTTGGACCACTTGATTCGCAGGTCTAATAAGCTAATGCCTGTTAGTGCTAAGAGACAGATTAAACCCTACTTACCCCCAAATTGGTCGGCCTTTATTAATTTCAGATCGTAAATATCTGCTAGACTGTTTTGGTGTCTATCTGATTAGTTGTGTGATTGATCAAGTATATATATATATCACTATTGTGATAGATTTGCACAACAAATCCGGATCATCTGAAGATCCAAGTATTTCTTTTCTTTGCCTTACGTTACGTCCTCTTGTCAAACTGCCAGAGGAAGTCATCCTGTGTGAATAGACCATAGTAGACAAAAACTGCTGAGTGAGTTCTCTGTTTAGTGTGAGCGGCCACGTGGACTGAACCGTAAAAGTCGCTGGTCGTGGCCGTGCAGCGACAAAGCTGATTTAAAACGTGCGAGTATGAGTTAACAAATCGCACAAGATTAATAAAAACGCACAATATCTGCTCAGTTTAACACACCATAAAGGGATAAACAGTATGAAATATTATGGTTTGGCTGATACTAATTTATACTTTTCTTTTTTTCTTTTTTTTTTTTTTTGGCCTAATTAACTTTCACCTTCAACATGAGGAGCCTCTCTCTCCCTCCGCTTGAACTCCATGATGTCAGGTTGCACACATGCATCCTTTCCTCCACATCTCAGACCTGCAGCTTCTCTTGGCGTCTTCACACTTAACCGTATCATTTCTTTCTTGTCTGTGAATCCTTGGGTTTCCTCGCCAGCGTAACGTTACCACACTTCCTGGTTGCGAGACGACGAGACTCAGTAGTAGCGATGAAATTGATTTTCGCGTCGTGTGTGTCTGTCTGTCTGTCTGTCTGTCTGTCTGTCGATGCTTGTAGAGGAGTTGCTTGACTATTGTTGAAAACCATCTCCTGTCTGTCACAAACACTTTGTAACGCGGACATCGGGCAGTTGTTAAATATTATTTGAGATGTGACCAATTTTGTCAGTTGTTAGTGTTTTCTAAAGAACTAGAAAAATCTCAGATACCTTTCTACACTTTAAAAAAAAAAAGATTATGCAGAAAGAAACTGATCATCCAGAGTTTTTATTCAAACCATATGCAACTTGAGAGCTTTGATCATAGGGGGATTGTTATGGGGGGTGTTTCATGCACCAGTGCATTACAGCGACATGTTGTTCACACCACCCACGTGGCTGCAGACCACAGCCACGTGGTATCTGCCTCTGGACAGCAGCCTGTTTAGGGCCTACGTGCAAAGCAATGAAGAAACTCCTCAGCCTTGTTAACCTGAGTGTAAAAGATGCTGTTTTGTCCATAACGTCACCTGACTCTCTTCTTTCTTTGCTTTCCAGCGGACGTTCACGTTGATTGTAGAGGCCCGGGACTGGGACAACACCACAAGCAGCAGTAAGTCTAAACCTCGCACTAGAACCTCTAACTAGAAGTTGATGAACTCAGCAGTATATTCATTGACAAATGTTTGTATTGTGACCAACATATGCACAGTTGAAAAATAAGCCTTCTAGCAGACAAACATCACTGTTTCTACCTTAAAATTTCTCTTTAGCTTCTTCTCATCATGTAACACATATGCTGATCATGAAACATCTGCAATAAGCCTGGGTTTATATGAAATTAGCAGTTAGTAGCTAGATGCTAAATGTACATTGTTATATGGATTTATTTTTTAATAATGAAGAATATTAACTCATAATTAACTCTGGATCATGAGCGTGTGACTCTGCCTGATGAGATCTTCAAACAAGAAGACGTGTCTTGTTTCTTAATGATTTGTTTCATAACTGGAAACTTTATTGAATTTCTATAAGTAGCAGGTTGAAAACATGTTATATGCCGTATCCTCCTATATGGAACTCAAGCCTCGGTTCTTCTCAGCTACGGTGGCTGTGCTCAGGGCTGACCAGCTGTATCCTGTTTTCCTTTGGTTATGTCCGCTGGGTGGACTCCTGTACAACCCCTTTTTCCCGTCTGAGCAGTAGCTCAGTCTGGGAGTAAGAGGGCCCATTGAGGACTAAAATGACTGTGTGTGTGTATGTGGATGTAGCTTTGATCTGTGGCGACGGTGGCATTTTTCATTAAGAATGTCACATACCTTTCTGTCCATGCAGCCATGTGCATGAATGGGTCTGACCACTGTTACTGTTGTCCTACCCCTGTAATCCAAACTTGTGTGGTTATTTTTGTGAGGTCATTGCATCCTGTTTTGTCCATAACATCAAAAGCATTTCCACTCACGCATTCAGACAATGGAGAAGAAATAGATTTTGACATCACAGCTCTTTTGATTAGCCTGTTGTGCGCTTGTGTAGTCTCCTGTTTCTCCAGTAATTGTGCACATTTACAGTAATTAGCTCTGATGTTTCTGGTTGATACGCTGCAAGTTACTTGTCCAGTTGATTTCCTGCCAGCGAGAAGCACTTAAGTCTCAGCCAAATGGCTATAAAGAAGAAAAATCGATGTGTTTTTGGCGTAAGGATGTAAGACGTACAGTAATAAACACATTTTCTGCTCATCCAATTAGGCTAGGTATCAAGTTAAGAACAGAGGTTTTCCGTTTAATGCCAAAATGCTGGAATTTGATAAAACTGACCTTTTCAAGCGAGTTCGTTGTGTTCTGTGTAAAAACTGAACTGAGCCTGCTGTGAGGCCACAGGCATCAGCTGACTTCAACCTTAATGTCACGGGTTCAAGGAACACAAACGTCTGGAACAAATGCTCCTTTCAACCTCTGTGGAGGAAGATGGCCGGGGAAATCTGCCTGTAGTGGCAAACTTCTGAAAGGTCACAGTGAGCTACAGTAGTGACTGTCAACCTTTTGACTGGCAGGTGTGTGTGTGTGTGTCAGGCAGGTTGCGCTCATTGTGTTAATTCTTATCTGAAGCATCACAACACAAACGTTTTATTAGTAGAAGTCAGGGCTCAGTTTTCACAGTTAACGATCAAAGGCCTACACGAGAGCAAAACGAATGCCAAGATTGTCTTTTTGTGGCCATTAAACCACTCTGAGAATTGTTTGGGAGGCATTGATTTTAGTCATGTCAGGCTGCTGACTGTTTTTAGTGACATTATTCACTCAGTATGCCACCCAGCTCTTGGTCCATGTCACTCCACTACCCATCGACTTACACTGGCTACCCATAGTCACCCAAATCAAATTCAAGTCCCTAATGTTTGCCTTCAGAGCGGCTTCTGTGTCTGCACCATCTACTTGAACTCAATCAGCTCTATGATGCTCCTCGACCACTGCGTTTCTCCAAGGAACGTCGTCTGGCATAGTCATCCCTGCAAACAAGGCAAACACAGTCCAGGCTGTTCTCATCTGTGGTTCCCAGATGGTGGAACAAGCTCTTGAATCCTATCAGAGCAGGGACGTCCCTCTAAGGCTTCAAGAAGCTTCTGAAAACTTAAACCATCTCCTCTCCTAAAAACCCTAACATGTCTAACTGGCACTTAATTGTACTTGTACAATTGCCTGAACTTAACTTAATACTTACACCGAGGCCTTCTAATGTACTGAAGCTTTACTCCCTCATTGTAAATCACTTTTGATAAAAGCGTCTACAGAATGAGTAAATGTAAATTATGAGGGAGGTTTCCAGTATCAGAAGAGGAAAAATTCAAATAGATTCAAATCTAAGATATAAGATTTTAGCCATTAGAAGTGAATGGTGCTGGTAGTATAGCTATGGTATTAAGTGATAGAGCTGCTGCTGGGTTAAGTCAGAAACTTAAATAAAGGGAGAAAACTTAAACTCAAGAGGCACTTTATTTCTATTTCTATCACAGTTGCGTTTAGTTTATTATCCAATGGCACCAAAACCTGAATGTCCACCAATATTCGTTTGTTAAACTGAGCATGTTTTAAGTATTGAGCCCATCCTCAACCTGACTGCTACTGGATAATAAGTACTGAAGGTGGAGGTGGACATGTAGCTCCTTCAGGCTGTTTCCTTGCCTTTCGGGCAGCCATTCTGTAATGCACGGCAATCTGTTATTTGTTATAGACACTAAATCTTTATAAATTTCTCTCCAAATGAGTTGACTTGATTGGTATGGACAGTTTTGAAAAAGCATTTGATCCTGCCCCCGTTCTCTTTTCTGGTGAGCTGTGATTTCTGTGGTTAACTTTTATAATAAGTAAGAAATAAGAAAATAACTGAAATTGAGGAATTAAAGTCAAACACTGAGTATGAAGCTTTGCGTTGGATCAAACCCCTGAGGTTCACACAAAGAGATTTAAGTGAAATAAAATGTTGAAATGCATGACTGTGTATAAGTGAGACACTGGAGCTTGTTCTTGGGTCTGAGTCAGCAGCAGCCTCGTGTCTTTTCCTACGTAAGAGCTGACCAGTGCGCTGGTTTGTCAGTGAGATTCCTCACCTCCAGCGTCATGTCCTCCGGTGTGCTTCTCTCCCCTTCCCCCTTTGTCCTCAGGAAAGGCAGCCGGCTGTTTTCCTTGTGTTTATCGAGCAGGAAGTGGATTGGACTTGGTGGCCGGGCTCAGTGTTTAGACACCGAGGTAGCAGAGCCCGGCTTGGGCCCGGAGCCCATTGTTCTCTATCTGGCAACTGCCGGGGGTTATTTCTGTTATTGTTGCTTAATTCTGTCTGACATTGTGTCAGTCCCCAGCAGAGGAAGGTGTGTGTGTGTGTGTGTGTGTGTGTGTGTGTGTGTGTGTGTGTGTGTGTGTGTGTGTGTGTGTGTGAGTGAGTGTGTCTGTGTCTGTGTGTTCCTGCTTGCTCACTTCAAAATGTCCATGGTGCATTGCAGCCCAAAGCGATGGAGAAAAAGGAAATCACAGACCCCCTATTTCCACAGAGATTGTTTGCCAGCTTCAATCCCACTGTGATAAAGATTGCTTTCTTTCTGTGAGCTGGAGCCGCAGCGAGCCCCACAGAGGCAAACAGTGTTTAATGCAAGTGCTGGCGTGCGAGAGGCTAAATGGTAGCATCCTCCCAACATGACAGTGCACGCACAGAGAGCCGAGTGACGCTGGTAATGTGTGCCATCACCAGAAAATTGATCAATTTGCAGACAATGAATTTCAATTGCATACTTTAAATTCAGTGGGTACTTTCCACACAAACGCACGCAGACACACGCAAGGTGATATCAAAGCGTCTGTCTGCTGAATAACAATGCACTGCTTTTTCCAGTCACTTTACAGCAGAGTAAAGCAGATTTCACATCATTGTCCAGTGCTGGAGTTTCATATAACAAATCTTTATCACCTCACTGAAAACAGTGAGGTGATAAAGATTGGGGTGGGGTGGGGGGGCACAAACGACTCCTTTATAGCTAAATGTTAATTTCGGTGTTTTTTTTTTATTCACTATTAACTTAACAATGTGCTAACCCATCCAGATCCTCACTTATCCTATATTCAGATCAATTAACTGGTAAAAGGTCTATATGGTGAAACATGTAGCTGTTACAAACAACATTAACTTTCATATGTTCCTGTCACCTGAGGAACCAGTTGCTCAGGTCATTGACTGAAAATGTAATGTGCATTGTCAGTTGTTTCATCCATAACAAGGAGCTTTTCGCAGAAACCAGGTTGCAGAAAAAGCACTTGTGAGATTATACTTTGGCCCTCGTGAGCCGAAAATATAGACCTACAAGAGCTTTACAATCTTTACAATCTATACTTATACTCTCAGTTTGGTTGAAGAAAAATTCTCAGAAAAACCCTTTAAGGGGAAAAATTGGAAGATAATTCTGGAAGAGCAACAGAGGAAAGAGGCGCCTTCACCGTATCACAGGGTTTTTTTCATTTGTCGGCATTTCTCAATGTGGTCAGATCGGAACAAAATACTCACAACTTGACACAACTTTGTTTCAGACAAGGACGAGCTGATCGAGCGCAGCATTCACACTGGCATGATCAACCCCGGTGACAACTGGCAGGACATCCTGCACGCCGGGCCGGCGGCTCGCCTCATGTACCGTATCCGGGTGCGGTGTGATGAAAACTACTACGGCAACAAGTGCAACAGGCTGTGCGTTCCTCGTAACGACTACTTTGGACACTATCGCTGTGAGCCCTCAGGGGCTCAGGTTTGCCTGGACGGCTGGATGGGCAAAGACTGCAGGATAGGTGAGCTCCCAGCATCTTCATCGGCAAAATGTCCGAGCCATGGAAACTGTAGTAATGTTAGAGGTTCAACTTCTCTCTAGAGCTGCAATGATTAATCGATACATCAATTAGTTAATAGATGGAACATTATTCTGCAGCTATTTTTATAATCAATCAACATGTTGTTCATATTTTATGCAGACATTTACTGGTTCCAGCTTAAATGTGAGGGTTTGGTACTTTTTCTGTGTTGTGTACAATAGTAAACATCAATAAATGTGTCAGTATCAGCCGTTGAGGCATTTTCACTCTTTTCTTGCACTTTATAGACAAAATGGTAATAGATTGACTGAGAAAATAATCTGCAGATTAATCACTGAATTAATTGAGCATGTTTCAGGGACTGTATGTTATCAATCAGTTATGAACTGGTTAATCGTCATTTACCAAACAAAACATTTCTATCTTTTTCATGAGCATTTTCATATATATATATATATATATTTGCCATTTTAAGGGCTATGTGATTACGCAATTGATTTGAAAACTCCAGTAGATTATCTAATTAAAATGATAATTAGTCGCAGCCCTGTTGTTCAGTCTATAGCGGGCAAAGGGATCAGATTATTTGCTGTAAATGATGTTTTTAACATCTTAAAATAAACATCAGCTTTTTTTTATGCAAGTCCCATTAAAAAGCAAGGCTGAAATGCAGCCTGCTGATGTTAACATGCAAGCAGCGTTGGGGTCGTGGGCGCTTGTGGGTGGTGTCAGAGAGAGTGGGGTCTGGGGGAGGAGGGGGGGGCCTCCATAAATCACCCAACTGACCTTAGAAGACAGAGGGTGAAAAGAGGAGGGGGAGCAAAGAGGGACTGGGTTGCTTTTAAGAGGGTGGGTGGGTGGTAGGGGCATTAGTGTTGTACATGCAGGCTATAAAGTTGCCCCCCTCGCTCCCTCTGACCCACCCTTTCCTCAACCCAGGTCAGGGTGCCATGAATTCTCACGTCTTGTTGCCCTTGTTAGAAAAGATGGCAAACAAACAAGCCTCTCCTCCTCCCACCTTTCTCCCCTGGCTTGTTCTCTTTTAATCTTATGTCTTTTAATGTATGTAAATAAATGTAATGACACATGTCTCCCAGTGGAATTTAAATATCACCTTCTTCATCATCTTCTCTTCTTTTTCTTTTCTTTCTTTTTTCTTTTATTTCTTTTTTCAGCAATCTGCAAGCAAGGCTGCAACCTGTTACATGGCAGCTGCTCTGTCCCAGGGGAATGCAAGTAAGATTAGCAGGAATATTTATCTCTTTAATGCAGAGAAATGTAGCTGTAACGACTTTTTTTTCTTCTCCCTTTGGCTTTTAATGCACTGATTTTTATCTTGGCAAATGCCGCCTTGTGTTCAGATCCCAATCATATGGGTCATGTAATTCTTTTTTTTTTTTCTTTGGTCTGCTTGTAATGGAAAAGTCTGAAATCCAACTGCAGTGGTGTTTTTAAGACCTAAACTCACACAAGACTGATGGATTTCCACAGTCAAACGGAGGCACCTTCACTTGTCGGAGCCTGTTGTGTTTTTGTGTCAGCCTTTCCTTCCCTTGTGGGCATCTTCACCTCGGTTGAGAAGAAAAGGGCAAAGCTGCGCCTGCCTTCTTGTATTTTTAGCCACCCAAAATCCTCCACAGAATACCAAGCATCTCATCAGCTCGGACCAAAAAGAAAGGGAGTTGTCGGCGTGTGAATTTGACCACTGTAAACGTGCTGGGAATTGTCATATCCCCTCCCCATCCGCATTGCAGTCCTCCTTGAAGGGCAGGGGGCAGGAAAGGAAATGAATATCCCACTGTGTTATGTACATTTCCCAAAGTGGAAACCAGAGTTAAGATAAAGTGACATGGAATGGCCCCCGTTGAGCCACGTTTTCAGGATGTGATACATCCCGTCATCATTTGTAAACCCCCCTCCTCCCACCTGCAGGATGCAAAGAGACACTTGCCTGCTGTTATTGGGGAAAAAGGTTTTGACTCAGAGCCAGGGAATAGCAGGGGATGACCAGTTTTAGGAAACTGTTCTACTTTTTTTGTCTGTTTGTCTGACTCAATCAGCAGGCTGTATCTTTATTCCCATCCTCAGAACAGGGAAACAGAGGGAAGCACCTTATTCTTATGAAATGTCAAGATCCAGTGAACAGGAAATGTGTCATGAATAGAAGAGCTGCAGTAAAGACTCTTCCTGCAGTGGCATGGATTTAATGAAGCCTCAGGTCACAGAAAGCTGGCTTTAAATCCCTTACCATCTCCTTTCATTGCCTTTCTTTCCTCGCCGTTTTATGGGCTGAGCCCCATTCGCCACTGGCTTTTTAAGAAACACAAAAGCTGGTACGTGCCCGTTGTTAGGATTCTGTATTGAGGCTTTTTATTAGCAGGCATCAGACCTGTTCTTGCATATTTGTCAGAGGCTTGCCGTGTCCCAAGGATCACTTGGGTAAGCAGCGTTGCACATTTTTCACCGCTCTGAACATTTTGCACCTTTGACATGCCAAGATGCTGGAATCTGAGTCAAAAGAAGCCTCGTGCCTCTACATGTAAAGGATTTGATGAGTCACCATGAATCAATATGGCAAGGAATTAAACAGCAAAATGACTTTTGATTCCTTCAAGCTTTAAAGGGCAGTAACAGGGTTTCCTCTCCTAAGTTCTGTTAACGCCACAGTGCTGTCAGACCGTCTGAAGCTAATCATATACAGTGGAGGAAGCATGACAAATATTCCCTGCTGAACCCTCCACCCTCCAGCCCGAGAATGGCAGAGATTTCTGAAGGCTCTCGTCTCTCAGAGAGGCAGCGGTGCCGTCTGCAGGAGCCTCAAAATAGCAGTCAATTGACAAGACAGCTGGCTCGACGACACCACAGCCTTGGAATAGCCGGGCGCTGTCATGAAGCTGCAGGCGCGTGCACATAAACACTGTAAACACACAGTCGTCTCCAGCCACTTGCACTCAGAGCCACCGTGCCACCCTCGTAGTCAAACCCCCCCTCATCTTCAAGCCCAGGGACTCTAACCCAAGCACAGAAGCCCCTGGAAGTATTCTTAACCCCTCCTGCCCTGGAATGTCACCCTCCACTAAAGCCCCCTTTTATATTGCCTGTTCAAGGCGGGAATGTTGCGCCGTTTTATTCCACCTTGCTGTTCTAACGTGGAATGGGTGGGCGCGAACAAAGCCATTTAGACCTCAGAAAAAAAACCAGGGTGATCCGCTTCCAGAAAACAGGAAAACCATGGGACTGTTTATGTTTCACTGATTAAAAAGAACATCAACATCACAAATCACATCTCCTGGCAGGTTTTATTAGCCTCTCTTGTTTACATCTTCACCTGCAGCAGAAATTTTTGCAAGTCAATACTGGACCTTTTTTTTTTTTTTTTTTTTTCCCGGTACAACCTATGAAAAAAAATTTGATATGATTAGAAAACGATCCCTCTTTTTGAGTTGTGATTTTAAGCTGTTAAACTCTATGAACATGCCCTTTGGGACCATGTTGAAGCCTAATTACAGTTTTACAGTGCAGATTGTAAAGATGCTATAATGAGGGGGATGCGCATAATTACAAATTTTTATATTTTAATACATCCTCTGCTGAAAAACAATCAACCTCTCCTTCAAAACTCATTCAATAGAGACATATAGAAGACTCTATATAGAGTCATCACATTTGCAATCATCTTTCATTCTCAAGAGAAAGGGGGGAAAAAAAAATGTCAGCCGTCGACAGAAAGAGAAGGTAGTTTTTACAGAGCAGTTTAAAGAATTAGAAAAGGGGAAATGATTTATGGTTATGGTTTTTCTGGTGTCCGTGTGTTTGACAGGTGTAACTACGGCTGGAAGGGCCAATTCTGTGATGAATGTGAGCTTTTTCCTGGATGCGTTCACGGGACCTGTAACCTCCCCTGGCAGTGCAACTGTGAGAGGAACTGGGGGGGCCTGCTGTGTGATAAAGGTATGGAAAAGTTTTTTGTTTTTTTTTCTACTTGTAATTTCATCACCTCCCACACAAGAAGCTGGCACAGTCTTCCTCACTATCATCCTGCATGTAGCTTCCAGCTACAGTTGCTTGTATTTGATGAGTCACAAGTAAGAAAGCTGCTCAGAGCACAGATGCAAGAGAAATACATTTTGGAGAAGCAATATATCACTGTGCAAAAGCTCATGCTCATGCTGTCATTAGCGTTTTCTGTTTTGGCTCAAGAAGCAGGAGTTTTATTCTGCGCTTGCAGCATTGTTCTCTGATGTTGAGCAGTTTGAAAAAGTGAAATGCAGTCTTTATTTCAGTGGTCAAAAGTTTGTGATTTGAGGCCATTTTTTTGCCTTTAATTTGACAGTGACAGCAAGAGAGACAGGAAAGTCGAGGTTGGGGGGGGGTGGCAGCATGCAGCAAAGAGCCACAGGTCAGATTCAAACCATGGCAGCTGCAGTTAGGTCTAAGCCTTAATGGTACACAGGTCCAAGCCCCCAAAACTTTGATATTGCCAAGTCACCAAAGGCCATTTGTAAATATTATCTCACCAGGGTTTTCATCTGATAAACAAGGTAAAGACGTAATCACCAGTGATGGTGGGTATTTTCCATAATGCATTTTTTATAGACAATAACACTTTATCAGTTAGTTGAGGAAAATAATCATCAAATGAAAATGATGACAATTGTCTTTGCAGCTATCGACATGATCTTGTGTCACCTTAACTGACTCACACAGGAATAATGTAAAGAAAATGCTAAATAAAGGATTAATATTAATGAATCTGGTGATTTTGATGTATAAAGTCAGTTAGTTAAATGGATTTAAAGAAATGTCTTTTCTCCTCATCCTCCCTCTGAGACGAAGAAGAACAGCAGTTGGATACTTTAACTGTCCGTGTGATCCGAGCAGTAGCAGGGACACTCGATCCCCCCACATCCCTTCGTCACTGAGGGCTCTTCAGGGGATGAGAACCGGTCCTAAGATCCCGAGTGGAGACAGATCCCTGCTCATTTATTTACCAGCCTTTAGGGTGACCTGGCCTTTAGCCTAAGGGATGGTGTTCAGAGATCAAATAGGGTTTAGTTGAGCTCGTTTTGTGCACGGCATGGGGAAAAAAAAAAACTGCAGGTAATGAAGAAGCAAATTCCTCATAGCTGGAAGTCCATAGCTGAATGATAACTGAAAGTGAGACTGGTCTAAATGCTAACCACCTGCCTGTGTCCTGTAAATACCTCCGCCATAATGCAGCGCGGCAGAGTGGTCAAGAAAACACCCTCTGCTTCCTGCCAAGGCTGACAGCTGGTGTCTTAAACTGAGTGAAGACTCAAAGCTTCAAGCGAACTCTTGACACCAACTGGATTAATGGTGAAAGGAGCAAAGAGCACGTCTCACTTAGGAAAATCTGAAGCCACGATTGCAGCTCCAAAGACTCTTAAGGTGTATTTAGATGAGTTTATCTTTATTTCTTAACTCAAGGAATCCTGATGGAACTATACAGCAAAATAACAAGATGATAGTGAGCTCGCTGGCTGCTTCAGTCATTATATTTCACTGCATCTCGACAAGCTTCCATTTTAAGTACAATTAGAACAGAATTGGTTCTTAGTAGAGCATGTTAACAGTGTCAGAAGCATTGTGTGCATATATAGACATTGCATACATATACATATATAGACAGTTATAACAGTCTGACATCAATAACATACTGTATTTGTGATGCACAGATGTAGGGTCAGAGTTTGGGGACAGAGATCTCCTCATGCTGATTACTTTGTTAGCATCTCTAAATGCATCTTCTTCCTCCAGATCTGAATTACTGCGGCCGCCACCACCCCTGCATTAACGGAGGAACCTGCATGAACACGGAGCCGGATGAATACCACTGCGCCTGTCCGCAGGGCTACTCCGGCAAGACCTGCGAGATCGGTGAGAGAGCACTGCTGTCTTTCAAGGTGGACTTTGACTGTGACACTGAATTTGCCATTTGGAGAGAGTAATAGTCTGATATGAAAATTCACCAATGCTATGATAAAATATCACAATAAACTTTGCCAAGAATGTAACATCACAAAAGCGATAAAAGTAAATCACCAATATAGACAATGATGAGCATTTTTTGATGCCCCCTCCATCCATCCATCAGCCGAACACGCCTGTGTGTCCAGTCCCTGCGCTAACGGCGGTACGTGCCATGAGGTTCCCACTGGGTTCGAGTGCCAGTGTCCACCAGGTTGGGATGGTCTGACCTGTGCCAACAGTGAGTTGTTGCCCTGCTTTCAATCATCCTCCCTCTTTCTCCATGCACACTTTCATGCCTCTCCTTCTCTCTCTCTCTCTCTCTCTCTCTCTCTCTCTCTCTCTCTCTCTGTTTTCTTCCTGAACATATCTAAGTCATATTTACATTGAGGCACCTCATGAGTTGAAGTGTGTGTGTTTTCTCAGATTTGGACAAGTGTGCATCCCGTCCATGTGCTCAGGGAGGAACCTGTATCAACCAGGAGGATGGCTTTGAGTGTATTTGCCCCCCACAGTGGGAAGGAAAGACCTGCCTGATAGGTGAGTGTTTAGCCTCAGTACATGTACATACTCACAGTATTTTTGTTTTTAGTATGGCTGTTTTTGGCAAACATCCCTTGATTGAAACCGGGAGATGAGCACTTGTGGCCACATCTTTCCTGTTTTTGTTTTTTGTTTGTTTGTTTTTTTTCCCAATGAAACACAGACAGCGCTGCTCACTGTTCTGGATAACTGTATTTGGGGATTAAAATTGGCAACTGGCAACCTGAGCCCCATGGCCAGAGTACAAGTTGTCAATATATTGAATGAGCCAACAGCTCAACAGCTGCCCACAGCTCAGTGCGCTTTTTTTTTTTTTTTTTTTTTAACTCAATGACTTTATGAGCTACTACTGCGTCTATATGCGGCTGTTTGTTTGTGACGGACGGTGGCACTCGTTTCTATATCGCGCCCATCCCATCAGGCGGACGTGACCAGCGCAGAGCCAGGAAATGAATTACGACTGGTAAACAAAGTTGGAGGGGGTGTTTTGAGGGGCGGTTGGAAAGAGATCCCAAGAGTTCAGTGTCATCTTACCAGCTCAGATCTCAGTTTACAGCAGCTATTGGCCTCCTGTCTTACCTGGCGATTGGTTTGTGTGGGTGTGTGTGGGGTGTAGGGTTTCAGACAGAGGACAGGTGTGTGAGTGAGCACAGCAGGACTCCCTGCAGAGTAACCTCCCCGCCTTCCCCTTCACTCCCCTTTGAATATTTGAGTAGCAGAGGTTTTCTTTGTTGTCACACTTTTGATGTCCTTAGAGTTTGTGCTCACTTCATCCATATCAAACAGATGTTTGCGTTCTTCTTATGTCAGCTCGGAGATATGACACTTTCACATTTAAAAATTTGATTTAAAAATGTTGATTACACTTTTATTTTGATTTTAAAAAAGAGAAAATAATACAGGACTGTTATGGTTCTGTGGTACGTCCATCTCTAATTTTGCAGGATAAAACTAGATAAATGTGCATTTTCTTTTTCCTTCATTAATATTTTAAAAAGATTTTCCAGAAAATGTATACATTACATCACTTTTAATATAAAAGACATGTTAATTTTCACCATTTCATCTGGTTGTAAACCAACTGAACAAAACAGGTAGTGTGAAGATGTAACCTTGGGTTACACAATTTCATGATATTTTATAGGTTAAATGGTTAGACAGGAACAATAGAAGTCAGGAAATCATTGGTTGAAAGGAGAAAATAAATTGAGTCATTCTTTACTGGAAAAAAAATGAAGCAGCAGAGGCCTAATTTTAGTTTTCAATAGTTTTCATTGTCGGGGCTAAACACACTGCATCCTACATTTCCAAAAATTGCAACCAGTGGCTTCCTTTCTTGGTAAATGTCCACACTCTTGATTTGTAGCTCTGACTTTCTGGGGAAGTTCCTTTTTTTTTTTTTTAAATGTTAAAAACTTTGAAACAGACCTGCTTATGATGCTTTTAACCAATAGGTTTGGGAAAAGGGTGTTTTAAGAAGCATGTGTATCAACAGTTAATATATTTTAAACACTTTGGGCTCAACCTTTTATTTTTCAGTTGCAATGGTGCCATTTCTTCCATTTTTGTGTTCGTGAGGCTTCAGTGGCTGACTTTCTGGTTCCAGTTCCACTTCCTCCCTGTATTTTCCTTGGTGTGTTTCAATTGACGGACTGGGTCTCCCTCTACCTCCTGCCTTCACAGATGCAAATGAGTGTGCAGGAAACCCCTGTGTGAACGCTTACTCTTGCAAAAATTTGATTGGCCGATATCACTGCAACTGTTTTCGGGGATGGTCCGGACAAAACTGTGACATCAGTCAGTATTTCCCTCCTCAAAGTCACTTTATAAATTTCTTTCCTCCCACTGGCGTCCTCTTCCTCCTGGCTACTTTTAACTGCCTCACTCATTTCCTTGACACACAGAATAGGTGTGTTTTAGCGTCACTTCCCCACATGTGGTAACCCATTCCTTTCTTGACTTGGCCAACTGACGCTCCAGCTCTGATATCATGACTGAACTTGCATGCCCAATTCCTCCATCTGGATTCACTGCATGTCCAGTTACCACTTACAAGGTCTATCGCGCACTATCTTGGCTTCAGTACTTATTTCTTTTCCAAACCGTGATTTCACCTGAATAATGGTTATATGCAGCTCAGTTTTCTGTATATATGTATATGTGTAATATTAAATACCTGTGTCCTCTTCAGACATGAAAGGCTGCCATGGTCAATGCCAGAATGGAGCAACATGCAAGGTATGAATGGTTTCATTTGCAACTTCATTTGCCAATTTGTGGATGTTAGTTGCACCTTTTAACTCTTAATTGTTTTTTTTGTTTTTTTTTAATACAGGAAGTTGCAAGGGTTTACCATTGCCATTGTCCCCCGGGTTTTGTGGGCACCCACTGTGAGATCCAGAGGAATAAATGCAACAGCAGACCGTGCCAGAACGGCGGCCAGTGCCACACGGTGTTGGACGGCTTCGTGTGTGAATGCCCACCAGAGTTTGGTGGACAGCTGTGTGAGGTGAGTCTCAGGTTCCACATGTCCCAGCATTAAACAGTTGTTGACGCAGTTACAGTATATTAACTGTCGGTGTCCGTGGGATTAAAGTAGGGACATGTTAGACATCTGAGCACCTTCTTGACTGACCACATCTCTAAACATTTGTGGCCACAGACAGCTGTGCGAGAACTTTCTTTTTTGATGTTTTTTTTTTTTTTTTTTTTTTTTACCTGTGAGTAACTTTTGCATTGATGTCAGGCTTCATGCAAAAACATATTTCTTTTTTGATATTAAAACTTCTTTTACTTTCATCTGTGAAGTTTGCTCATATGAGGATTCCTTGTAAAGCAGCCCACGTCATGTGCACTGACAATCTAAAGAAAGCATCACTGAGCAACTTAGCAGGCCATGGTAATGATAGTTTGGTGAAAAGAATACTAATACTTAAACAGCCATTTGGATTTTGGAAAATAAACACAAAGTGCCATGCTAATGCACAAACTACAGTTGCCATTACAACACTGATCTGCGCCAACTGTCCATTGCAGACTCCTCAATCAGTCAAATCATTGCTAGGATTGCCTAGAAGTTGTGTAATACTGTATACTGTACCGACCCAATAAGATTGCAAACTTCTGTTGTAAATCAAATTTTTATCTCATACAGTCATTACATATCAGTGTCCCTGCTGCTGCCTTTTATATTTGAAGTGTCTGTTTGAAGCTAAAGTAGGTTAGCAGTGAGGAAACTGACACTCCACTGCATCTCTTGGGCCCTGAATGGAGGACATTGCTGGTCAGGAGCCAATCCTGATTTAGCATCTCTACTATAAATATGAGCCTCTTTGAATGAGGTGACGCTGGATTTCTGCCTGCATACTACAGACCTCTGATGCCTGCTATGGCACGGTGTACATTCCTGCGGTGCAGTGCCAAAACCACGCCGGCTCCAGCATCATATTTCTCTGATTAGATCAATAAAAGTTTGATTGTGTAATGGTGGTCCTGCCCATTCTCAATTTTGATTCATGTCTTCAGGACAAATAAGGGCAATTCAGAGCTCAGTGGAAAATGATCAAGAAGGCATCGCAACAGAGAGGCACATGATTTACTCTCTTAGCAGACATGCACATCGTCCTCGTGTAAGACCGATTTCTCAGATTTGATTTGTTAGTTTTGATTTATTGTTTTTTGAGGGCAGTGCAACCATCGATTTAATTTCAGATATTCATGTTTAATTTTATCCCAACAGTGGATGGCCACATAACCTTCAAAACTAATGCCATTTGAGGCTCAGCTGAACTTTCAGTCCTTCGCTAATTAGCAGTCAACATGCAAGCTAAAAATTAAATGACATAATGGTCATGCCTTCTTTATCTTTACTGGGTAACATTATGTTTCAATGTGTCAAGTAAAAAATCTCATTGCAGACTTTCCTTAGTAGCTGTTTTGGAGCTTTTGTTCATATCACGTGAGCTTCGTCAGTAAATGTGAGTTTCCATGGCACTGGCACATGCTTACTTTTTTTTTTCCCCCAACCATTTTAAAGACTTCCTGTCAATTATTGCTGACTCCACCACGCGAAGGCAAACCTCCAAAACAAAAAGCTCCAAAACAGCTACTAAATGAGCCTCATGGTGAGATCTCAACTGCTGTTAAGAAAATACCTTGAACCTCATCTTAGAAGCTACTTTTAAAGTCAATTGAAATGATGTAAAATTACCTTAAAATAGACCAGAATTAGTTTTTTGAAAAAGAAGAACACCACTTCAGTCTTCACAGTGAGCTCCATCGTGAGGACCTTGATTTAAACAATAGTGCATTTTCCTTTTTAATATTTTGCAATATCTGTGTTGTGAGGGACAAGTAACATCCTTTTTAACGGCAGCAGCAATCATCAAAAGTCTGTTTTACTGCTGAATGTATTTGTGGTTATTCACAACTACATTCTGTGATGTTGCCCTGTGGGTTTTCAACCACAAAGTCATTCTCAACCCTTTCTGCTGAAGTGAAAAATGCCTCCGCTGCACTGAACAGCGCAAACAGTATTAATGTGCTGAAGATTTATAGGCGCTCTTGCCCTGAGACATGATCCCTGTGACCACACGCATGCAAATGGTAAAGAAAAAATGTATCTGGCCCTGACACTTAAGGTAAAATAAACTGTGTGTGACCGCAGACTTCACCACCATGTTGCCCTACTCTAACTCCCCTGTTCATCACCTTAAATGGCAAAGGGGTGCAACCAAGAGTTTATGCCCAGTAGGTTTCTGTTTACATAAAGTGAGAGATTTTCACTCCAACCTCTATATTGCAGAAAGTAGAAATGGCCAAAGATGTCACCGTGGCCTCTAGTCCAGTTCTCTCTGTGTCATGGTGTGAGACAGATGATTCATCTTTATTATATTCTGTATGATGTTGGACCAGAGTCAATATTTGCACTCTCAATGGCTTATCGTTCTCTGGCCTGCTCAGTTTCTCTTCCCCTCTCCTCTGCCAGGCTTCTGTCTCAGAATAATCTTTCAAGATTAAGCAGGACAGAGATGTAAAACCAAAAGCGTGGATGCCCTTGATGAGCTTAGGGAAAGTTTCTGAGGCTTACTTCGCTCGTGCCTTTACCCTTTTCGATTTGTTCTGAGCAGTGGTGGTGGCTTGAGCCAAGCTAAGCCTCTCACCCACACAGTCTTGAGCTCTCTTTTCACTTGCTTAATTGTCTTACTAATCACCAAAGAACCATTTTAGTAAAGTGATATTTGGTTAGTGTGGCAGCAGTAGCCTTACACAGCTCCTCACGCATCGACCGTCTGTGCCCTCTTGTTTATATCAGCTCTTGTTGGTTTCCACAGGTCCCTAGCTGGTCCTCCTCAGACGCTTGTGATCCGAATCCTTGTGAGAATAAGGCCAAGTGTCACAGCATCAACCAGGACTTCTACTGCGCCTGTCCTGAAGGCTACGAGGGCAAAACCTGCGAGCGCCTCAAAGAGGACTGCCAAACCACCCCATGTCAAGGTGATTGGAGCCATGTGCAGTGTTGCAATATGGAGACTCCTGTTGTATGTTAGAAGAAGAGCAATGAATTTAATCTTTGCCTTTATTTCCTCACAGTCATTGACAGTTGCACAGTTGCGGTAGCGACCAACGACTCGGCCGGCGTCCGGCACATCTCCTCCAACGTCTGTGGCCCACGAGGACGCTGCATCAGCCAGCCAGCGGGCAACTTCACCTGCGTCTGTGATCCGGGTTTCAGTGGCATCTACTGTCACGAGAGTAAGTGGAGACTTTTTGAGGCTTTAAGCTCTTTGAGCATTGAGATCTCACATCAGGTCATTATTAAATCCTTAATAGTTGTTTTCTAATTCATTATAGTGTGGGTGTAAGTAGTTTAATATGTCTATTAACGTGATAAACGTATGAAAATAAGTAACATAACATAGCTTTAAACATCCTGCAGAATTTGTTTTCACTATCTAATCAACTAATCTTTCCCCTTTACTATATCAGATATTAACGACTGCATCAGCAACCCCTGTGGAAACAGTGGGACCTGCATCGACGGAGTGAATTCCTTTCAATGCCTCTGTCCTGACGGCTGGGAGGGTCGACTGTGCGACCACAGTGAGTTCATCGCCTCCTCCTTTCTTTGACCTCTGTCTTCGCAGTATTTTAAACAAACAAAAAAAAAAAGTGTCTCGGGTACAGCTGCTTCTTCTTTGCTCCAAATAAAAGATCGACTCCTTTTAAATCTTCTCTCCCTGTCAGACGTCAACGAGTGCAGACTCAACCC
The DNA here is from genome assembly GCA_038496675.1 of Rachycentron canadum. Lineage (NCBI taxonomy): Eukaryota > Metazoa > Chordata > Actinopteri > Carangiformes > Rachycentridae > Rachycentron > Rachycentron canadum. The sequence continues at coordinate 17,071,217 of CM076665.1, forward strand.
CTGTAAGAACGGCGGGCGCTGTGTCGACCTGGTGAATGACTTCTACTGCGAGTGCGCCAACAAATGGAAGGGCAAGACCTGCCATTCTAGTGAGTTATGTCGACCCCGTGTTAATGTGTGTGTTTATGTTCAACCCCACCACCCGATACATCTTTCTATGTTTTGACAACTGAAGCATGGTTTCAACATGTTGGATCACAAGAACCATCTTTGTCTTGGTGATGCAGATAATAGTCATATGAAGAGGGTGTCTGGGTGTTTGTACAGTATGTGATCATAGTGTCTGTGTGTTTTTCCCCTCCAGATGAGAGCCAGTGTGACGCAACCACCTGCAGTAATGGAGGCACATGCTATGACCACATCGACACCTTCCGCTGTGCATGTCCACCTGGGTGGGGAGGAAAGACTTGTAACACAGGTGAGGCTTCAGGATGATGTATAACACAGGTGAGGCTTCAGGATGATGTATATCACAGCTGGAGGAAGCTGGTAAAATACTTAAGGTATTCAGTATTTTTAAATCATTTCCTTCTGGGTAGGTAATACTTTCATTTCAGCGTCATTTCATTTATTCAGCCCAATATTGTGTTAATGTTATAATGTCTTGTTGGGACGAGAGACCACATTGTTTTTGCTCTCATCTATAGCAAGTGATGAATTAATCCCATTGTGCTTACATTTATTACATTTTCCATGTCAATCAAAGAATTATGCCGATTCAAGGGTTGATCATTTTATAGACTGACCTACAACAAACTGTATAAGTTCATTAATTCCCATCTATGGTTTTTACCTTTTTAATTTTTTATTTTTTTGTAAGTTTAGCTTGGTAGCTACCCACGTGGAAAGATGCTTTGATTCATCATCTGCTTCTCCAGCTCTCTGCTATGAACAAGTTCAGCGATTGAAATAGCTGTCAATGAGTCAGACCAGACATATTTATGCTAATAGATGCTCAAGCATTAAATGCATTAAAAGCCACCTTTTTAATAACACACAAATTTGGGTCTTAAATAATTTCAGGTTATTAATTCTGGATTTTCCACTGACATTCATTTGTACAATGTCTGTACATGCAGAAAAACAATCAAACGTTGCACTATCAAGTAGATGACACTGATAGTTTTCTTCCCAATAATACATTACCTGATTTAAATATGTGTCTAAAGTAGTTGTGCAAATTTTAAGGTGATGTGAGGCCAGAAAAGAGCAGCAAAGCTGTAGTGGCATGTTTTCTTGCAAAATCATGAAGTTTGGTTATTTATTGTTCATTGTATGATCCGAACACTGGTTTGACTTTGTGAGAGTCTAGTTTCACCTCTGTGATCTTTGGCTCATCCTTTCTCTTTCCACAGCCAAGAACAACACTTGCGCCTCCAGTCCTTGCTCCAATGGTGGAACCTGTGTGGGAGGAGGAGACGCCTTCACCTGCATCTGCAAAGACGGCTGGGAGGGTCCCACCTGTGGCCAAAGTCAGTTTCTCTGCATCACTTAGCACGTGCATGATTACTACATACTTATGCCACATTTCCTGCCACTCGTTAAGTTTAACAACAGCAAAACCCACCAAAGGTTTATGAGCTTGTTACAAAATGACAATATTGAACAGATGTTCACATGTTGTCTTTTTGTCAAATTTTAGGAGTGTGAATGATGTATATATAGTATATGATGTGATAAGTCATTGGAGTTGTGTTCCTATCTGAAAATATGCCATATGCATAATGAGCTACAGTATATATGGAGGGAACATTAAAAAGTGACAAAAAGAAGAGCCAGACAGTAAAGATGTTCTTTTGGATTTCATGTGCGAATTGGGGAAAATAAAACATCAATGTCACACGAATATATTGCTGTATCAGCTCAACACTGAACATGTCTTTTGCTTCTTCTCAACAGATACAAACGACTGCAACCCTCATCCATGGTATGTACCGTTTCCTGATCCCATCCCCAACCCCCAATATCTATCTCCCTGCTTCAGTCATCTCCACACAGACCTCAGGGGTGAAGGGCTGCTAAAAGCAGTGGAAGTTGTGCTTAAATCAAGCCTCAAAGGGGCATTTCTCAGTAGAGGGGTCTCATGTATTCAATGGGGCAAAGAGAGGTTTTGGAGTTGGGGGGGTGGTGGGGTTGGGGGACAAGAGTCCCACCTACCCCATGGTGAATGGAGGTGGGGGGTGGAGTGCTGGGGAGGGGGTCTACATGTCCATTCTTCCCATGCGACCTGTGGGGGGGCAAGCTGGGCTTTGAGGAGGAATGGAAGAGAGGCATGATGAGAGGAGGGGAGGGGAGGGACTGGACACGCCTATTAGCATCTGAAAGGTGGAGGCTGGTATTGATGAGTTGAATTGAGCCTTGTGACCCCCACCATAACAACCACCACATACACACTCAAACACACACATGCTCACAAAAAAAAAAAAAAAAAAAAAATGATGGCTGGAAAAGATGTTGCTCTTGTACATCCTCATCTTACAGTTTTGGATTTCTTTGCTTTCTCAGTTACAATGGCGGCATCTGTGTGGATGGTGTCAACTGGTTTCGATGTGAATGTGCTCCTGGTTTCGCTGGACCAGACTGCAGAATCAGTGAGTATTGACATGAGGTTACTGAATAGGCGTGATGAAGCCAGGTTATATGCTTTTTTTTTTTAATGCAGTGCAAATATGCAAAACTCCCAACTCGCACATTATAAATCAAGATCAATCAAGACCTTTGCATTTATTGTGGCCCTAATGTTGTCATGGCACCTAGTATGATTAAGAGGATGGAAAGATGGAGCAAGGAAAGAACCAAGGAAAAGGTGGGGGGGCAAGGAGGAGATGGACACATTGACACCTAAATGCAAGAACAGGACGCCGCCCTCTCCCTTTTTCTTGGTCCTTTAACGCCTCAAGGGTCAGAGGTCGTCCCTCCTCCATACTCACACAGTCACACAAACACACACAGAAGACAAATTACCCAGTGACCCTGAAATTCTTCTTCTCTGCTCCTTTGTTTCGGCCGGATAGCGTTCACCTTTGCTGTCAGGGTTGAATTTGAGAATTCGCATCCAGACCGTGTTCATGTGAAATCTGGATGACAATGGCCAGGGGTCCTCAAAGGCACAATTGAAGCATGTCTTTCAAAGACCTGGTTTTATAACAGAAAAGTTGATCATTAAACATGTGCACAATTTACACATTGATCCTTTTAATTAAATATTATGTAAGAATTGGTTCTGTCGATCTTATTTTGCCCAAACTGCAAGTTTTTGGTTTTGTTCGGCTGTTGTTTCCCCCTGAGAGTGATAAAATATATCTGAGCGGTCTTGGGTTGACTTACAAAATAGGTCATGAGATGAAATAACACACCTGCTATACCAGATTAGGCTTATTCCTTTGTGGATTGTTCAAATCTTCGTTCTTTTTCTTGTAAGTTTTCCTGCTTCAGAACTCGAGAAGACTACTCAAGAGAAAGGGGCTGAGAACAATGAACAATCATGTGGTGTGAATAAACTGTTCATATCTCACGAACCTATGCGACTGGGGTCACAAGACGGCATCAAGTCTGAGTTCAACTTTGGCGACGTTTCAGGAACCAGGAAGCCAGAGATGGAGGAAGCTAGTTTATCGTTTTTGCTGTAGCACTTACTCTATTATAACCCTTCCTCTGTGAGCATGTAAATTGGTTCACAGACAGAAGTCAAAGATTTAATTACGTTTGTTTGAATAAACTGTGTGAACGTATTGACCAGTAACAAGCTTGTTAGCTCCATCACAAGTACAGAGAATACAGGAAGAGGCAAAGCGAGCCCTGCTAGCACGCTGCAGCTGACTAGCTTCAGTATTTCCAACCAGCTCAATGATTAGTTCCCATGTCACAATGTGGCCATGAACGGTCAAGAAAAGTTAGCTACTCTCCAGTGCTTGTTTTCCAAACTAACCATGGCGCTTGTTTGCCCTCAGACATTAACGAATGCCAGTCGTCACCCTGTGCCTACGGAGCCACGTGCGTCGACGAGATCAACGGTTTCCGATGCATCTGTCCACTTGGACGAACAGGAACCCGATGTCAAGAGTGTAAACAGATCTTTGTGCTTTGCCTTAGTCATTCTGTCATCAATTCATTCCATCTTCAGAGTTTCTATTCAGTGCATTCTTCAACACGTCTCTTCCTGTGTGTGTAGTCATAGGTATTGGGAAGGTTTGCCACTACGGTGGGCTGCAGTTTCCCCACGGCAGCCGCTGGGAGGAAGAGTGCAACAACTGCCATTGCATCAACGGCAAAGTGGACTGTACAAAGGTAACGTGGCCTTTCCAAACACACTGGAATTAAATATCTGCTCCTCACAAATGGGGCAAAAACAACCACTAACAGGGCCCAGATAGAGGACAGAGTTCCCATTGGAATATACTCACAAACTGGCAGTTAACGGGGTGATAGATGACCATGAATGGTCTCTTAGTTAGTCTTAATGTTGCCCTGTCTCTTTCCTTAGTTAGTCTTAGTGTTTTTCAAAGTGGAGTTACAGATATGTTTGACATAATACACCACTTCAATCTCCTTAGAGTATTTCATTATAAAAAAACATGCAAAAAGTTAATAAGCTATACTTTTACGTAGCATTTAAGCATTTAGCATTTATTTATTTAGCATTTAGCAACAATTTGTCAAGCCAAGAAATGTTCATTAGATCACGAGTGATGTTGTAAAAGTGATTAACATTTCAGTAATTCTGTGCCAATAATTAATTAGAATGAGAATAAGTTACAGGATTTGAAAGCAAAACATATATAATATATATGTACTATATATTTTAATCTTATTTGCAGCAGAGGACAAAGAAAAGCAGAAACTAATTAAATATGGTTATGGTAAATATAGTTATGCATGTAACATGGAGGGTAATAGCATTATTAGTGCTTTGGGGACATTTAGGTTAATATTTTGACCCTGTTACACCAGGTGCTGTGCGGTCGTCGTCCCTGCCAGCTCCAGTCATCAGGCCAGCAGAGAGAGCAGTCCTGCCCAGCTGGACGAGAGTGCTTAAAGCACAACTATCTCACCTGCTTCTCCCCCCCTTGCCATCAGTGGGGGGTTTGTGCCATGGCTGGATCCCCACCTCCACAAGTAACCACCAAGTGCCAGCCAAACAGCGGGCATTTGGACAACAGCTGTGTCCGCATAACACTTGTTTTCAACAGAGACAAAGTACCACCAGTGAGTCATGTCTTCTCGCATAATATTTCTACTTTAGAAGCACAGTTGTATTGTTGCTGACCAGTATGTGTTTTGCAGGGAACAACAGTGGAGAATATCTGTTACGAGATGAGGTATCTCCTTGACATTCGAAGCTTGGCAAAAGATCACGCCCTTCTCCTGCTCTGTGACCTCTCTCATTCAACTCAGGATGCTGTAGAGGTGGCTATAGTAAGTGAATGATCCAAAACTTCGTTTCTGACAAATGAGTTTATAAGTTGGATGTTTTTAATGTCCATTCTACTATTACTGTGTGCAGTATCATTAAAACCACCCCATTTCAGCACAGCATTGGAGGTCATTGGTTCTTATTCCCACATTGGGTGGCACAGATTTAGTTGGATAGGATCCAAATACCCAAACAGCTTGTTCTGCTCTTGAGCCACTTGTACACAAGCTGTTGAATAAAATCAAATCTTTTTTCAGTTTTCCAAATGTGTATCAAAGAGATATACATTATTTTGTCATTGGTGGCTAAATTAAGTTAAAGGAATAGCTTGAAATATGTTTATTCTCACTTGTATTCTCAAGATACGAGAAAGTAAGATAAGCTTTCTTCACAAACAACATAGATGTTATGATACAATCTAATGCTTGTTCCTGGCTTTTATCTCATCTCACTGCTCCCTGTTCTCTGGTTCTCAGTCTTTCCAGCCAGAAGATCTACCAGACCACAGTCTGATCCAGAAGGTAGCCAGTGCCATCGAGAGCACCTTGTCAAGACGGCACAATGGCACCATAATGCTGGCAGTCACTGAGGTCAAAGTGGAAACACAGGTCATGTCCCCCTCAGTGGGTGAGTAATAATTAACAAAGGTGTCCCACAAGGATCTGTTATGGACCTCTTACAGTGCCTGATTAATTTGCTGGGTTCTCTGTAGTTGGCTTTAATTTTCATCTGTGTGCATCTTGCAGATTACCTGGTGCCTTTACTGTGTGTGGTCTTCTGCTTGCTCTGCCTCTTCTGCATCATTGTATGTGTTTGGTGGACACGCAAACGGAGAAAAGAACGTGAGAGGAACACACGATCGGTCACAGACGACAATGTGAACAACCAGTGGGAGCCACTCCGGCTTGTCGTGGGACGTCAGCAGCAGCAGCAGCTGAAAGAAAGCAACAGGGAGGCAGAGCAGGAGCGCAAAAAGCTCATGGGTCCTTCCTATCGGACGTATGATGAGGGGGAGGAGGAGGAGGAGACGGAAGGCGAGCTTGAGCTCGAGGATGAGTGTGGTGGAGCTGAGGCAGGAAAGCAGCCAGCTTATAAGTACTCTAAGACTGCAGTGCAGTCCAGTGGGGGAGTGATCTGTACCCTGCACAGCTCCAGTTCACCCCTCAAAGCACCCCACCGGACCCCAGGCTACAGCCCCAAAGACAACCGCTGGAAAAATGTCAGTGCCGTCTTCACTGGTCAAAAAGACCGCAGAGACCACTGTGTGCAAGAAATTTAAACAAAGGACTCGCAATATGGAATGCGAGAGAAGCTGCGAGGCAGCTGCTATTATTTCGGACTACTTTTGGCAAGAAAAAAAGGCTTTCTGTTTTAATAAGCCATTCTTTGCTTTGTTTTCATGTTTTTGTCACTGTCACCTGAAACAATTTTTTATTCAGGAGGTTGGAGCACAGTGAACATCCTTTTTTGCTTCTGTTCACTTATTTTTCTTTAATTATGTACAGAAGGAGCTGAAATGTAACTTTTCAGGAGGCAAAAGAAGCTCTCTGCAATTTTTGTTTATGGAATTGTACCATTTAAGAAATGATGAATCATCAAAAAGGAGAAAAAACGACTTGTACAAAGATTTTCTTTTTTTTTGTTTACAGATGATTATGATTTTGTTAAATGTTCAGCAGGCTCCTGTTCAGTGTCTGTGAGGGGGCAGATACACATTATAGGGACAGTAAAGGAAGGGCTTTGAGGGAAGTGGACTGTTACTGTGGACCACAGCAGCAGAGGAAACCTTCCCTTTGCTCTGTCTCTTTCCAGCTTTGCCCACCGATCCACCTGTGGCCGTCATGCGCCAGCCTTACCAAAACATTTGGCCTGGAGGGGAGAGGGGACAGAAACCCCAGTGCCTACTATGTGGCCTTCCATTTTTTTTCTCCTGTCTCTCAGTTGTCTTGGCTGAAAACTCTGTTAGAGGATTTTTTGCAGTATTTGAGTTGGTAGCAAGTGCCTTTCTAAGAGCTTTATCGAGGCTCCAAGTCGCGCTGCCCAGTTTGACCTCCTTGTTCTCAAATCTCAAAGGGATATAAGTCTACATTTAGAGTTCAATTTCACAGCAACGCCATACAAGGTATTTGATCAAAACAGAAATGAATACTCTGTACATATGTGTAAATACTAAAGGAGTCGCTGTGTATATTTGAAATAAGTAACTTAAAGACAAGTCACACATTTTTATTATTATTATTATTATTGTTATTATGATTAATATTATTTTTATTTTTTTTACAATGCCATTCCTTTTATTTATGCCAGTTGAAATAGGCAGGTTTTATAACACTTCATACCCAGAGTCCCACAGCTAAGAACCTTTACAATGAGGTACCATCCATGAAGGAATTTCTGAAGGGTTTATAAATGGTTTGTCATGGGGATGCATTTCCTGTGTTTTTGTGATGAACTTCAGTGATGTTTTTTGGATACATAATGATGCTCTCATCAATGAGAGCAATTTTTTTTGACTATATATGGTCCAACATTACAAAAACTGCTGCCAGATTTGCAAAATTAGTCACATCTATTGACCTTGCTTGTTACTTTGTTTGTTTTTTGATGCTAATACTTTGGCACTTTATTTTCTTTATTGAAGAAAACGGTAACAAAATTTGCAGTAACAAAATGTATAAATTATTCTATGTTCTTTAGTATTTTAAATTATCTTGTAAAACAGAAAGAAAAATTGGTCATATTTAAGCGGGAGGTCAAAGCTGTGTGATTGCTCTCTACTGACAAAATTTCATTTCTGATTTCCTAAATCAGAGTGGACAGTCTGCCTATACAACCGATGGTGAACAACCATTTGTGACATCACAAATAGGGGTGTGGCCAAAGTGCACCTTGCTCCTTGGTTTTTGCCTTTAGAGAGCACAATAGCTGTATCTGAAAACATTTTTTGAGCCCAGTCATTGCTTGCCAGCCATTTTCAATTCAATCTTTATTAGTTCCCTGGTTTTTGTTGTTCAGGATTTGCTTTAAAAAAATTTAACAGGCAGTGTTAAAAAGCTGCCAATATTATAGCCTTAAAGCATTTTTCCCCTTCAACACTTCAAACCATTTCTAAACCCATCACAAACCCTTTTGTTTCAGGTGCCTTAATGTAACGAGTAATGCATTATTTGTGTAATCAATGGTCATCTTTTTATGTTGTTGGTTTGTTTTCACTATTAAGGAAAGTAACTCTTTAAAACATTGTGTGGTGTATTGTGGCGTGTTTTATTCGCCTGAGTAAAGCGCTCTCCTTGTTTCACTTTGCTATCATGGAGATCTTTGGAATAAAACACTGATGGAGGATTTAAAAAAAAAAAAAAACAGTCCACCATAACTCTTGAGTGTAATGAATGTGGATATCAGTAGGTCAAATGTGGACATCATGCATTAGCTTCATGTTTGGTTTAAAGGCTTTAATGAAGGGAACAATATTTGCTGATGCAGAATTTTGTTTTTTGTTTTTGTTTTTTTGCGACCATGCAATTTTTTTTTTTTTTTTTTTTTTTTTTTTAAGTTACCAACTCATTTCAAAAGGACAAAGTTTTACCCCTTTTCATATCATGTCATTGTCTCAAAGCGCCATTGTATTTTCTGTAAATGGGACACAGCAAAATAAAGAATTAAAGATGCGTCACTGCTGGTGTTAAAAGCCGAATAATACATATTGTATACATTTTATTCTTCAATGGACATAAGGTAATTTTGTACAAAACAAAAAAGTTTCCATTCTTTTAGCGGATGTTTAATTGTTCTAAATAATCATCCCAGTTATTTATTAAAGCAGTTTTGACACATCTTGATCACGCTTGTAATATTTGGTTTGCTAAAGGTCCACTAATCTGTGCTGGAGCTTTTGACACTTGACTTTCATCAACCAATTGGTGAGTTGCCAAGATGTTGAAGCTTTGTCCGTGTTTAAAAATCAACCAGTCGTCCGACCTCGCTCGTCCCTCCACTTGGATACGGCCTGAGTGTACCAGATCTTCGTTGTCATGGTAGCAATTATTGCCATGCACATAGGCAACACTGGATCTTTGTGGTTCAAAACCATCTGAAATTACCGCTTATCGCCATAGGTGTCACCAAAGATGACAATGTTCAAGATTAGGTTTAGGCACAAACACTTCTGGGAAAGGATTTTGATTTGAGTTAAAATAAGGAACTGTTACATATAAGATTAGAGAACCTTCATTGTCACAGTTACACTAATAAACATGGTTATGGTTGTGGAACAATTGTGGATAAATAAAACAACTTTGGAGACCACTGGAACTGATGAAGCTCACCTTACTTTATGAAAATAATTAACCCAAACGTGAGAAACAACCCATGGTCCCCGGGTCATGTGAAAGTCTTGTTTTATCAAACCCACAGACACACAGACAACTCATGGGGTTGTATTTTTACAGCAGGACAGTCTCTTTAAAACCGAGATTGACTGTTTTTAATGAGACAGTTCATTCTTAACCTTGGCAAAAAGTTTGACGAGACAGCCAGGGGGAATTCAAATGTAATTGCTTTGTAGTGTTAATTTACACAACAGAATTCTTTATAATGAAAACATGCCATTATCTGATTACAATTAAATGACTAAATGTCATGTCATCATGCCTTAAAACTGCAGTAATCAATATTTTTATACTAACAATGAATCAAATGACAGTGCAAGAAAGTGAAGACTTGTTGGGAACACGATACAGAGAATTGCCACCTGACACTTCGGATTTCTATGCTGAGTTTAGCTCCTTTCATTTAATTCTTTTGGATTTTAAAGCCCACAGCTTGTCTGGTTGACAATCACAATTAGCCTTAATTACAGCACAAGGTAGATGTTTTCAGTGTAAAGGCTCTGGTTCCTCACTGCTATTTGCCCAACACCACACAGCGGGCTGCCAACTTTAACGCTCACAAAATTAGTAACTTTCATTCATCAGCTCAGTCCAATTGAGTCCAATTGAATGCTAATATTGCTCCATGTGTGCTTTATATGCAAACAGGCAACTAACACATCGCCAGAGTCATTTTAAAAATAGGTAATTTAATACCTACTCTGTTCTGTTAAACAGTATTACATTAATATGTAATGCCTTAGTTAAACTCTCACTTAGTCTTTATAATTACTGTTTAAATGATAAAACAGGGAGTTTTTAAATGTAATTTTTCAACACTTTTAACAAAAAGAAATGTTCATTCACTTCGATAGTACTAGTAATAACATATCTCAGACAGATGTTTTGAAACCTGTGGAAATGAAACTTCAACTACCTGCATGGTTACATACTGTTGCTTTAAGTAGACAAAAGTGAGCTGCAAGATAAATTTAGCTCTGCTCAGCTTAATAACTTTATTGCAAACGTGTTCATTCTGTTGACTAGAAACTTTTTTAAACAATCTTAAATGCAAATCAGATAAAAATTTACTTTCAACCTTTCATAACAACCTCCTGTCCTCATTTACACAAGAATAACAGTCTTCTGAATCCCTGCAGCACTTGCCCTTGCCCTCATCTATGTGGGCTGATCGATCGATCCCGTTTCCTTGCCAGCCTCCTCACAGTCCTGCCATCAGTCCGGCCCCCATCACACCAATAGAACCTCATCTCCTGTTCTGGGCCGATCCAGTCTCCGCCAATGGGAGGCTGGCGTGATCATCCTGGCCACATAAAGATGTGAATGTTTCATGAGTAATGTTATGATGCTGGGTGGAGTGGGGGTGGGAGGTGGGACAGTTTTCCTCCTGACTCCCATGGGTGCCCATGGCTGGCGCTAATGGGACCGTCCGTTGTCGGAAAGGCCAGATCGACTTACACAGCTTTGTGGAAGTGCTGGAGTCATGGTCAGAGAGAGGAAGGGAGCTGATAATGTTTATGGATGTATTAATTTATGGATGACTGTAAAATCAATTTAAGATGGGTTTGGTCACGTTGTCTGTGCCTCATTTTATCCTATTATGGGATATGCGGAAAATTTGTCTCAATTAGTTTTTGGTTCTTATATGTGTATTTGTATAATATCATTAAGTAAATGCTGACTGATGGATGGAGGCCCTGTCCTGTTTCAAAATGCCCTGATGAATAAAGCCAGGTACATAAATAAAAGGCTTCCACTGTTTGGTTCAGAATAAAATGATTGGCCTGTGCAGAGACCTGACTTCACCCCCATCCAGCACCTTTGGGATGAACTGGAATGCCAACTGTGAGTCATGCTGTGCATCGCCCTACATCAGGGGTCAACCACTAATGCCCTTGTGGCTGAACAGAATAAATCCCTTGAGCCATGTTCTTTCTTTCCCAGAAGAGAGGAGGTTGTTACAACAGCATGTCAGTACCCATGGTTTAGGAGTTGGTTGTTCGACAGACATATATGAGTATGCACACACCTTGTTCAGCTCTCTAGACACTTTTCTGTGTTGTGCATAACTTTTGTGGAGTCTTGAATTAAGTGGTTCAAGTATTTGCATTTCAAGTGGCTGCTGTGAGTTTAACTTGTTAAAATAAGCAAGGATCACCAATTAACAATCACAGTATAACATTCATTGTCAGTATTAATCTATATGGAGCTTGGATGATCCTCTTGCATCCACATGGGTTTAAACTAATAGTAGCTCCAGTTTCTTCCCACTGTGCAAAAACAATTGAAAACTATATTGCTTTTATCCAGTTAAGTCAGTTGTAAAAACAAAAAAATGCCCAGTACCAAAATGGAATATACACAGACTCAAAAAATCCATTTTGATTTACTTATTGAACCTATAATCCCATCATCAGTCATTTTAGTTAAACATTCTAAGTTAATACTTTGGTTTCGCTGTTGTTTTACTTCCTCTGCTAATCAAGATAAAAACATTTATCTATTGACAAGTGCTCATACAAGGTGGTAGTAGTAGTAGTTGTGTGATGCCAAGTTGCCTTTGTGTCTGTCAGCATCAATACACCCCCCACTGATCCCAGACTGCATCAGTAAACTGACACCAGATTCCAAAAGTGGCTCCTTGCAACAGCCAAGGACATCTTAGTACACCACATTTGTAAACACGTAGTACTACTACAGAGCTCAAAATGGCTGAAAGCATTCGGCTGCATTGTGGAGGCTTCATTTAACTGACTGTATTAAAGCAGAGAAGGTTGCAGGCTGTTTTATACACACATGTGCCTTCTGTACACACAGGCCGACTGTGGAGTGACTTACCGTGAGATGGTATTTTGTGTGTGCTCTGCTCCCCGTGGCTGCTCTGTACATCTGTTGATGTGGGTCTTTGGGACCATCTGACAGTGGAGGCAGCTGGGTGACAGGATTTTAGGCTAAGCCCTTCGTCCCTTTAAATGCACACACACACACACACACACAAACAGAGCAAACATGGCCCTTACAGGATATCAAGCTGGCACGTGCTGGTGGACAGCGGGCTGCAGCTGGCACTGTGGCCTGACGGAGGCAGGGAAACAAGCCACAGTGTCCTGACTGTGTCTCTGTGTGTTTGTGCACTGTTGGCTGGCACTGCAGATCTGTTTTGCCTCTGCAGTAACCCCCACATGTACCCTCTGCACCAGGAGGTGGGAGGGGGGGAAACAACTTGGCAGAGGGGAGGGAATGGCTGGGGTGGGGGTGTGCAACAGAGTGTACCATGGCAGCTTTTCTGGGACAACTGCTCAGTGTGTGTTTGTGTGTGCATGTGTTTCAACACACAAATGTGTTGGGATGACAATTAAATAATTTGTGGGTAAACATGGCGGGTACACAAGGAGACATAACTGGATAGTATGTATAAGTATATGTGAATTTGAACTGAAATAAAAAGAAAAGGGAAGGAAGCCATGTATAATAACCAGTAATTATAGTAAAAAAAAAAAAAAAGAGAGAGATATAAATGTATAGTTTTAATATATACCTGAAGGAACAATGGAACAATAGAAAAAAGAAGCTAGAAGCTGTGCTTTTTTTTTTTTTTGGCTTAAAAATTATGAATAATTAATTGATTATCCAAACCCTAAGGGCTGCATAGTCAGAGGGCTGGTTACCATATTTAATACATATCTTCTTTTGCTTGTATGAGACCTCTGTGCTGCCCAGTTAATTAACACCAAAAAATATTTCTGGAGTTTCTGCCATAAGCACAACATTGCTGCTGTGAAGTGGAGGCATTGCAACCATATTTTTAGAAACATTTTTATGACACATTGATGTTAAAAGAGCCACAAATAGCACCTTTTGATGGACTGTGCTTTGGTCCTGTAAATTAGCTCGATCACAGCTATTGACGTCATGCAAAACACATATGTTAGATATTGCAGGGCACAGAGAAAGGTCAAAGGGCAAAGGAGTGTAAACAAACTGTGAATTTGCATCTACCTCAACCAGGAGCCCTTGCACAGACATGCTCACACCTGCGCTCACGCATATATATTCATGGCGTGATGCCAGAACATGTGAACTTGTTGGTTGTTTGGATATCTGGTAAGAAGCTGGCATTTAGCAGCCGGTGGTGGAAAAAAAAAAAAAAAAAAAAAAAAAATATATATATATATATATATATATATATATATATATGACACACATCTATAGCTTATGTTTACTTGAACAGACAGATGGAAAGATGGTGAGACTGAGGTTATTTTTTTCAAATGTTTTTTTTTAAGATTTATTCCTGTAGTTTTCCTTGCTATGCTTGGTTCCACATATCCCATGCATGTCTGTTTGTACACGCTCAAGTGACAGTGTGTAGGGCAACCCAATATCATGTACAGTGATATGCAAGGTCAATTTGCACCTCTCCCAGCCTGAGTGACACTAGGGAGTGCGAAATAACCTCAGGAGCTACTCAGAGATAAGTTACTGTATGTACAGTGCGACAAAAATAAAACTTACCAAAATTTTGTAGAGCTGATGAGCTAGACTGATGTTTTTTGTGTATTTAGCCAATAACTGAGGATAGAACTGGTACTATATGCTTCGTCTAATGTAACATATTTATCCAGAGAAAGGCCTCATTGAGATAAAAACACAAAAAAACAAAACAAAAACAAAATACATGTCTCTTAGTCAAGATAAAAGAAAGCAGTACATAGATCATAAAACAAAGCGATTTCAAAACGTACACAGTAACACACATTTATAATTTAGAGAATAACTCTCTGGAGAATAATCACAAAACACATCAAATCAAGAGGATAAAATAAGACTGACTGATGCTCAATAATACATGGAGGCTAGTTTGTATAGTAATTAAGTACAATTTTGAGGGAGAGTACTTTCTTGTATATATCCAATTGATGCTAAATTACAGAGGGAAATATTGTACTCTTTACTCCACTACATTAATTTCATATACAACCCATGGTTTAAGATTAAGTCTAAACTAGCAAGTTTAAACACGCTGTTATTGTGAATTATTGGATTAAACTAACTCTAATTTAATTAAAACCTGAAGTACCTACAGTAGTCAAACAAAAGGTACTTTTACTTTTGATACTTAAACTACAAATGGTTGATAATACTGTACTTTCCGTTAGGTAGGATATTAAATGGAAGACATTTACTTGTAGTGGAGTATTTTTACTTTGTTGTATAAGTAGATTTAATTGCTGTAAGTAAAAGATCTGAATATACAACGGGAGCGCGGGAACACTGTCACGTGACGACGTTGTAACGTAAATCTGACGCACCTTTTTAAAAATGGCGGCCAATTTAAACTGCCAGATCGGCTGTCAACTGGAGGCTCGTCTGTGAACTTCCTGTAATACTTCTGTGAATTTTTTTTTTCACCCTTTCCACCACCGCCTCTAATGTTTCTGTAGCATTTAAAAGTCAAAGAATCAAGAATCGTAACTTTGTGGAGGAAACAGTTGCGTCGGTGCCATATTTGCTGTTAGCTAGCTAATGCTAGCTAGCATAGGCTATGCGCTAGCTAGCATAAGCTCGCTAACTTTGCAACTCTTCCCAAAGGATTTTACTCTTTGCTGAGATGAGGAGGACAACAGCTTCTCTCCACCGGCTGTGAGTACACGCTGCTTGTGTTAACATGCAGATTGTTAGTCAGTGTTTTTGTTCTGTTCAGTCATGTTCGTGGGCTGCTTGTTTCTTGGCGTCACCTGGCTGCATTGATTGTGTGTTGTTACCTCTATGGCTGTTACCTGTGAGTACTATTTGCATTGTATTACTTGACATGTAGAGGCCCAGCTTCTTTTTGTCTAGCTGTGATTAGTACAGTGAATTTGAAAAGTAACTACCAACTAAAACCAAATCTTATAAATGTAGTTGAGTGAAAAGTACAACAGAAGAAGAAGAAGTGTAAAGTAAAATAAAATAATGCATAAAAACTGATATAAATAAATGGATATACTTTTGTAAAGTACAAGAACTTCATTACTTTTCACGACAGGCTGGGCAGCACATTTTTCCTGGTCTTGGTTTATTGTATGTTGGTTTTGTGGGAACATACATACAATACAATTATACAATTGCTCACCACACATTTTCAGCTGACTTGTCCAGCATCATTGAAAATATCAACATTCATTCACACACTGGGCTTAACATTAGGAAAAACATCACAACTCGGTTTATGTGAAACTTTAATAGGAGTACACTCTTATCCTTGCAATGAACATTTATAGTATTTATTAACTTCTGATTTATACCACAAAAGAACAGCTACTAAACTTTGTGCCTTGGCAGTTTTATCATCTGCTGTTTCTAAGGCAGAGAAAGTCTTATGTCAACTTTTGAACCACAACAGAAGAGAAGTTCTTAAACTGCTAAGAAAAAAAATCACAACTTTACAAAATATTGATGAACAAGTGTGTAAGTGGACCTTAAATAGAAATTATTTCATACTGGCACTCCTCTGTGACTCAGCCATGACTCACTTGGTTCATAATGAATAAAGAAATAATGAATGAGTGATTTCATAATGTCACACATTCCTCAGTCAGTTTGGGCATGCCACAGAAACACATTGCCTTGAGCCACATCAAGTACAGGTGAGCCAGACAGGGTGTTAGAGAATAATGCTGGAGAGAAAGTAATTGAGGTTGTTAAACAAAGTGAAACGCAAAACTTCACCTCTGAGTCACAACTCAAACATTTACAGTTACTGAGCCCCTGCACCATGAAATAGCGCATATGAAAATAAATTTCATTTTTTTCAAAGCAGTGACAAGTTTCCCTGAATTTTATTAGTGAGTGGGCAGCTGAACTGCAGGATGTGGGCGCTTGATGCCTTGCATTTTATTGGAGATGGTTCTTGAACTTACTGAATTTACTTTACACTGAATTACTTTGTGCTCCTTTAGTGTTCAGTTAACAAACACATTGTCATGAATTAAGTTGTGGGTTCTATTAAAAGTAGTTTCCATTACCAAATTTATAATTTTGACAATATTGAGTACAGTTTTGACAAGTGCAATATGAAGTTAAAGTAAAAATTGGATATGAATGTTTTAAGCATGTGACTGTTTTCTTTTCAAATAATATTGCAACATATTTTTATCATCTTCGACTGATGACGACTAATGTTGGACTGATCTTTTGACTTTGAATGTGATATTTTCCTGTTGTGTACCATAGGCAGTCCTCCCCTGTCAGCTGAACACTTCATGATTCCAGTGGACCAGACCATTGTAAATGGCAATGTTCCCAATTTTGGCAATGCCTTTGTACAGTATACTGTTGTCTCAACATCAGTTATCTAACAGAACTGGGCGCAATTATTGCAGAGGTAAGACTCACAACTTTTGAATTAAGAAGTGATTGAGTGAATAGGGATTTACAGGGAAGGTGTTGCATATACCCAAACAATCCAACAATATTTTTATTTAATAATTATGAAACCAATTCCAGAAAAATGTTTGTTCTCTCTCAAAGAAAGAGAGAAGCAGTTACCAGCCTCAGAAAACTGATTTAATGTTTAAATGTCTCCCTTTACTGTTTTGACGGAAAGGTGGTTATAGGGACACTCTCCGGAAGAAAAAAAAATCAATTAATCAGAAAACCATTCGATCCTTTAATCAATTCCCCCAACTTGACACTCGACAGGCACAACCTTACATAGTTGATCAGAGGTCAACTCCATCTGTATTCAATCAATTCCATTACAATGACTAAATGAAAGGATAATTGAAAGTTACGCAGAAGGTCCCACGTAAAGATAATTGATTGCATTCTTTAAGGGCAATGATCCCATTAATTCATTAAGACTCTTTTGCTGAAGTTACATTTATTTGCAACTATTGTCATTCATTCATGTTAGAACCCACTAGATGAGCATGGACGCACAATAATTGGACTTATTCCCTTAAACTGATTAGTCTAGATTTTTAGGCATCCATAGCTCAGACAAGTGGAAGCTATTTGAACACCTGCCTTAGTGGAAAAATATAACGAGACCAGAAAAAACCTCTTACTCGAGGTTGTTTGAGGTCATGCTAGGATTCAGCAGTTGGCGTAGCAATAAGGGCACAGCTGGGAATAGCAAGTGGATGGATGTGCCGCTTGGCAAGGTGCCCGATGTGACAGCTGACTTAATAAGGAAGGCCTTTTATCCAGACGAACATGTCGTCGATGCTGCAGCAGCCTTTCTAACAGACAGACGATTTCTCTGCTGCTGGACTGGGGGGGAAGGGAAATGTGACCTCCCATGGACCCACCTTCCTTTTAAGATCACTGGCTGTCAGTAAAGCTGATTGTGCTGATTCTCCACTACTCATCCTAACTAGTCACACCCACTTTTTGTTCCAAAAGAAAAATAAATTGTAAAGTTAAATATTACCTTTGTAATTAATAAATATATGTATGGCCAAATAACAGTTCAAAAGACAAAGATATTCTATTTATTTTCACGCAGGATAATGGATCATGCTTTTACATTTCTAAGCCACCGAAGTTTGGGCATTTTTTTCTAAAGACAAAACAATTTTTTTAACAAATTTGTAATTGTTACTGAGTAATTGACTAATTGTTTAAATTAAAATGCATCATCTCTTCTGCAGTGCTTTAGTTACAAGTTAGAAAAAGTGGTAGTAGGTCACTATATTGCAATAGGAGATGACACCCTTAAAATACAAATGGGCCAATTTGTGTTTTTATTTTCAAAATACAAAATCAATCAATGAATTGATTGATTTAAAAAAAAAAAAAAACTGCTGTAAAGTGAAAGCTGCCAATCAAAGTTTACTCTCAGCGAAAGCTGACATCTTCACAATTTTTGTTTTATTAGTTTAGTTAGTTCTATTTTTTTTTTTTCTATTAAACAGCAGAAAAAAAGCAAAGAGCATAAATACCTATGATTAAAAAGCTGGAAACTGCTTTTTTTATTTCCAAGATTTTTTGCTTGAACTGTTAATCAAAAGTCAAGTTGACTGGTTTTCTGTTATTAGTCTAGTGTATTAATAAACAAATTGCTTCAGCTAGAAATGTCAGCAAGGTGAAAGCAAATAAGACAGACCAGACATAAAACGTCCCCAGATAAATAAGAAGTGTTTTCTCCTTTAACCCCTTCATTACAGGCCTATCCTTAACCCTTAACCTAATTTAGTTCTAATTCACATCCTTATTATAACCCATAACCCATATCTTAATCCTAAACAAGCTAATGAGCAGATGAGTGCTGACAAAATGTCCTTACTCAGGAGGATTTTCCTTGTCTTTGTATTATCATGAGGACAACACACACATGCAAACCACCAGAGTTGATCATTGCTCCCCCTTTCCTCCCCTGTCTGTCTGAGTTCCCGTTCCCATCTACCCAGAGAGTCCAGCCACTGGAGATGCTGAGAGAAGAAAAACATACTTTGTTTTTTTGACGACATTAAAGGCAGGCAGCCTTGTCACACTGTGGCTGTGTGTGTTACCTTGTTTGATAGGGAAATTGGATCTAGACTTGAGAGGGGAGTGTAATGCGGTTAAAGGCATCATGAAAAGCCAGCCATAACAGGATTTCATCCTCAGCGGAGCTCCGACTGACTGCTGCCGTGAGGCAAGTCATTAGGGAAAATCCATGTGTGGGAGTGTGTTTGGGTGTGCGTGTTTGTGTTCCTCTGTGCTAAAACTGTAGGTAGGTTGGTTTATACTCAAGAGTCTGAGTTGCTGAATCTGTTGTGCAGTTATTCCACTTTGTATGTGGCAGAGGGTCATAAATGCCCACTTATGTTATACTGCAGCACCTGTGTCCTGAAGTCAATTATATAGACAGTCAATAAATAGATATGAGTAAGATGTATATGGCTGAGAGATGTGACAAATGAGTAGATGGGAATGGTAGATGTGGTTGGTCAGTGCAGTGTAATAGATGAATGAATAGTAGGGCTACCGTTATTATTATTTTCACATCTGAATAACCTGCTGATTGTTTTGTAGAGTAATTGGTCCATAAAACAACAGAAACCAGTAAATTCTCACATTGGTTATATATACATTTTTGATCATTAAAATAGTTGCCAATTACTTTCCTGTCAACCGACCAATAGATTAATTGACTAACTGTTGCAGCTCTAGGTGGATGAATGGCTGGATGGATAGATAAGGTAGATGGAAATACTGCACCATATGATATAGCAACTAGATGTTGCTGTAATACAGTTGACAAATAAGTTGCGTTGTGCGTTTTTTCTCCATATTTCACTACCTCAGCTTAAGGTATCTCTTGATACCAAGTGCTGAAATAATACCACTACAAATTTTAGATCTGTACACTTTATGTGTATGTAGTGTATGCCGTGGCTCTGAAAACTGAGTCATTTACCAACACTAAATGCAACTGTTTGCAGAAATGGGTGGATTGGTGTAGATAGTGAGGTAAATGTTTATTTTTTTATTTGTAATTTTCAGGCAAAAATACCAAAAATATGCTGTATCCAGAGGAATTAATGCTTTTCTTTGTCATATATGACAGTTAAGGGAATATCTTTAAGATTTATGTAGAATATTGTTCAGATGTAGATTAAGACATTTGAAGACATCAGATTGGGCTTTTGAAATTGAAATTTTTCACAAAATCTTTTATTTAAGAAAGCACATTTAGAGATTAATGAATGATAAAAATAAAGGTTAGTTACAGCTGTAGATAAAATATGATATGGAAATGTAGATCAAGGTTCAGTAGATTGACGTGATGTCTGTCAACAGAGGGAGACGTACTCTACATAGACATATAGATAAATAGAAAATGCACCTCTAGTCTTCAGTGCAGTAATCTGTCTCTCTCCACTCCCATTTGTTTTTAAGCTATTAGTGAAACTTGTTTTGCTTCATACAAGACTGTGTTTTCATATGCCAAGGTGACTGCACATGTGCGTTTGGTGAAGAACAATTTTAATAGCCTCTTGCCAAGGTCAGCGCCTTCACCGTGCTATGTGTGGAATGAGTGAAGGTCTTTGCTTGCAGTGCCTTCAGCAGACTCCAGAGAGTCGCGCTCATTGTGTGGCAGCCGAGGGGGAACAAAGACATTTCCACTGGAGGAACTTTGGGTTCCTGTCGATAAGGAGGGCAGCGTTGTGAGCCTAGGCCGTGTTTATATGCTTGAGTACAGTGGGGATCTATGCTGCTGTAGAGGCTTGCACTTTCCAGACAACAAGTGGTGGCTGTATAAATAGTCACCCTGGGAGAAACATCAAAGCCAGGGAGAAAATTCCACTCGATGATCACGATTCCCAGTCTGAATCAAATGTGCGTGTTTATCAGGGTTTAGGGGTTTAGAGTGAGAGTATCACAATTTCATTTAAAACGTAAAATCAAGTTTCAAACCATTTGAAAATTTCCATGATTCAGAAATATTAATAGGAGGTTATATCCTCAAGGACACATCCCCCGAGATATAAAAAAAAAAAAGCAAATGCTAAAAATGGAACAAAACAAAGTTAGCTTGTTGATTTGATGCTTTTTAAGACAATATTTAATTGTTTTCTTCCCTTGTGCACTTCATTAAATGCCTAACATTTACTTTTATCTTAATTAAATGCTAATTTTAACCATTATTATCAATACTGTCCTTTAGTAAAATATTAAGCTACGACTGCATGCAGTACGAAAAAAACTAGTACTGTACGTTACTACGTTTATTAATATATAGTAGCCATAGGTACTACTATAAACTACTGTAAAATGGTTAGTTTGCTCCAATCAGCCTTAAAATGAACCAATAATAAAATAACTGCATAATAATATATACCTAATGATATAAATCTCTGAAATGAGCCCTTCTGCATTTTGAGTACTATGTTTTATGTTACTACTTCTGTACTTTTACTTTGTAATCTAGGATTTTTAACTCCAATATTTGTTTAACACCACTTCTTATCATATTAACATCATATTAAGGCCTTAACTCTTTAACATTCAGAAGTTCATCAGTTCCTATTGAAAGTAACTCATCATACCCACCAGAATAATTAAATTTAATAATTATCATTATCACTCCAGAAAAAATAACTTCCAGACAATGGGATCCCTAACCATGCCATCCATAAACTGTATTAGCCACAATAGCATAGGGTTAAAACTATGACAGATCCTCAGGGGATGTGATTTGATGGTTACTCACAGATTCTGTGAGTAATTCAATTCATTCTTGCAAAAGTGCATTCCTCCAGTCTTTCCCCATCGCATTATGAGTTCACCAAGTCAATCAGTTGATATAAGTCGGGCAGTTGTACATAGGAATAAACTTAGTCATATGTTCTCAAAAAAAAAAAAAGGTTCTGTTGCCTACAAGTGGGTAAAATAGATTTAAACTTGAGGCCTTATGGGCTCTGTTGCCCTCCACAGGCAGGTTTCTGTACAAGTTCTTTGTTCCTTCTCTAGATTTCCATTTCCACATTTTTCATGGTTTCGTCCTGAGCTGATTGACAGTGGGTCTGTCCACAAACCCATAGATGCCTCAGATAGATGAAATGCATTTGAGCTGCCTCAATCATATGATGGATACTCATCTGCTTATTCTCCAGTTAACGTCACAGTCTATAGCCTCTTGTGTTTGCTGCACAGCCCTGCCTCTGATGTCATATACCACATACCTTTTATGCCCAGAGTTGTCTTTGCTGGTTAAATGCACCTATTGTTCTTTCATAATATGTGTCTTCATATTCTGTTGGCCTTGAATCACAGTCTGGATTCAGATTTATGTCAAACTGATTTAATACTGAATTGTTTTCTTCCTTTGGTTGTCTGTTATTAAGCTTGGAGTGTGGTAACTCAAAAAAAGGTCACATTTTGTTGACATTGTTTTCTGGGTGGTTGAGTTGAAGTCAGTATTTGTCACCACCTTGAACCCAGTCTGTTGAGACCACTGTGTGTCCGAGCCCTCTAATGACATTCACACACTGTCTGCTGCCTTTCCTGTCCACTTATCAGCCACTAATTGCCAATAATGTTGAGGAGACAACATTGCATCTGAACTGTTTCATTCCCTTATCCTGCTGTCCAGACACAGGCTTTCATGTCTTGTTATTCCCACGGTTGGCTATGGGACTTTCCAAACCCTGCAGACAGTTCAGGATGGGACATTTTAAGTTTAACTATACTCACATCAGCTTCAAAGCACTGCTTTTACCTCAAAGTCATTGCATTTTTAAGTTTCTGCTGGAGGAACCATGTTGCAGTAGTTTAGATTTGGAAGATATTTGTTAAACTAGATTTGTGTTGCCTCTGATACTATCTGTAATGACATCTGTGTAGAGCTGGGTCACACTTCTACACAAAAGCTGGAGCTTATCCAGACTGACCTTTGGGTTCTGGATCATCTCTTTTTTTTTTTACCAAGGCCGAGAGACCAGCTCGAGGAAGAGTCTTCCATTTAAGAACGATGGAGGACACTGTGCTCTTTCAATCCTTGAATGCAGCAGAAATATTTCTTTCCGAGTGCACTGCAAAAGCATCAAATCGTAACATTTGAGATGCTGAAACAAGGAAATGGTTTGGCTTCAAGATTGACTTGAATGAACATTCAATTACATATAATTTTCTGTGTGATTGAGCAAATGGTTAATTGACTTTTGTAGCAGCCGTGGTCCTGAACGCTCCCACCACCGCCCAAGCAGATTTCTTTGCTCAACTTGGCGACAAAAACTAGGCTGAAGTTTTCACTTCCCCTGGACTGCAAAGCGATGAGTACCATGCCTTTGTTGTGTTACTTTGGTCCATGTAATAAAGCTCAAAAAGCAGGGTGTGAGGGGAAATGGACAGGGCTTCAGTGACACCAAACCCACATCCGACACCTGATAAGGAGCATGAGCATGGCATGGACACCAGCAGGCGCGGAGCCAACGATACTCTGTGGCGGCACATTGATAACGAGTGCTGAGAGGTTAGAGACGTGTGGAAAGGAAAAAGGCCGATGTCTTCACATTCGACCTATCGGAGGTTCCCCGTGTGTGTGTTCTTGTGTGTGTGTGTGTGTGTGTGTGAGCGTGTATGAATTTCTTCCAATTCCCTGGATTCGCATGCAAATTATTTGTCTGTCTATACCCTTTCCGAAACATTTTCCTCAACATTTGAAATCATTATCATTTAAAGTTTTAACTTTTGATTTTGTTTAATAGCAGGAATAAATAAAATGCACTATTTGAAATGAATAAGAATTAAAAAAAAAAAAAAAAAAAAACTGCCATTCTGTTAATAAGAAAGTGGATGGTAAATTTAAGACCAGTGTTGGGTGTAGAGCCACATAAAGTGCATTACATAGTAACATAGTGTAGGTGTGTAAGACAGATTCAGTTTTTCAGTGGCCACAGGAGTAAAGGAGAGTTTGAAACGCTGTTTATTTTGGGCATCCTGTACTGATGGCCAGAAGGAAGGATGACAAACTCTTTGTGGTGTGGATAAATGGGACTGTTCAGAGTAAACTGAGCTTCACTGATGACCCTTAAGAGCATCACAGAGCTTGAAAGAATAAAATTTTCTTGGAAAGAACAAACACTGCTGGACCTTTTTAACCGACAGCATCAGTATTTCAATTGAGACAAAGCTCGTAGTGCCCAAGTGTTTGTATAGTGTATATTAAAACATAGATATAAGTTAAATCACACCAAGCCTGATGCTTTGTGCTGAGACCACGGCTGCATCCTCAGTAAATCATGTGCCGATGGTTTTATAGTGTTACCAATACTCCTTCCTTCAGTGGCTGTTTTGACCTGTGCTTATTGATTTTCTCCACAGAGGGAGTCAATGCAGAGATGAGCACTACTGCTGCAGCAAAGAGGGTCAGTAAGTTTATAGCCAAAGGAGGGAGGGAAGGATTTCTGCTTTACTCACACACATACATACACACACACAGAGGAGGAAAGAGCTGGTTTATTTTTAAACTGTGGCCTGGGATAACATTTTAAAATGTGATAATATCTTTGTTTTTGGATGCAGTGGAGAAATCAGTCATGTAGTGTGTGAGTGAGGGCTTGTTGTACGATTTCGGCTTTATCAGTTTGGTTTGTAATCTCTGCTTGTAGATGTGTTTTTAAATAGGCAACCTGGCTTTTGGATTTTCTCCTGCAGGTGGTAAAAATGTACATCCACCATGGATTAGTTACTGGTGTTTAAGGGGACAATCACCATACAAACTGAAAAGAAGAGAAGGGTTAATCTTCAACATAGCCTGTGGCATTTTAGCCTTTTTAAGTATAGTGAATACTGTATATACTCCTGTAATTCTGAGAAAGCATCTTAAAGTCAACTGATAAATTTGTCTTGTTTAATATAACTTATATGGACTGCACACTGATAGAATTTTCTAAAAAATAAAATTTAATGTATCATTTTGGATTCATTTCAGACCAACAACCACATCTCTTGACATTTGTATTAGCTGTAAGACTGCCAACAGTTGTTGGCTCAAACTCAGTTATCACTGAGCATTACTGGCAAACAATCCATCTGACAGCTCTGACATATAGTTCAGTTAATTAGGTACACCTGTCCAATACAACAATACTGCAATAAATTCTACCCCTGTGACGGTTACTAGGTCCATTTTTTTTGTTGTAACTGTAGAGAGGTGTTGATTTAACGGTCATTTCTGAAGGTGCAGTTTGAGGTTTCTATTGTTTTGTCCACCCTGTTTATAGTGAGGGCAGGTGAAATAACACGCCTCTTAATACAGTTCAATAGCACCACGTAGTACGACCTACAAAATGATCACATAGCTGAAGCAGGAGAGTGTATAAATAAGATAAATGATACTACAATATCTTCTATTGCCTGTGGGGGTGTTAAAGATCATTTATTAATCTCAAGGAGGGCGGTTCAGTTCCTTTAATAGATATTCCACCAAGCAAAGGGTTAAGAAGATATTTTATTACAGTTATACAGAGATTACAGATTTTATTATGCATTTGTGTTGTGTATGTGTTCACCATCTCATCTAGTTTTGAGTGGTGTAGGCTGTTTCATGATTGTCCAGCATAAAGCACAGGAAGGCAAGCAGGTCATCAGAGTGGAGGAGACAGCTGTGTAGACATAACACTAATGTGAGTATAGAGAGCACTGTCAACATACAGCCATGGTACTGATGGAGGTGCAAGTGTGTAAAACAGAGAGTGTGTTAAGAGGCATTAGATTACATTTATAGTACATGCACTTGGCACTGTGCTGGTACTTTATTTGTTGAAGCTACACGTGCTTATATTGACCCCTACTGTTGGACTGTGGCTCCTACAACTTTCCTCTACACTCCTTTTTCATTGCCTTCTGTGGCTCGACAGAAACGCCTCTTGAAGGTTCAGGGATTTAAAAAAAAAAAAAAAAAAAAAAAAAAAGAACTGGAAAATGTGAAGCAGAAACACCTGAAGCCAAAATTTTGAATTGAGATGAAATGAGTCAAATTGCTCTTATCAGCCAGGTAATGCACTTAACATAGATCAAACTGCTCAAACGTATGAAAGGTTGAGGATTGGCTCCATTTCAACCTGCTAATGCTTTTTAGACTCTAATGCATCAGTATTAATATAATAATAATGTTATACTAGTGATGATATAATTCTGATCGCAGCAACTGTCCTACTTTTCCTCATGATACCTCAGCATTTAAGTAGGATTTTGTTTCAGCCTTTGCTCTCTGGCAGGTGCAACAGGTCTTTGAGCCTCTAAACAAACTGTTTTAAGAAATATTTTAATTCCCCTGCTGGACTCTGGATTCTGCCTCTTAGTCTCTTGTTCCTGCATCTTGCATTGTACTAAATGCTGCTCTTCCATCATCTTGAAATACTGTGAATATTTTATTGCCCACTATGTCATGACCCGTCCGTCTGTATCTTGTTGTTGAGACTGTGTGTGAAGTGAAGTGTTTTACTTCACATTTCAAAGTCCACCAGGTCCTATGAGAAATTTTGTGCCATACCTTGTTCAAAATTATACTGAAAAAAATAAAAATAGAAATGCCATTACACTGCACAGCTACAGGGTTGTTTAATCATTACCAATGTCCCCATGCAAAAGCACAATAAATGGCCTAATTAATGGAGCGTCCAAACATTCCTGGCTTTTATACTGGGACACAAAGGAAGCCTTTTTTTGTGGCTCAGTAATAAATCAGTGACACACAGTCACAATGTAACAGTGATGTTTCTGCAGCGGCAACAGCCACAGAGGCGACTCCAGCATCACACATTTCTCACCTCCTTAGTGAATTAGCACTAACCGTGAAATCAAGCGTGAAAGAAGGTTAACTGTTAACCAGCAGCGGCGTTAACCAATCAGCAAACACCTGGAGAGTTTTCAAATGTGCCTTCACTGAGGAGTCAGAGATGGATGTGCCATTGTCTCCTAGAAAATGTGTGTGTGTGTGGCGATTTTTCTTAGAAATGAGGAAAAAACCTACATGAGATATGTCAAAGCCACTGGATTATATTAATCTTGTTCAGTAAAATTTAATGAGCTTTCATTTTAGTTTTGCAGCTGCAGTTTAGGCCTCAGAGGGGTAAAAAATGTAATACATGCACTCACAGTGAGCCGGTCTTTGTGCCACTGGGAGTGGGGTGTAATCTTTATTCTTTTATTGTTATTTTGTATGTTTGTAGTGTATAAATGATGATGATGAGCAGTAAATGCACCAGTATCACCAATATTTGAATCCTTGATCCATGATAAAATAGATAGTTGCCACTCTAGTCAGGTAATTCTGAATTAGTTATTTAAATTAAACCAGATACTCAAAATTGATGGATTGATTTGATTTCAATGTTTTGGAAACAAAACAAAAAATATTTCAGAATAAGTGATAAACTGATGAATCTGTGTTTCAGAGAGCAGCAGCAGCAGCAGATTTCAGCAGAGAGCACGGGGGTGCTTGATTTAGGGAAGAGGAGTGAGGGTGTCTGGTGACGGAGAGCTGTCGTTTCCATCAGCCTCATTAGTTAATTATATTGTCAGAGATCCCATTAATGTTTTTACAGTTCACTGAACTCCTCCCTTTGTATCAGCATCTAATGTGTGAGTGCACACTTTGTGAGACAATATGACGTCTGCCACACACAGGAAAAAGGACATGTATTTCACCTGTTTTTGATAACATTGTTTCGTTTTTAGGGTTTTTTCTTTTTACTTGTTATCACTTGTCATCAGTTTATTAGGGCTGCACAGTTAATTGACATATAATTGAAATCACAGGCCAAGTGCAATATCCAAATAGAAGGATCTGCAATTTTTTGATAATAGTAAAATGTGTCACAACATTGTTGTGCATTATTTAGTACCATAAGCAATGTAGTGCTACAGACCTTAAATCATATTGTCCAGACATAAAGTTACATGTTTGTTTATTATTTGAAAAAAAAAGTGCAAGTGCAGTTATGGTCTCATTTAATGTAAGTGAGTAAAGCGACCACTAGGGTGCACTGTCAACCCACGTGAAAACATTTTATTCCTGACAAATATATCCATGTGCATTGCAAGCTAGAAAATATGCTTTATGTGTAAGACTGAACCAATATTTACAGGAAGTGAAACAAACACAAGACCAAAACGTTCATGAAAAATAATAAAAGAATCTAATTTGTTTTTCAATGATCAGAGGAAGGCACAACAGTTTTTGTTTTTTCAATTTTTTTTTTTTTAATTGAACATCTAAATCAGTGAAGCAAGTCAAGGAAATTCTGTGATTTTACAACAGTTTATGCTAATTCATATTATTTATTACATTTAATTAATAATAATAAACTGATTATTTGAAGTCAGCTAATATAAGCTAAAAGCTAATATAAGATAACTTATTGTTGAACCTTCCAGTATCAGATTTAACAGCTGTGTAAATACAACTCTGAATGTGCAAAGTCTGTCTGGTTTTAGTACAAAAGTAATTTGCAGTGCAAGCAGATACAAAATTAAATGTACAGAAACATCATCAACAAGAATAGTAAGAGACATCAACAAACTGTATCCATGATACAAAGAGATTATATAATTTAGAGTGAATTTATTCAGTCTGGAAAAGCTGCATTAAAGCCATGTCAGCTCTGAGTGGGCACTAAAAAAAATCCTGTCAAACCAACGTTTTGCCATAAAAGCCCCTCTGAAAGATTTTTCAAGCAGGCTCTGAGAGAATAGACGTTCATTTACTCACTCACACAGAGGAAGTGGTAAAAGGTTCTGGTCTACAGAGGATGTGTGCACCAAATGAAGTGAAAAAGCATCATCGATTTGTATATTCGCTGGCGCTTCGTTTTCTTTCCTTTTGATGTGGGTTTTGAAGTAAAAAAGCGCTTTTTACCTGTCGGCCTCTGGTTTGAGATACTTTGGCTGGTTGTTCAGGAAACAGAGAATGGGTGCTGATTAACAAAATGGGAGATGAAGTTATCCAATTGTGAAATGCATACTGAACAACATAAATAATGATCTATTAATTAGAATAACACAAGGAATGTGGAGGCAGAAGGATCACTTGTTATTTAGACTGATAAGATAAGAGAGTATGGCATCAAGATCACAATTAATACAGCTTGAAAATGTAAAAATGACACCAACTTGTGATATTTTTATGATTCAGTTGAAGTGAAGTGTTTCTGGCCATCGGATGAATTTCAGTCCAATATTCACTCTTTAGCTCTGCTCTCCACCAAGCCTTCCTCCTCACAGAAACATCGGGCTCTTTAGCATCTGAACTTCCCACCAGCCCAGTGTTCATCAGCTCGTCTCTAACTTTGTCTGTATTCTGTCTTGGTTTTTGTCAGGTAGCATACAATGGGGTTTGTCCTGCCATGAAACCAACAATGAGATGAAAGATGCTGAAATCTTTAAGTTGGGGGGAAATGCTCTTTTCTGTGAACTGTGAATTTCTACAATTCACAATCTCGTACTATTTTACTATTTTGAGGGGAATGTATGATGGTGGGTTTTTCATTGGTCTGGCAATAATTTAAGTTGTTTTTTCCCTGTTAAAACAAAGTGGACCAACATCTACACTACACTTAAATATATGATTTATTATCCTGTTTGTGCTGGAAACTGCTGACCTGTTCCTGTTGTGCACACAAATATAAACAACTTTGGCCAATAAGCTTTTAGTCTGTTGAGGAGCAACATATCAGGGTGTCACACTCCTCCCCAGACGTCAGGATTGTGTGACTCATCTTCACAGTAAAACTCAAACTCATTAAATGGCTTTTAGCAAAATTACTTGATTTTTATACATCCCCAGGGGTGGCTTGTATATTGAATGAATTAATCTGATCTGACCCAAGTGGAATTTCTTGGTTAAGTAACATGATTTTTGATGAGATTTAATCAGAAACTCTTATTGAAATCTGTTATTGTAGAAGATGGACAGATGTGGAGATGAATGCCGTTTCTTCTGTGTGGTTATAATCTTGGAAATGCACCAAAACAAAGGTAACAAACCCTCTTTTTTTTCTCCCCCTGTGCACATTGCACATAAACGCCAGAATAATCAGAAAAAACCCAAAAGTACACAACCTGCAAAGTACATTGTAGTATGTTGTAGGTTTTTTTTTTTTTTTTTTTTTAAATAAAGAAATTCAGAGTTGAATAATTCATGGTTTAAATTCTGCTTTTAATTGGGACAATGTGAGTCACAGTGCTCTCCAGCCTGTTAAAGGAAACCGGCAGCAAAATGTCCAAAAGACTCTCTCACACCCACACCCTAATGCCTCCCTCTCCCTCTCTGCTCTGTCTCAATGTCACACACTTACACTGCCTCACACATACTCTTCAACCTTTTCTTTTCCACTAGTCTCACTGTCTTCCTCTATTATTACTCTCCTTGTCATTTTCCTCTGTTATATCACTACCTAAGTACCTTTCAGTCCAGTGACAGCGTCTGCCTCATGCTGCTGCCTCAGGAAGAATAACTCTAGAGAAGGTATAGGCCCACTGCATACAACTGTTAGGTGTCTCTGCTGTTTGCATATTTCAAACAATAAAATGTTTCACCCTGGAATCTAAAACTTAATCTGTTCAAAGACCTGAAGGGAATTTTGAGTTAAAGCAGCAGCTCTGGGAACATTTGGTGATGCCACAATCACTTGTATAGGTAGGACTGTTGATCATTCACCCCAGTGCCACATGCAGTATGGTTAGTGGTAATACCATTAGCCTTGTCCTAAAGAAGAGCACTGACCATTTAGTTAAATAAAAAATTTCATGCTTAAAAACATGGAAAGTTGCCTGTATGTTTGAAAACCAAACAACTGCGGGATGATGTAGGATATGCCAGTTGTATGTTTTGTGTTAACTGACCCTTGTAATGTATTTGTAATAATCTACATGCCATGTCTTTCCTCCTCTTCTTCGGCCATTGCAGCACTTTTTTTTTTTTGATTTCTTACAGATGTGGTCAGTCATCCTGAATACAGCAGCTTGTTTTTTAATACTTCATAAATAGTTGTTTTTTTAAAATACTACGCTTAAATACTTTTGTATCTTTTTTTATTACAAGATGCTCAGCTTTTATTTGGCTATGCATTATTTAGCAGCAATATGTCTTCTGTCAATGAGAATATATTGAAAATTCATCTAATACCTTTGGATGAAGATGATTTGATCACCATTTTCACTTTTGCTTTGTTTCTTGTGTCTCTCTCTGCAGCTGTCAAATTAAGGAAGAATGCATAAATATATGAATGAACTAAAAATATTTAAAACAAACCTTCAGAACTACTAAATGGACCTTGTGGTAATTTCACCCTTTTGAAATCTGTGGTAGGAAGTCCATTCATAGATTTGAAGATTCAGCCATGAACCTGCTGTAAGTCTGAAAACATAAATCAATGTTGCCTGTCCTCAGCTTCATTGATCAAAATAATTTTTCCTCTCTTCTTGCTGTCTTTCTTCTTCACTTTAGCCTTAATTGCCCTTTTAGTTTATGAAGTATTGTGTTTTCCTCCTTCACTTAAATATTAAGGCAGACTATCTCTGCCTCCTAACCAGACATCTTAAATCAGCCAAGATTAATTGTTTATCAATGACAATATTAATTTAAAAAAAGTAAAACAGCAACAATGGTTTAAAAAAAATTACAGATCATTGGAATTAAAGCAGCACAATAAATTACATTAAAATTACATCAAATTTAAATTTCCCACATTTTAATTAAAACTAATTACATTGCATTTAAATGTGTTGAATTGATTAAATGACATTACATTACAAGATATAAGTATAAATGATGACTAATAATGTTTAATAAAATTTTGAGAAGTGATTTTAAAGAGTCCTAAAATTCTTGTCTAGACAAAATAAAAAGCCTTTATCATGGACTAACAGTCAGAAAAGGCCTTGTCTGGGGAACTAGGCTGCACATAAGCTTTAAAAAAGTCTGCAGAATAGTTAAACGGGGCATTTAAGCTAAAGTACTTGAGCAGAAGTAACTAAATTAGATATAACCCTTTAACTCTTATCTTGGTTAAATTTGTGCATAATTCGTCAGAATCAAACTGTTCTTTTTTTTTTTTTTTTTTTTTTTTTTTCCCACCAAGTACTTTTTAACCAAAAAGCACCAGAGCAGAGGTAAAGGCTAAAAGCATATTAATCTTTAATCTTCTGCCCACACATTCCTATATCTAAAACTATAACTCTACCAAAACAACCCTGAATCATTTTGAACTTCCCATTCCATCTATGCAATCCTTAAACCGCAGCAAATAAACAGTTCCCACACTGGTCAGCGTCCGAAAACAAGCTCCCCAGAGTGCCCTCAGTGTAACCTCATGTGCCAGGTTGCCACAATAAGAGCAACAACTTCCCACTCTCACTTCTATAAAGCTGCCAGCATGTGATGCCTGTCGTGTCCAATGCCTTCAGAGGTCAACATGAACCCCTGACCTTTACGAGACCCTGCCAGCCTGGGGGTCAGGCAGTTTTGATTCCTTGTTTTCATGCTCTTTGTTTGGGAAAACATTAATTGACGTATTTGTTTATGAAGATATTTTTTTTTGCCTGTTGCTCTAAAACTCCAAAGTTTCTTTTTGCACACAGATTAGGTCTTATATTTTGGATCATGTCACACATATGACGGACCAGGCCTTTGATGTTTGGCAGCTTTAGTTGCATATACAAACTATAATACAGTTTATGTAACAGCATATTCATAAACGGATGTAGCCAGCAGTGAAACGGAGGGCAGCTCTTTGGGGTTATGAGTTTTGAAGGGGACATAACCTTCTGTGTTCCTCTTACTGATAGATCCATCTCTCCCAGGGCACAGAGGACTTCTCCTTTCTCTATACCAGCTGTTTCCGCACAAAAACACTGAAAGCCTGAAAAAAAATTGTAATCATATATGGCCATACACACCATCACAGAGTTTGTAATGTAGTTCATCATAATCACACGTATGTATGAGCCTGCTCACTTATAAACTGCCTGACGGGTGGTATAACACACAGACTGATACAGGTTGTGTGACCCACTAACTAAAAATACTAGTATCTGTGAGAAGGTTTATTCTCCTCAGCTTAAAGCAACAATCCCCACCTGGTTTCACAAAACATGTTTTTTGAATTTAGTGAAAATTGAATACACCTTTAAATAAATAGCTCACTAATTTATGAGGATCTGTGACCTCTTTCTACAGTACCAAGAGAGCTTTTGAATGGATAAGCAAGCACTCCTCTCCCTGTACTTCTTTAATTTATTCAACTAGCTAGTTTTCTTGGCTGGTATTCTACCAATAGTATCACCATTATGTTGCATATGATGGCAAAATAAAGCTTATGACCCAGCATACACCATTGGTTCAATGGCCCAAGTCTGTAAGCCAACACCAGAGGATGGCGCCCAGAATCTACCCAGATAAACATCGCTAATTTCAATTAAATTTTTTCTCGGAAGAGGGTTTCATGTTATATTTGATTTTTGTTTTTTGTATCACTCCACCTCAGCTTATGGTCCAGACCTGCAGGTAGAGCGATGTTTATTCTTAAGCCCCTTACTTGGCAAATAAAAGAAGGCTCAATGGCTGAAGACCCTCTAAAGCACATGCGGTGCCATCATGGAGTGAGCTGAGTAGAGATGGTACGGCTTTCTACTGTCTGGCTTCTGATAGCAAAGTAGCAAGGTTCTGAAATGACTGGGGCCAAATTTCAGTCATGTTCATTAGTTATATGCCATCATGGCAACTGAGGGTTAAAAGCTCAATTTTAAGGGCAAATTGCTCCTTCAAGTCCCCATAAACCAAATGATAGAAAGACGGCAGAAGCCATAGTCACATCTTCTGGCACAATTTGCACCTTGCAACCCGCGGTGCACTTATGTGGGCTTGGTCAGAATGTAAAGACTGTAGCCCATTACCTGGTAATGTCAAATGAGCTTCTGAAGCACTGGTAGACTGCACGGCCACAAAATGTAATCACATAAATTGGATTTCAAGAGGCAAGAAATGAGCGCATCGTAATTCTGACTGATTATCTCGGCAGGTGTGACGGTGGCCCATGACTGGGAAAAGATTTTTTTTTTTTTTCCTTCTTCTTCCTCCTACTTCAGAGAAAATTGCACGGGTGAAAATGCTTCTTTTGGACACACAGACACTCTGTGACTCCTAGTAGAGCAGATGTAGAAGGAGAATTGAAACTGGAAAAAGTATTTCAGGTACTGACACAAAAAAATGTTTATATTTTACTTCTCTAATTTGCAGCAGAGAGCATCGTTTTATCTTTAGTGATTGTGCATCTGATTTTTTTTGACCTGACAACCTGGTTTTCTTGCGATCTCACAGCTTGTAGGGACCCGGTACGTAAACAATTTAAGTCCTATAATTAACAGAGATCAGGAAAACCAAATTAAACATGATGATTGTAAAATGAGATGGCACACTATGCAAGTTGACAGTTTATCACAAAGCAGTTATCCCAGTGACGTGGAGAATTATCAGTCGACACATCCTTGGTCCTTTTGCACAAAAGCTCCTGCCAAAAGATGGTAATGTGTTTGTCTTAGAAAGCAGACATAAACACAGAACAATTTGTACTCATATGCACTTGCACCTTGACACATGTCCATAGTACAAATCTCAAGTGAGTGTTCAGTTTACATATTAACAGGCTTTCCAACGATTTCTCGCCACTTTTGCTGTTTTACAGTTTGCTAGTGCTGAAACTGTTGGTTGGCTTTTTTTCAACCTTTTGATTTTCAAAGTTCAAGCCACAAAGATGAAGTTCAAGCTTTGTGGAGTTTTTTTTTACCATCAGGTAAAAAGGCCATTCTGATATATGTGGCTCATTGTATGTACATTGGCATTGGTAAGGTTCTGGGGCCTTTCAATGTGGAGTTTGCATGTTCTCCCTCCGGGTACTCCAGCTTCCTCCCACAGTCCAAAGACATGCACGTTCTGGTTATTTGGTGACTGAAATTGCGTGTGAATGGTTGTTCGTCTCTATATGTTGGCCCTGTGATAGACTGGTGACCTGTCCAGTGTGTACCTGACCCTCGCCCAATGTCAGCTGACAGATGAGCGGCATAGATATTGGATGGATGGATGGATGTTAGGGGCTTTATCAGCTGATATGTCAGCAGCTGATATAGGTCTCAAAAATCCTCCACTGGTTGGGTTACAACCAGTGTATAACACTATGGAACAAGTTGGTTTGTTTCTGATTTTGTTGCCATATTCACACATCCACATCAAACACTGAT
This sequence comes from Rachycentron canadum, assembly GCA_038496675.1. Lineage (NCBI taxonomy): Eukaryota > Metazoa > Chordata > Actinopteri > Carangiformes > Rachycentridae > Rachycentron > Rachycentron canadum. The sequence continues at coordinate 17,106,731 of CM076665.1, forward strand.
AAACTAACTTTGCAAAAGTTTTATTAAGAACACAACATGATTGTTAAACTTCAAGGATACACACATTAAATCTTATAACTAGTAAAGTCGTATTGCATTAATGCCATTTGTTTGATGTTATTCAGGATGAAGCAGGCAACAGGGAACCTGAGTTGAGGTGAATTTACTGTGCAACAGTCATAATTAAGATAAATAAACTGTATGGCTCTGTTTGTATTTTGCTGCTCTTTGTAACCTGCTTGTAGCCTTGGCAGCAGAATCAACAGCAATTTCCTCCCTGGAGTCTTTGCTAATGAGGAAAGCAGAGGTCAATTTTCCACTGTTACTCCTCGCCCAAACTTCCATTGGTGGATAACTAACTGCATTGAAAATGTCACTGGTGCATGAAAACACAAACAGTTAAGTATTTTACACTTTTTAGATATTTCAGTGCTATCATAAACTGCGGATTATCAATTTATTTATCTTATTTCGGTTCTAAGATATAGGACGTCTTTCTCCAGTCTGAGGAGATGCAGGTTAAATTGAACAAACAACAAGCTGTACATCTGAATACAGCTACCAAACGATCGAAGTCTGTTTTAATCGGCCCAGGATGCATCTCATCTGGTGCAATTTGAGGAAGAAATAGAGAAATAGAATCTGCAATTCATTCAGTCAATAGTTCATCATTATACATTTTATGAAATCAATACACACAGACCGAGGCTGTGCTTTGCTTGATATTTCTCATGTCTGTTAACTATCTTTTCATGGGAATCCCACTTAAAAAGTATATTTGGAACCATTACCTTGACTTTGAATTGAGTTGCTTTAAGACCTAATGCAAAACTGATAATTCACAGAAATCCAAACATGGAGCATTAGTGTTTGAGTAGATGTGTAGATGGTCTACAGTGGTGTTTTACATGTATGACACGATGATGTGGGAGTTTTTTTCTCACTATTTTTTTAGACTGAAGCCAGAAATGGATGCATATAGAAAGCAGATGCGAGGTACATGCTTTTCCAGGTGAGGATTTGATGCTTTTTCTCTGTCTTCAGTGATTGTAAACAGAATAACTTCGGCTTTTCGGACACTTGGTTTGTTGGAGGAGAGAAAGATGAAGGTTCACCTGGACTTCCTGTTGCTTTGCCCACATTTTACCTGATGAGTGGTGCCTTTTAAAATACCACAGTTAAAGTATAAATCAGTATAATAATTGCTCCTCTCAGCTGAATGATGCTCTCTCTGAGTAGCTCCATGCTTTTTGTTGACTCATAAATGTGCTTCTAGTGGATGTCACTCAAAATCTAGCAAAGCGCAATTGAAAGGTCAAATAAGATTAAAAAAAAAAAAAAAAAAATCTCCACATAAATATTTGCTTGTGTAACGTTGAACAAATGATGTGGTTTGTCCTGATTTACTGTAATAGTCTGAACTGAGTCGCAGGTAGGATCAGTTTGACTCATTCTAAACTGTGAAAAAAAACAGGAAGGTATTTCTTTATTTCTTTGGGTGACTTTCCCTGAACAGCTTCGAATTAACATAACATGACTAAACCGGAAATAAGATTTCCTTCATAATAAAAGCACAGTCACCTGATTTTTGTTTTTGATAGAGAGCATTGTTCATCAAATGTAGAAAGCAATGAAAAATCCTCTCTCCCATTCCCCATAGTCCACAGTGATGTCTTTACACATCTTGGTTTGTCTGAATGACCAAAGATATTCAGTTTACAATCACCTTTTCTCCACTATTTATCGTCCAGCATGTGATTGTTTATACAACCATAGAGCTACATTTAATGCATCTTTCATTTTTCTACTTATGTACAAGTATTCATGGACTTATCTTTATTTAATATTAAATGCACTGCCTTGAGCTGCTGTGTCTAATAATCTTACCCCTTAAGTTACCTTATTTACCTTATAATTTGCCCTGGTTAGGGGTTAATAAATGCTTATTTTATTTTATTGTATCTTATCTCATACCTTATCTTGCTTTACCTTACCATAACCAACTTTACCCTACCTTACCTTAACCTACCTTACCTTACCTTATGGCACATCCTCAAGTCTTAGTCTAGCTGGCCCCTTTGTAACTTTCAGGCCATTTGCATTTATGATGTTGATGCCAAAAATCAAAGACGCTCATGAGGACGGATTTTATTTTGAAGGCCTGTGTGCCGGCCGTATTGTGTCTGACTTGACATCATTTCCCTAAACGCAGCTCGGTCGTTTGATGCGGGGCTGGGAGCAGTCAGCAGCCGTGACTTATATCCATGCGGCCAGACGGCGGGTGAAGTGACTCGGTGCTCGGCCTGTCAGCGGCTCACACACGGCTGGAGTCCCCCGGGTCAGTCTGACAACTTTCTCTGCAGCTGCTGTCTCCGGTAAGAATATCTCCAGCATACAGTCGTGTTTGTATTAAAGCAAGCGACGAGGACATTGCGCTGAAGTCCACCCACCCCCCAGTTGACCCTCTGCCTTTATGACTGCAGGTCAGATATTAAGGCTGCATGCAACAAGTGGCAGGCCTGTAAGTGCGCGGATCAGGAGGCAGATCAGGCTTAAAGTGCGTCCTCTGCTGAGGCTGGTCAACAGGTGTCAGATCAAACCGGTGAGAAATCTTTGTAATTGTGAGTTTATTATAGGGGCATTTTCAGAAAATGATTTCTAGTTATCAGCTGGACATAACCGGCCTTTAAACAGCTTGAAAAAATGATTTTCATGGAAAGGTGGATCATAAAAATAAAATGGTTGCTTCCTGCTCAGTAGCATAAACTTCTTTATAGGCTCTTATGTCTCTGATTCTAATGTGGTTTGAGAATCAGGCGTTTAGATTTTAACAAGTCTAATGTGAACATTAGCCTACTTCAAAAAGCACTTATCACTGTGTAAACAAGCGGCTGCTATCAGCCAGCTGCTGCACAGACAAGCGCTCAGGAAGAATTTCCTCTGCTCCTTGTTTGAACTGTGCATCTGTTGGTACATTACAACAACATTTCCACAAACAGCTGATTTTGGTGGCACTGCATTTATTTAAATAGATTAAAACATTGATTGCAGCAGTTCAGTCACTTTGATTCCTTTTGTCAGTTATTCATTAAATTCTTCATTGATTGTTGTTTTTTATTGCTGCCAGGAAATGAAAGGGAAGTTATAACTGTTGAAGAAAAGGTTGTGGTTTTGTTTTTTCATTGATCAAGGGTTTGCAGAAGTTATAGAGTCATTCTCTCAAGTTGCATTTATTCTTGAATTTAATTGGTAAAAATTTTTTTAAGTTTTAAGAAAAAGAGCAAGATTAAAAACGCACACCCAACTTTAAAATGCATCACATCCCCAAAATCTTCACAGCTGAGAGAAGCAGAACTGACAGACTTTTATTATCTGTACATCCCTCAGAGTCACGGTGGATACCTACCTACCTGTCTGTCTGTCTCTGTCTGTCTCTGTCTGTCTCTGTCTACCACAACCATGATCTTTTATTTATCATTTGAGTGTTTTTTTTTTTTTTTTTTAACATATAAATAGTATAATTTTGGTGATTACTATCATTAAGTGTAGTGTTTTGAAGATCACTTGCCAGTGTCCGTCACATAGCACTGGCTGTAATACTTCTCTTCTGCTGCTCGCTGTCAACTACAGACATTATTGTCTTTTGAACAGAAGAAAAGGGTAAATCACTTATTCCCCCTATGACTGAAGTTCTCTTCATTACTCAGATCTCCAGCTATGTTCCAGACCAAAGCGTTTTCTGAGATCAGCTTTAACGTAAGGTTGAATCGTATTTATTATCGATTGAAGTCACTTACAGTTGCGTTGCAGCACAATTTAGTGATTTATTTTTTTGTGCTAAGTAGGAAAAATGTTTTAGACTCTAGTTGGTTGTGGTTTGATTTACAAGTTAAGATGCTTCAGGTCATGTTTGTGAATTAGGGTGGAGAAGACTAGTGCAATACAGAGCACCACCTACTACAGCTCCTAAATGAGTTGGATTAAGCTCTTGGTTGCAGTGTATAAAAAAAAAAAAAAAAAAAAAAAAAACCTGCAGGCTTTTTCCTGAGCTGCCTTTTGTCTTGGATTCATTGAGACTGTACAAAGATGCCTAATGAACTAGTGAATGTGGTTGAGGAGTAGTTCGGCAGCTGGTAACTCTGAGTTCATCTAAGGCATCTTTCTATATCAAATTGTGTATTTTTTTTTTTTTTTTTCACAGCGGGGCAAACAGTTTAATGAGATATTTCACATTCTCTGGCACTAACCAGCACTCACATCCTGACTCGTACTCCCTTGCTGTATTTAGAAAGGTACAGCTTCTTCTCGCGGAGCGGTTTCATATCCGTCTGTTTTTTTTTTTTTGTTTTTTTTTTTTTTTTAAGGGAGGCAGAGAGGTTTCAGGATGGGAAAACGACATGGCCTTGAGCTTTTGTGTGAGGCATGCAGTTCGGGCTATTGGCCAGGAACAGTTCTGTCACTTCAGATTTTTTTTTTCCTTTTTTTTTTTTTTTTTCCTTTCTTTCTTTCTTTTTGTTGATCTTTGGTTATAATTTTGGGGATTTGTGGAAATGGATTTGTGTGTACAGGCTAAAGTCTACAAACAGCATGGATGTTTTAAAGCTGAACGATGCCAAAACATATTGAGGTAAATTATATTGAGGCTAACTACATTTTTCAACATGGGTCTTTATATTATGATATAGAAAGTTGGATTTTACAGGCTAACCTCTTCCCCTGAAATCACAAACTGCAGTTAGTGCACTTGGGTTAGTTATGGCTAGCTGGAGCTCAGCATCTAAAGCCACTAGCTAATTTACCCACTGTTTCCTGCAATTAAAAAATGAACTTGACTGATCTTAGTAATTAATTTTGCAATACATTTTTAAAAACGTTACAAAGTGTAGGGCCTCTGAATGTCACACCCTCATTTATCAACATCTGTTTAAAATGGAGTGCAATAAAATTGTACCCTCACAAACTGGGGTGCACTGAAAACACTGCAAATATGAATAAACATACATTTTGTAATCTATTCCAAAATTGAAATTTTTACCCAGAGTTGTATTGAAACAAAAAACCTCAAACCAAATAAGTAATATTATTGCTGACATAACTTCCCTCCTGACTCAAGTCAGACACATGTTGTGGAAGTTGACGTATCTGGCATCAAATTTCAATTCAACTGATTTTTTTAAAACATTTTTTTTTTTTTTTTTTGCTGCACAACCTGGAACCTGGAACTATGCACCTGAAGCTTTCGCAGCTGCTCAGTCATTGAACATAGTGGTCGAACATGTGCATTTGATGTGACAGCTCTGTAAAGGGGGCACTGGACTGTTGAGGTCCTCGAGTAATATTTCCCAACTGTTGCAGCGTCTTTGAACTGAAGCGTGGCCTATTAAAACTTTTATTTCTATAAAAGAACTTGGGTTTCCTATCTAGTGTTTTCTGACTGTGTGAGCTAATGGCAGGATGAGCCACATTGTGGAGGATCTGGGAGGTTTTCTCCCACAATGAGCCGCCAGCTGCTGAAGAGTGTGACAGTGAGGAGGTTTGATGGCAAGGTCAACACTTCAAAGGAAACAAACTCTTCCACATCTGGTTTTACCCCAAAATGGTAATCGAAGAAGCAAAATCTTACTACAATCTCCTTTCTTTACGTGACTCATCTGTTTTCGGAGTCAGCTCGTTGGATACAGGCTGAAGGTCACAAGAAACTTGGTGACTAAACTTATTGAAGTCTTCAGCAATATCTGCTGAAGTACTTTTTATGCAGCATATAGATTTGTGCAATCTTCTTGTGTAAAGATTGTGTAAGAAGTGTTTGCATATTATTAATAGCAGTGCTGCATATGTTGCAACTGAAGTTTCTGTGATCCAGTCAATGTATTACTTTTTTTTATCATGAATCATTCACCATGATTTACGCTGAAGCGGATGAGCTGGCGAGCAGCATAATTAAACTTCAGAGAGTAGCCCAAATCTTTTGATTTACCAGGCACTTTATCAGTGGAGATGCCAGGGAAGTAAAATTAATAAATTCCATAGATGTCAGAGGTAAAGCCATTCTCCCACTGCCAACGCACACAGTGTTATCAGCCAGATGTAGATCGTTTGTCAAAGGAAACGTCATTAAAAAGAACATATACTCCTGTTGTAACAGCAGAGTAATCGACTACGGCACTGTTCAGGGTGGGAAGGCCTGAAACAATCCTTAAGGCAGTACTCACCATTAATAACATTTTTAGACAGTTTTAGATATATTTGTGAAATGCTCTCCTCATTATTACACTACACACATGCTGCCCAGCTAAAAGTGCAATATAACATCTTCAGATTTTCTACCAAAGATTCACAGAAGCTCTTGTGGTCATTAACACATCGTTGGCACATTATCGTCTTTTCCAATTTCCAACATTATCATCCATTTATCCACCTGAGAAATGCAAATCTAAAGCTAAGTGTGGCACCACGTGAAGTCCCGTTGGCCTGTCTCCTGTTTGGTGCTGAGCAGGCAGTGCACAGTGAGACATATGGAGCTTGTTCACTGAAAACCGCTGCCTGCACGTTTTCAATGTTAAATCACTCCAAAGACAGAGTCTGAGGGTAAATTCTCTGTGGGTTTGTCTGAAATCGACGTATGGCTCTATCTCCATGTGCTTTATTTAACATCACTTTTTTTTCAGCTAAGGACAAAGCGGAATATCATTTCTGCTCAGCAGAAACAAAAATCATAGTTGTGTGTAACTTGGAGCGATGTTAGAAGATGCCTGGATGAGACAAAGTGATGCTGCCAGCAAGCATCTTTTGTTGTCTTGATATTTTCTCATTTCTTTGCAAAGCATCCACACTAATGGTCTTTTACTCAACGTACAAAAATACAGAACGGCTGCAGAGTGTTTTAAGAGACTGAGAGAAATGTGATTTACACTTTTTTTTTTTTGTTTTTTCACTTTTCACACCATCCAAAAATATTAATAGTCACTTGTTCTAGTTGCAGCTTTGTGAATTTAATTACTGCCAGTTTTCTACAGTGCTTATTTTATGCTCACAGCACCAGACTCCAGCTACTCCTACGGATTATTGAGTTTTGTTGGCTGGCCAAACCAAAGCTTTCCTCAGCTATTTGGCAAGATTAATGGACCTTTTTTTCCCTTCTGAGTAACGACTTCCAGAAGTGATCTCAATGCCAAGAAGGTAGAGACACTACGACCAAAGACAGACGCCTGCCACCCAGGAATGATTAACTTGTTCTTTGGGTTTGCGCACGTGTGTGTGTGTGTTGCATTTATTGATCTACCAGCTGTCTCTGTTTACAATACAATAGAAATCCTACAGTATTTCCTATTTCCTCACTTGTCATTTTTCAGACACTCTAAATAATATTTTAATCCATCTGGAAACCTAGATTTTCACATTCAGCGGTTCCAGCTCACGCCATGTTAAATCTGTGTGTCCAGATTATTACCACAATTACTTTTAGTCCATATCATGAATGTTGCATGAAAAATTTAATAAAAGTAAATCAAAATCAATCAATTTCTCTAAAGCTATTTGATTATGTGGTCACTATTTTGCTTAAGATTGTTGGTCTGAATGGAATTTGCCTGATATACTGTAAGCAATTAAAAAAAAACACAAATGTTTCAGTAAAATATAAAATTATAAATGAATTAAATCAATGTTTGTATTAATAAATGAGGCAACAATAAAGCTAAAATCTGGTGATTCAAATACATACATATTCTTTAGGGTTTTAGCATTTCTTTTAAAGGCCCCACATTGTATGAAGTGAGATTTACATATCTAGTTTCTATATTAATAATCTGAAAGTATCAGAGCGCAGAGAAATGCACACAGTCTGTATTCAGAGACTGAGCCTTAAAATGAGCCATCAGGACTTTGTGATGTCACCACCCTCAGCCACGCCCCCCCAACCCCAGACCACCAGTACCCACCATCCAAACTTGCAGGATTTGGTTTCTCTGAAATCTGAAATCTGCTTTGTCTTTATTTGATCACTCAATAAACAGTGAGCCAATTAGAAGAATTGACTCACCAACCTGTTGTTACTAGAGCTTCAGAGAGAAGAGATGTAAAACTACACTGAGATGGTTTCTGGTTCTAAAAACCACAAATTTTAATTTAATGGAAATCAGAGTGTAAAGCCTAAGAAAGTGTAAAATATGAAAACCTTATTAATTTTACAACAGGGTTTTGGTCATAATGTTGAAGATTCATTTATAGAGCCTTCACTTTGCCACTTTATTTGTAATATATAAGCGATTCAATTTTGTCAAAGTCGCACGAGAATTGTTTGAAATATTTCCAGAGATTTGTGATTAAAAACATTATTAACTCAAGGGTCTCAGTAGCTTTTTGCAGAGGTTCTTGCAGGTGGGCGTCTTCAGCAAATGGAGTTTAGATGTTGTTGTAACAACAATGTTGTTAGGAAACGTGAAATGAAATGGTTGTACTTGAAATATTGCAAATAAAAGAGAAAGCGTGCAAACTGAGAAACTGTTGGCTTCAAAAATGCAGCTTTGCAGTTGTCACCTAGTATTTCAGTGCTTTTTCTCTTTGTCTTCCAGCATCAAAGACTGGGTCCATGTGCTGCCATTTTATGATACCAGACTCATGGCCGTACAGGAAATGAGCACTGAACACCTTCACTCCTCTGGTTTAGACCAACTCCTGTCCGATGTTCAATGCCTTTTAGGTTGTTTCATAAGGCAAATCTCTACTGTCGAGTCAGGATCAGCTTTATGTTGATTATGTGATCTGTCCCAGCGTTGTCCTGTCACACTGAGCCGACTCGTAACGAAGTTGCACAAGTTCGTTGAGACACATTCATCAGTCCAACTATCGACCATGAGAGCGGCAACAATCCAGTACTTGTGGATATTGACTTTACAGTGAACTTCACACCAGCAGAGAAAAATACTCCATCCTTGGCCCATGGTCTTTGTTGGCGATGTAGTAAATCTAGTAATACTGAGTCTGTAGTTGCGATGGCCGCTGACCCTCCAGAGAAGGACCACCCCCTCCTGCAGCTCCAGGAGGTGGAGTCCAGTCGAGTTAGAGGTTGTGTCCTCTCCCCGATCCTCAGCTCCTCCTCTCCTGGTCTGTCACTCGAAACCAGCCAGCCAATCTGCATCCCCTCTCCTTACACTGACCTCAGCCACGACTTCACCACCATACCCTTCTACAGTCCAACTATCTTCAGCTATGCTGGGCCAAGCATTTCAGACTGTCCCACTGTCCATCAGTCTCTAAGTCCCTCCTTATTCTGGCCTGGCCATGGCCACATGGGTCCGACCATACCCCTGCACCGTTCCCAGGCCCGACCTCAGCACAGCCAGCCAATCCAGAGTCCATGGGTGGAGCTGATGCCACGGGACAGTGTCTTAACAACCAGGTAGGATGGTGCATTACTCACTGACTCTCATACTTTATTTTAACAATCAACAAAGCTGCTTTCTTTGGTTGGTTGTGCATTTGTTTTTAATTTTAATTTATTGGTGAAGCAAGAGACAAAACTGCTGATTTAACACAAACGCGTTACACACCTACAGTGCAATAAGTCAGATACACAATGCATCAAACAACGGATTTGTTTTTGTTGTTGGAAGTGGGAGCAGAAAGTCATGTTTAGGTATGAGTTTGATGTATGAGACTAAGGTTGTGTTTCAGTGCTGTCAGTATGATCTGTTTGTTTGTTGATCAATCTGTTATATAGTATAGCATTGCTGCAGGGCAGAGTGTTTGTTGATTTGTTGTGTATGTGTATCTTTTGTACATGTTTTGGCTTGCAACTATTGAGAATTTTTGAAACCCTCAAAATATTACATTAATTAAGTAAATCTGAGAAAAACAGCAAATCGTTACATTTGTCAAACTGGAAATAGCAAACATTTGAAGTTTCTCCCCAGTCATTGTTTCATCAGTTGGCTAGTCTGATTCATCCCCTACTTATTCCAGCCTTAGTCACCGTTCACGGTGGCATTTTAAAGGCTAAATTCTGGTTTTAGTCAAAAATCACCATTTAGATAATGATTAAGTAATATAAAAATGGATAAGTAATGAAAAAAAAACTTCACTTTTTTTTTTGTTTGTGGTTCGTTATGTCAACAGTCATTGTGCTTGTTTTCTACTTCAATCTCTCCTAATGTTAACGTCTTTAACAAAAACTGATTTGGGAAGAGGTGATGACTTTCCTTATCTGTTAGCAAGAGCGCAAGGAGGCGTTCCCAGGAGAGTGAGGAGGGTGTGGTGTCATCCGGCGGGAAGGCGGATCTCCACTACTGCGCTGTGTGCCACGACTACGCCTCTGGCTACCACTATGGAGTCTGGTCATGTGAGGGGTGTAAGGCCTTCTTCAAGAGAAGCATCCAAGGTGAGACACAAAGAACATCAAGTACCAGTTTGTTGAAGTCCCATATTGTATAAAGGGAGATATCCAAAACTTTCAATTACTGCTCAGTCCACACAGCCTTGTATTCAGAAACTGAGCTGCAAAATGAGCTGTCAGGACTTCTGTGACTTTGTGATGTCACAACTGCCCACCTGGCCCTACCATGCAACCTTGCAGGATTTGGTTCCTCTGTTTATCTTTTATAGTGTTTATCTGAAATCTGCTATATTTTTTGTTGGATCACTCAGAAAAGTGTTCCTGAATCATAAATGCATAATCCACGTTCCTGAAAGTGCAAATACCCACTGAAATTTTCTGGGATTTTAACCTGGTCCAACTAGTTAAATCACAATTGAATGATTGAAAAGTAGAAAAAAAATTTAAGGGGGGAAAAAAAAAAGGACAGAGAATGGTTCCAGAACAAGACAGGTTTGTAATCAGTGCCCTATAGCAGGTGCTTATGTTACAGTGAGACGGTGCTAAGTCCCTGAGATATTAACAGGAACATGCCTGTCAGTGGGTCGACTGCAGGGATTCAGCCGTTCTTTATTCCTCCTTTTCTGTTGCTTCAGGACATAATGACTACATCTGCCCAGCAACCAATCAATGCACCATAGACAAGACCCGCCGCAAGAGCTGCCAGGCCTGTCGCCTTCGCAAGTGCTACGAAGTGGGCATGACCAAGTGCGGTTAGTGTCCTTTTATCCTTTTATTTGTGTTAGTTTCACTCTTCTTTCTTCTTACCCCAACGCTCAAACCAGACAACTTACCTTTGATCAAGCCGCTGCTCTGCTCTTCAGTCAGTGTGGACGTTCCCTCTCTTCCCTGCAGTGCACAGTTTTTCTCTTGCACATTATTTTGAGTAAATACAACATAGCAAATATGATTTATCCTTTTGCAGATTAAAGTCTGTCCACTGTTGAGATTTGATGAGGTAAATCTGCCTGAATCAAGAATGTATTAGTCTAATAGAGTAAATATAAATAGTCTAGCTTTTCATTTCCCCATAATTCTTAATTCCCATAATTATGCTAAAAATGTGATATTAAATGACATTTGAAAAATTCTTGTAATGTACAAAATGTACAAAGCATTTTTCCTCCTTTTTATATCTAGAGTGAAACCATCCCCTTTAAAGGCCATGAATGTGACTCAAGCTTTTTCTAAAGTGTTGAAGGTCGACGTTAGCACTAGAAGATTTCAAGTGACGCCATATTTGTTTTAACTTTTTAAAATCGGCACTACAAGATGTCGACCCCCTCCACCCTCCCCCAGGCCTGGTCAATGGTCATGTCCGACCCATTTTTAGGTTTGTAATGATAAAGAACGGACGGCCTACAGAGGACAGTATAATCTGTCCGAACAGAGGAGTAAACCTGTGACGATTTCCTTGTCTCAGGCATGCAAAAGGAGCAGGGAAACTACAGGAACCCCAAGACGAGGCGACTGACGCGTCTGACCTCGCAGAGCAGAAGTCACGGACTAAAGGCTTTAACTGGACCAGCGGAGGGTGTGTTGAACGTGCCACAGCGGCCTGTGCTGACGTCAGAGCAGCTGATCAAGCGAATAATGGAGGCAGAGCCGCCCGAGATCTACCTCATGAAGGACATGAGCAGGCCGCTGACCGAAGCCAACATCATGATGTTGCTCACCAACCTGGCTGATAAGGAGCTGGTCCACATGATCACCTGGGCCAAGAGGATTCCAGGTGTGTGTTGTGGAGTTCATGGGAGTTTTTTTCTACATCTAGTAATACCACCTGGTTGTTACAGTGCATTCACACATTAAAAAAAAAAAAAAAAGCTAAATTAAGCTTATCAGGAGCTCAGACATGTTTTTTTTTTTCTTTTCTTTTTTATGGGCTTTATTTACATTAACAAAATTGTAAATTGTTTATTCATACAGTAGATTGACAACTTTCATAAACAGCAGTAAATGGTGATTCATGTGCAAATGAGCAGCAGGAATATTAAACTGAAATCCTTTGATTATTATGATTCTGTGTCTTTCAAATTATCTCAAAGGAATTGTTTTATCACTTTATCTTCCCAGCTCTATATTTAGCAAACAGATGAATCAGCTCATCAAAGTCGATGTCAAAGGCAATAAAACAAATATGTGTATTTCCCAAAATGTCAGAATAATCATTTCTTTCTTGCGTCTCTGTTTTGTGGACATGTTGACTAATTTAGACAGCTAATCAACATGGCTTCAACAGCACACACTAGGCTTATAACCCCACTGCACACATTTGTGTCAAATATAGGAATGAAAATAAATACGACTTTAGCCCTGAAACATAGAAAAATCATAACTCTCAACGCTCGTTTGAAATGCACAATGTACCTGTCAAGGGAAAAGACTGGAGAAAGGAGGAGGTAAGGCAACATACAGTTTAATAACTTTTCTTTATTGTAATTAATTCAAAGAATATTCCCTTTAGGATATTTACAACAATTCCTTAAGACGTATAAACAAAGATAACTCTGACATATAAACCTGTGCCTTCACAATAAAAGCCTCTGTCTAATTACAGTGTCATAATTTAACACAATGTACACAATACCTGTAGATACATAAAATAAAAAAAAAAAAAAAAAAAAGATAATCTTAACTCATCATCATCAGTGGTTTGAATAATTATCAATGAATCCATTGCGTTTGTTTTTTTAAATTAATTGTTTAGTCCAGGGTAAAGTCTCTGGTTGGATTGGGATGGAATCAGCAAGGTGTTAAAGTTTTTGCTTGATAAATTGACTTTAATGATGAATTGCAAATCACGGTATAACGCAGCAGACTAATTGGGTTATATTAGACTGAGCTGAACTTATTATTCAAGACATTAAAGAAAATGCTCCTATCACTTCTTTGTTTTGCTTTTTAGTCTCTGTGCAGAATTATAAACAGTGATGCAGTGTTGATCATGTCCCCTTTTCAGGGTTCGTGGAGCTCAGCCTCCTGGACCAGGTCCACCTGTTGGAGTGCTGCTGGCTGGAGGTGCTGATGATGGGATTGATTTGGAGGTCAGTGGACCATCCAGGGAAACTCATCTTCTCCCCCGACCTCAGCCTGAGCAGGTACCATCGGCAGAATCGCACGTCATGTCACTGATTCAAGGATAATTCAAGTTCCTCCTCTAAAGAAGTAACAGTATGAGGTTGTCACATGACTTCTCGAGTTTCTTGCTCTAACTTGCTCTAACTCTAACCAAGAGCTAAGTTGTTAAAAAAACACAATTACTCCTTATTTATAAAGAACCAATTCTCCATCGCTGTTGTGAGTGTTAGGTCATTCTTTAATTTTACCTGTTGAAAAAAAGTAAAAGTAGAAATATTTCAAATAGAAAAATACTATTTTATGGTTCAATTATACACAGTACTTACAATAAACACTAAAAACTGTGGAACACTTTTTTCCAGCAGAGTCGGTCTCACGCTGCACAAACAAGCCTGATGCTATTAAAAGGTTTTGACACCGGTACATAACATTTTCAACAATATATAAGAAAATATACTGTAACTTGATCAGGAGGCATTTTCCCTTCTTTTGAATTAGATTTTGACTTTGTAACATCATGAAACCTTTTAGGTCTGTAGGCAGAGGTCATTTATCAGATGGTTTTAGCTCGTCTCAGACGCTGGATCCAAAGTGTCCTGAGCTCTGTCACTGGAGGCCGGTTTCCATCCTGTGACATGACACCTTCTCTCTGGTCGCCTCTATCATTATATATCATATCTATCAAATCTGTTAAACAATGCAGCGTATGACTTACGTTTCAGCACCGGAAAAAGTGTTCAGATACTTCAGTAAAGGAGGAAGTGATACCACATTAACAAATTAAGTTCAAGAACAGAAGTATCAACTGTGTCATGTTACAAAAGTTGGATACTTTGATGCTTAACAACAAACAGAGGTGGACAGAGTACACAAACTGTTTACTTGAGTCAAACTATAGATCCTGGTCAAATATGACTCCAAGTTGTTGAGTCAAACACCTTGATGAATGAACTAAGTTACTGTAGAATAAAGAACTTGCAGGATATAATTCAAAGCTTATAGAAATTGCCATTAAAAACCCTTTTGTATCAACAAAAGGAGCTATTGTCATTTTCATCAATGCCTAAAAAAAAAATTATAAATATTAAGTTTGGTCGTCTGTGCTCAGAATTGGACACTGATGAAGAGTCCTCTGCCTCGTCTTTATCTAGCGTCGCCATCATTAGGTTCAAACTGAGCTGCTCAAAAATGCAGCAAGAAAAACACGACTGACTGTGGAGGAGTAGTTTATCTTTTTTTTTGTTTTGTTTTCAGTGATACTGTGTATGGTCCATCACATTTCGAAAGAGAAGAAAATTATTTCCATTAACTAAAAGCTTTGGTGCAGCATTTTTTCGCGTCTTCGTGTTTCCGCCTGAGTCTGGCGAGGGTAACTGTTGGTTGTTTGTGTCCTTGTATGGCAGAGAAGAGGGGAGCTGCGTCCAGGGCTTCGTGGAGATCTTTGATATGCTCATAGCCGCCACATCCAGAGTGAGAGAGCTCAAGCTGCAGAGGGAGGAGTACGTCTGCCTCAAGACCATGATCCTCCTGAACTCCAGTGAGTGTTTGTTCGTTTGTGTGGGCGTACATGCACTTCTAATTCTCCAGTGTTTAAGCCTGTGTTCTCAATGTGTTGTGTACTGTGACTGTGTGTGAGACAAAAAGGGTGTGTGTCTATGTGTGTGAGATGCTCCACTATGTGAAACCACAGTCGAGTGTTTGATTGGTATCTCAGCATGTAATCCCGTCTGTGTGAGTCTGCACAGGGTTGGCAAGGGAACCAGCTAAATAACTTGCCGGTGAAAACCTTGGATGGGAACACGGTGTGTCGGTGGGGACTCGGCTCTCATTGGTTCAGCTGAATTAGTAACGGGCAGTACCTGTTTGAAGATGAGCAGAGCTTCTCTGCTGAGTTATAAATGCCTGACTAATGTTTTCTTTTTAATTGCCTCCAGCAACGCGGTGGAAAAGGGCTCATATTTTTTGCACCAGCCTTTTACAGCGTTTGTGTGAATCTTAATGTAAAGTGAAAGGTTCAATTCAGAATAAGTTGGAGCTGTTTAACCTTTTTATAAACCTCAGTATAAATGTTCAGACTTTTTATTTTAAGTGATTCAGCCTCTCTTCCATTGACTGTAGTTGTATTTGAAGCAGTAAGTGGCCATTAAAGGGCCTTCATCATCATCATCATCATCATCATCATCATCACCACTTCTTATCTAACCATTTTTCCAATATCAAATCTATCTTAAAAAAATTTAATTTAACTTATGGTACAAATTATCGTTTTATTTTTATGCTCTGCCTCTTTACTCACTCAAACATCTTTGCTGAATCTGAATATTTAATATTTTATTCATGAGACATTGTTGAGTTTATTTTTCTGCTCTTGTAATTGAAGGCAGTCAAATGAAAAACGAAAGAAACAAGAAGAAACTTATTCTAAAAATGTTATTTACACATGCATCTAAAAAGAATTTGAATATATAAGATTTTAGAGGACTTCAATGAGATGCAAAACTACTACTAACTAGTTTGCTGACCATAATATTACTTACACATCTATCCAGAGGAAGAGTAGAAACACCTGAACCAACAATACAGACGAGCTGAGTTTTTGGTTTTCATGAGCTGCAATTATTAAAGTTAAAACCCAACAAGGAAAAGTTTAAACATTTCACTCCACCTGTAATGAAGCTAGAATAAATGTAAATTTCAAATTTTTAAAATTAGATTATGAAAAAAAATGAATTTAGCCACAGGCCACAGTGTGAAGTGTTTGTGTCTTTGTGTGTGACCAGACATGTGCCTCAGCTCTTCAGAGGGCAGCGAGGAGCTGCAGAGTCGCTCCAAGTTGCTTTGTCTTCTGGACGCCGTAACGGACGCTCTGGTGTGGGCCATCGCCAAAACCGGCCTCACCTTCCGCCAACAGTACACCCGCCTCGCACACCTGCTCATGCTGCTCTCACACATCCGCCATGTCAGGTGAGACACACCAAGGACGTTGTGGTTACATAGCCTCTGCTCATGTGTTGTATTTTCTGCTGAGAGTCTTTTTGTGTGCAGTAACAAAGGCATGGATCACCTGCACTGCATGAAAATGAAGAACATGGTGCCTTTGTACGACTTGTTGCTGGAGATGTTGGACGCCCACATCATGCACAGCTCCCGTCTGCCTCACCATGGTCCCCAGGAGGATGCCCCAGACCAGAAGGAGGTTCCTGCCTGGGCCCCCAGCTCTGAAAGCGGCCCCTCCAATACCTGGACACCCGGCAGCAATGGAGCTGGAGGTGAACCCCTGTAGCTGGATCAGAATTTACATGCAATGAATTTTCACTGCTTTGCACAAAACTAGTTCCCAGGACTGAAGAGATGTTTTCATTGAAAGGATCTGCAGAGCACGGGATTCTCTGATCTGTCATCTGTGAATCTATCGCACACTGTGCACTATTTCTGGTGAACACATTGAATCTGAATGGAAAGCTTTAGTCGATTTTGCCTTATTAAAACATACTGAAAAGCCAGAGTGGAACAAGAAGATGAAAAAATTGTCATAGTTTGGCTGATAGCACCATGACTTCTTTAAAGGATCAGCAGATAGCTTTTTCTAAAATGTTATTACTAATGCCCTCTTTAAATTAAAGTGCATAAAGTTGTTCTAAACTTCCTGTCATCGTAGGAGCCACTTCCTGAAAGCAGGTTTAGTGAAAACAGGAGTTTTTTTTTTTTTTCTCTGTTATAGCTTTCAAGAGCTACCTTTGCCCTTGTTTCCAGATATTACTCATGTAGATTAGTCAATACTCACCGATGCATAGAAAAGCACTTTGATGTGTAGAATTGCTGGAATTCCCCTTAAAGGGAGCGAACCCTGATCTCCTGTTCTGAAACCGAGAAGTCAATTTCCAGCTCGGGGGTTAGTCAGCGCAGAGTTCAGGCTCAGAGAAATGTGCAGCCTCGGTTGTAGCGTAGGTTTAAATGGGTTAAGGTCACATATATATATATATATTTATAAATATATACACACACAGACAGAACAGAGATGTTGCTCTGCAACTTCTATTGAAGAATTCAATTCTTAAACTTTCACATCCTACACCTTTTCAAATCATGTTCTCATTAAGTTTAGTGTCTTTGCAAAGGAGTTAGATGCAACAGTTGTACCTAATAAAGTGGCCACTGAGTGTGTTTTTTGGAAATGGAAATTAATTCACTTGATTAGGCAAAAACTGACATTTTCACGTCTCTCAAATTTAAATGTTACACCACACTTCTACCATAGTGTATTTCTATCTTAAAGGAGCAGTCCAACACTTTTTTTTAAAATTCTTACTGAAATAAAAGTTAAAAAAAAAAAATTTGGAAATAAAAATGTATACCATGCTGATCTAACAGTAAATGCAACCAGCAGCCGGTTAGCTTAGCTTAGCATAAAAACTGGAAACAGGGAGAGGGAGCCAGCTCTGCTCCATCCAAAGGTCAAAAAGGAAAAAGTGATGGAAAGTCACTGATGTCATTTTTGGGTTGTCTTTATGAATGTCCCAGCTCAACTGTGCACTCTTAGGTCAAAGGTCACAAAAAAAAGGCCATAACTCAAAGATTTGTGTGCTAATACATAGCTTTTTGTGAAATTCCTTTCAAGTCTCCACTACATTTTTTTATGAGTTTGGACGACATCGATAAATGTGGAATAAAAAAACAAAAAAAAAAACTCAAAGTGTATAAAGTGTATCAAAGTGTAACAGCAGCTGAATAGTAAAGCAGTTTGCCTGTTTCCAATATTTATGCTAAGCTAACTAGCTGCTGGCTGCTGTGTCATATTTACTGTACAGACATGAATGGTTCTGATCTTCTCACCTAAATCTTGGAAAGAAGAGCAAGGAAGTGTACTGTATTTCCAAAAATTAACCAAAAAAAAACCAAACTATTCCTTTAACAGGAAGTTGCATATCACGTTAGAAGGCTGTTAGTATTCAACAACCACAGCTCCCAGGACAGTTGGACTTCATGCTTGAGACTAAAGTGTGCTAGCTGCTGTTGTGATACAATATTGTTGTTTTATATTGTAAAGAAATGTTTAGTGAGGCCATTGACTGACTGGAAAACAAAGAAAACACAGCCACCTTGGCTACTTTAGCCAAATAAACTGATATTATCAGAAAAAGAATCATTTTTTTCAGTGATGTTTCCAGTCAGAAACTATACAGAAATGAACTACAGCTGTAATTAAATAGTTTTTGGCCTTTTCCAGCTGTTGTCACGTCAGGTCTTAGTTGACCACTAGAGGGCGCTTCACACACCTGTTAACACCAGATGAAGTAAATGTCACTGCTCTGGTCTTGGCTTTATTGTCAAAGATGACTTATTTGTTTCCTGTGAAGAATCCTAACTTTTGATCTTATGACAACTTTGCACTGTCGAGTTTTGCTTGAAGACAAAAAAAAAAAGACTTATTTTTGTATCTTCTGAATCGTTACAGTAGCTGTTGTGTGTCGTGATGCAGCTTCGACAATCAGAATCACTGTAATATTAATGGCTGTTCACCAGATGGAAACCCTCTGGACTTGTGTACCACCTCAGTCCCTCTGTCTGCTGTGGACTTTTCCTCTGGTCTGACTTTATATCATCATTATCACTGTGGACATGTATTTACAGTGTATGTCAGATTCTCCTACCTGCTTCATTTCTGGTAAAAACAACTTAACAATGAATGTGTAAACTCGGCATCTTTAACTTTCCAATAATCATTAACAGAGGAATCTGAATGTCGCCTCTCGAAGGTTTTGAGACAAGTTGGCTGCAAGTTTTCATTTCATTTTGTTTTTGTCAAATATTTGTTTTCCTGCTTGTTCTGGTTTACACCATGAAATAAAGCAAAACTATTATACAGACATTTAAAATGAGAAGTCCTCACTTATAACACTCCAAAAAACCTTTAAATTCACGTTCTTATTAGAACTGCAATGACTTGTCGATTAATCAATTAATCTTGAAGTAAAATGCCAAACACTTGATGGTTCAAGCTTCTTTAAATGTGATAATTTTCTGCTTCTCTTGGTCTTAATTTTTATATTCTGCGCTTTTGATATGTTGATGAAACAGAGCAACACATTCAATGATGTGACCCTGTGATTTAGGAGCTTTTTTAATAATTAAGAGAGATTGGTGGATTAGTCAATCAGTCAGTTCCACATGGCATAAACATAAATTAACAGCAGACTTGGATCAATTCGGTTACAAATGTTCAGTCAGTCACTCATCAACTTTCTGGGCTTTTTTAATGATTGTTAAACTTTAAACCTTGAGTTAAATTTTTTTCAGGTTTTCTTACTTTAACTCTAACATGATGTCACGTCCCAAGAGAATTTATCAGTTGTTTTTTAGTACATTAGTTATTTATATACTGAGCTTGGCTTTTTAGTGTTTTTCACACTAAAGGTACTTATATAGGTCAAAAACAAAGAAATAGACTAGAGAGAAAAACGTCTCTGCCACATTTGTGCCTGTGTGACTTTAGTTTAGTGTCTCCTTTCAGAAAAGAGGTTCAAACCCGAAACTGATTCTGAAACTGAGTTAAGTCAACTTTTGTGCTTTTAAAAGATCGTTTCACCTCCTGTATCTTTTTTCCACAGAATGCGTCTGTTTTTATTTTGCGTTGATATTTTTAACATTTTGACCAAATTAAATCTTCCTGTCATCATTGGAACTTCACACAAAATGGAAAAAAGAAAACGCTTTGGGCAAATGGAGTTAAGACAATCAGTGTTTACTACCAGAAAATCCACCCTTTCATGTTATAAATATGCATTATATTAATGAAAATCTGTACATAAACAACATCCTGTGTGCAACAGTGCACCAGGAGGCATGAAGATGTCTGCTCACAATCTACTCAAGACAAACAGCATCTAAACAATATGGATATAAAGTATAAGTATGTGTATAAAAACACCATCATCTTGTACTGTTGGCCTTTCATAGAATACATTCAAATATAACCAGTGTCTTTAGTTTTTTTTTTTGTAGAGTTCAGTGTAATAGGCAGGATAATGCTGGACAAGATGAAGTTTATATAATGTTTATATCATAATGTACAGTTCAGAACATGATTCTAGTGAATATACACATGTAAAAGATGAGAAAACTGAACTTGGTGATTAAATGTACCTTTTTTTTTTTTAAAAAAAATAAAGTAAAATCTGACAGGCAAAGAGCTTGTTCAGTGAAAATCCATCAATGCAGCCTCCGACAGTCACTGTGGTCGTGGATGTGATGTTTAGACCTGATAATCCATGGACTGAAGCTTTTAGTCAAATGTTGTGGTTCCTCTTTGACTTTTCTGTCGATCGCTGACCATCATACAGCAGCTGGAAGATATTTCCGGGATGGGGGGGGGGTTCACTCTTCTAGAGGCTGCAGTGACTGATTTTCTTGGACGGTGTCATATCTTTTCATTATTAAACTATAAGCATCTGTGTTTTTGTTCATGTGGTGTTTGTCCTGATTGAAATGCCGTCAGGTCTTTGTTCCTAAAATAAATAAAAAAAATAGACCATAAAATACAATTTAGGGCTTTGGGAGACAATAGATCCATCGTTGTGACTCGTGTGAGGCAGTTTGGTCATGTGTGTCAGTTGGAAAAAAATTCTGTTCTCAAAAAAAATATATTTGCAGTTTTTTTTTTTTTTTTTTTTTAAAACATTGTCATGATTTATCAGGTGGGTGGGGGGCCGTTGGTGTAACGTAACATGGGGTAGAAAGATCTGGCGAAGTTGTTGGTCACCGTGCAGCTGGGGTCGCTCTCTGACAGAGGAATCAGGCAGGGGAGCAGCAGGAGGAGCAGCAGGAGGAGGTGGAGGGGGAAGGCAGCACGAAGGACTCGGGAGAAGAAGGACCGGGGCGGGGACGAGTCCCTCCTCTCTCTGCAGGACACATGAAAAGGTCATGACATGACTCTATAGTTGCTGGACTCACAAACAGGACAGTTGTGTGTTAATAAAAAAGCAAAATTGTTGACGTCTGCTTCGTACCTTTGAGTCGGGGAACCTTTCTCTGAACGTGCGGCCTCCTGAGAAGCAGCTGCAGAAGCACTTTGACCTTGATCGTCGATGTCCTGAAGTTAAAGAAATAAGACACTTGAGCACACAGAACCACAACAAAACAAAAACCTCAACAAAGGGTAAACAATGTGGGGTTTACCAGTCGCTGTTGCAGGATGCTCAGGTCTTGGTCCACTTTCCTCAGGAGCGTCCTCAGCTTGCTGCCGGTGACGTGGAGCTTCTCCTGGGCCTCGTCGATGTCCTCAGCTCCGGGCTGGAGCTGAGACCACAGAGCCTGGAGCGACGCCTGCTGCGCCTGCCTGCCCCGCAGCTCCTCCTGCAGGTCCTGCAACGCCACAAACAACACACATGGTGGTGACCGCAGTTTTTTTTTTTTTTTTTTTTTTCTGGAAGATTAAATGATATCAAGCTGTGCTATTTTAAAGCTGTTAACTCCTGAATGACACAAAGTGAGATCATAAAAATGTTTAGATATTGCTCCAAGAAGATGGTGTGCTTACAGTGAGTGTGTTGTGGTGTTGTTGCAGGGCCCTGACGGGTGTGTCTGGGTCACTGATGTCCACTGTGTAACGCCTGCTCTCTGCGTGGGCCAGCCACAGCAACAGGGAGTGGAGGGTTTCATGAAACTCCTGTATGAAGAAAGGTTAAAGGTCAGTTCTCATAAGGTGGAAATCCTGAAACATGATCACACAAACATGTTCTCAATAGATGGAGATGAGTCGCTAATCCCGCAGGTTCAGGTTTCTTATCAAGCACAGATGATACAAAGTAGATGGAAGCTGATACCAACCAGTGAACACTTACAATTCATGTAGTCACAGTATCATGTTGAAATAATGTGCTGCAGTTGTGTATTTTCCATGTGTTTAGTGATGAGGAGGTTACACTTCAAGGGATGGTTTGAATTTAAAAATGGCCACCAGCTGTGTGAATAATGTTCAGATACTGATAGAAGCACTGATTCATGAGTTTTTGTGTTCTGCTTCTGACCAATCAGGAACTGGTACCGATTAAAGACAGGTCTTTATAACCATCCATACAAGTTAAGGCCATTTCGAATGTGTCATAGATTCAGACGGTGGCTCCACTTAAGAGAAAGGAAAATCAACTTACTGAGCCTTATGGCTGTGTCCTATATTTTGGTCTGTTTAAGTTCACTACACTTGATGTTCCTTCTCACCTGGCAGTGCATCAGAGTCTTCCTCAGACTGGTGTCCCACCGCTGGAGGCCTGTACAGGCTCTGCTCCAGTCTCTGTTCATACCCGTCAGTCTGTCCTGTAGCTCTGGGGCGTCCTGAGCTCTCAGGTTGACAGACAGCATGACGGACTTGTAGCGAGTAAACGTCTTCTGCATCTCCTGTGAGAGAAGAGCCACGAATATGTATGAAGGAGCTGAGCTGTTTCATCATCAGATCTGTTGTGTTTGGTTGTGACAGGTTTACCTTTAGTTCCTTGGCCCTGGCTTCCATGTCCTCGATACTCGCCGCCGGCTTGGACAGCTGGAGGCGGTCCAGCTCCGGGATCACATTTTCCAACCAGGAGGTGATGTCGTCGAGGTCAGCCGGTTCCTGGGGGTCGGCTGGATGATCTCTGCTCCTGGACTGAGCCTGGAGTAGCTCCCAGCGTTCGATCACACCTGAGTAAGAACAAACATCCGCTGATGAACTCTCCATTTTATCTGAGAGGGGAATTTCTTTGTGCTTTTGTTCTTGGCTACAAGATGCTTTAAGAAATTCATTATGATTCTACTGTTGGATTATTTATTTTTGAATGCTGTGTTGTGGTTTAAATATTATAAAAAATATGTCATTTGCTGCTTTTCATCTGTCAGATGAACTGGAACGTCTCTGTTTATGGGCTGAGACTGAGCTGATTGGTGCTGTAGCCCATTGAGACATATTTCTGATTTATATTCTGTTATATGAATAAAAAATAACTGCTATTAACACTACTAACTCATGACAGCATAGAGAAAATACAAAACCACATCTGTTAACTGCCTTAATGTTAAACTACAGCCACAATGATAAGAGTTTGAGCTGTAGGATGTGTTATATTTGCGAACATCTGTCACCTGACTGTTTGTCTGAGGCACTTAGTCCCGTCAGACCGAGCTCCTTCGGCGGCTCCTGGTCGTCCAGGATCAGCGAGACCCTTTTAATGTCCTTGATGCTGCTGCTGCACTGAGACATGAGACCCAGCTGGAGAACAAACAACGAACAACAAACGTCCTAAATGACAAAAGACTGCGACTGTTCCATGTTATGTATTTTCAGATTCGGGCCGATAGCTGTTGTTAGTTTAAACACTTACGTAGCCCTGCTTTATGGGCGTGCTGGTGAGGGTGGGCGCAGCCTCTGAGTGCAGCTGGAGGGGCTGAGGTGGGGAGTCTGCTGGTGACCCCCATTCTGGATCATGTAGGACCACAGACCTGTTCGAAACTGAGACACAAACAAAAGCTCAAATTAAACCCACAGGCTGAATTTGATGCTCTGTGTTTGGATAAGAAAACTGGACAAAATCCTCAAATACATGCAGATGCTGATTTCCTTAAAAGCTGCAAAACTTGACTTCACCGCAGCCTGAAATTCATTCGTCCTAAACTGCTCACAAATCAAGCAGCCGGGCATAAATCACCCGCCACCGGAAACAGAAAAGAAAGAGATGAATCCTCACAGAACAGAGCTGGAAACTTCAAAACCAGTTCAGACCTTAAACAGTGAAAGCAGCAGCATTTAAAGACGCTATGACCTGATACCTTGGTAAAAAGAAAAAAAGAAAAAAGAAGGCAAAGCTTGTTTCTTCTTCTTGTTCTGTGCATATGTCACATTTCCCTCAAATGTTTTTACCCACATCAGACCAGCATCATATGAATGTATAGTGTCTCAGAAAAAAAATCCAGCCAGGGCTTTGATGCTGAGAGGTTTGAGATGTTGACCTTTAATCATATAAGACCCGGTCTGTCTAATTTTTAACCCCAGACCCCAGCGTGCGTAAAATGAAGAATTACCTGCTAAGCAAAAAATATGTCAACAAAGGGAAAAAGGGTAGAACAAGTTTGCTTTGGCTTTGAGAGACTTTCCAAACCACAGCTACAGGAAGCAAAATATCAATGCAGCAGCACGATGAGGGATTAGGTGCAAGTGATGCTTGAGCTGCTGGAAACGTTATTTCATCACGAGGAGCAGTGAGGGGCTTCATCATTCAGAGAGTGAAGACGATGATGTTCCTACCCAGTGAGGAGGCTACTAACGCTTCTGGGGCTTCAACAAAATCCTCCTGGCCCTCAGTCAACTCCACCTCTGGGAGGAGAGAGGGGGTCAGACTAGAGCTGTGTGTGTTTGTGCGTACATACACGTGCGACGTGGATGTTAAATATTGTAATCTTTTAGTTTTTAACTATAAAATCAGATCAAACCAAATGTTTATCTCCTTCGTTTCAGTTTTGCTGAAATAAAAGAGTAAAACTTCAAGTGCAGTTGAAATATTAACAACATGGACTTTTAGTTGCTCATTTAATTCCGATATTTACACAGTTGCAGGAATGTTTTGTACAGTTATAATCACTTCTGATGTAATTTATCTTAATGAAGAGGCCTGTGTACTTTATTTAGAAGATCTACTGAGACAACAGTCTGAAGATAGTGCCTCAGTTTAATGACCTTAAATCAACCAATCTGTACATTTTCCTGTTAGGTTAGACACTGTGAACGTACCTGATAGTGCACTGAAGTAACTTCCCTCCTGCTCATGTTCTTCCTCCTCATCGTCATCCTCATGCGTTGACGACCCTCCTACGTCTCCGGTGTGGTCCCACTCCAGAGGCAGAGAGTCCACGCTGACCGGGGTCTCCCGGCCCGAGCGCTCCAGTGGAGAGGTCAGCAGGTGGAGGGGTGTGGCTGGGAGGCTTCCCTGGCTCCGCCCAAGCCACGGCCGGCCAATCAGCTCCAAGCTCGACTCCAAGGAAAAGGTGGAGGTAGAGAGCTCAGGCTCTTCTGTGATCATCTGAGGGAAAGAAGTTATTTTTCACCAAATTTGCAAAGTCACCATTTGCCATCTTCTATCTGAAACAGGCCCCATGGGAGCAAAAAATATCAAAGAGGGAACACACTGTTTTAGAGCATATTTCATTTTGAATTTTGTGCTCCTCATTGTTTTTTCATTTTTCATTCATTTATTTCATTAATTTTACCATATTTTATTGTATATGTAAACTGACTGATGGAGGGAGGGATATTTCAGTGATCCTCAATGTAAAGGGCTAATTTTGGATTATGATGTAATGTAAAGTTTTTATGAAGGAAACATTATCATTAGAATGAAGTTAATACTTTATTAACTTAATAAACTTAAGTGGGCAGATTAAGTGTTAATTTGGGGTGAGGGACAAACAAACCTCTGTAGTTCCCTGTATCTACAAAACAAGCTTAGAATATTAAATGGAAGTGCAGTTATGAAATCGATACAAGAAAAGCATAAGAATGAGTTATGTATTTTTTAGATTTTGCACAAATGAAGTATTGAGATGGAAATAAGAAAAATGTGTGTGGGCTCCAGCTGACCGGGGGCTGACTGAGGCGCTGGTGGAAGCGGACCAGTCTGCTGAAAACCTCCTGGCAGTAGGTGTGCAGCTCCTCCAGCTCGTCCTCTATCAGTGCTGCATCCTGCGGCGAGCTCTTCTGGATCAGACCCTCTCCGAACACGATCAGCCCGTCAATGCGCTCGGTGTTCAGCGTGATCTCCTTCTGGAAGCTCTGCAGGAACAGGGTCGTATGAGCAGAGGGGGAGTTTCAGAAAACCAAAGATGGCAGTGTTTCCAAACAGGTAGAGAAACCTCCGTCCAGCCTTTGGTCTGTATAAGTAAATTCACCTCAACACTTAGAAAGACGTGTGTTTGAGGAGATTTTTTTCCTCATAATGACCATAACTTGTGCGGTCTCTAAAACAGGAGTCTCACATTGAGCTGCTGGATCTTGTGGTGGACGTCGCTCTCTGAAAAGTGTTCGACGTTGGTGAGCTGCAGGTCCAGCTCGGTCAGCCACACCAGCATGCTCTCCCTGGTGCCTTCAAACTCCTCCCTCTGGCTGGTAAAATACTGAGAGACAAGTAAGAGACAGAATAAACAGAAGAGAGGAAATAAAAGTTGATTTTTTTTTTTTTTTATTAATTTGTTCAATGTAACTAAGACAGGAAGCATCTCATGAGGTTCTTCTATCTCAAACATCTCAAACTGGTGTAGAGGACTGTTCACTGTGCAGCTTCCAGCTTTAAGATTAAGGAAAGTAAAAACCAGGCAAGAGTAAAGTGAGTGAGGCCGTCTAGACGATCGAAGCACAGGACTGAAAATTAAAGGTTTCTCTGCTGTCACATGTGAATTCTTTCTGGGAAGCAGGAGGTGGTGATTATCACTTGACAAGAGCTCCAACTATCATCTTTATAAAAATCTGCTATGTCTTCAGGGCAGATTGGAGGCTACACTGAGTCGCTATTGGAAAGTGACAACATGTGCCGGGGCTAGCTGGTTAGCATGCTAACTTTGACAAGATAGAGGCAAGAGTTAATATTATTTTTGCTTTCCACCTCCAGAAATGGTCGGTGAGAGTAGGAATAAAGTTTGATGCTGACCTCGGGGCGTTTCTTCTGGATCGGTAAGTAAACAGCTGTCAATGCTAATGTTAGCTATGTAGCAATAGCAAAACTTACAAATAGCCCCTTTAATAACAATCCTTCAAATGACAAATTTCTCAATTCAAAATAAAAAGCAAGAGATGGATTTTAAAAATGCTACTTTTGTGACTTTTGTGGTCTTGGAAATAAATGCTTTTCTGACATGAAGAGCATATTTGAAGACTTGAACCCAGGATTTCAGAAATATTTAATATTTCCTGCCGAAGGGGAACCACGGCAAACAAATGTCATTACATTTGAATGTATATATTTACTTTTAAAGTATATGATAATAAATTTGAGCTTGAAATACTGTAAATGTAATTTGGGAACAGTGAAGCACTTTCATTCCACTTACATGTAAATAAACCATCAGTTGGCTTTTCTACAACATTACTGATTATACCATTATTAATTTTTTTCCACACACATGGAAAAAACAAAAACAAAACAGGGATGTGTGGCGATGACGCCATCCCCTCTCGGCCAATCAGATTACTCCTGTGCTGTACCTTGAGCCTGCGGAGGATGGCGGCCACTCTGCGGTGCAGGGTGTCCCAGCGCCGGTTTCCCTCATGGACCATGGCTTTGAGCTGGCTGGCCCGGTCAGTGCGGTTCTCCCGGGCCAGACGGCGGTACTGGTTGTTGACTAATTCCAGCTGGGTCAGTCGCTCGTGAACCTGCCTTTGGAAACCCTAAACAGAGCACGGATTTGGAGTAAATGTAGAATTCACTTAACAAGACTGATGTGATCACATGTTTATTTTCTAGCTGTGTGTTTTCTTTTCATACTGTTAACTAGAGATAAGATGATTAGTAAATTGATTGATTGTCAACAAAAAATATTTAGACGACCCATTAATTAAAAAATTAAACTAAATTGAACTATTTTTGGGTTTTTATTGTTGGTGGACAAAACACAATTTAAATGTCAACAACACTGAATGATTAATTGATGAACTGAGAAAATAATCAGCAGATTAAATTATCCCAAATGCAAAATAACAGCGTGCTTTACTTCAAACAACTAATTTTCCTGTATGCTTGTCGATAACAGTGATGTTTTTATTTTTTAGTCGTGGAGACTGGTCAGTCAGTATCTGTCTGTAGTCTTTGTTGTGTAACAGCAAAAAATCCTTCAAGTCTGTCAAGTGTTATGAATTAAGTAAACCAAAGTTTAATACAGAACAATGAGAATATTTCACTTGGGAAACAAAGGAAAGCTACTTCAACTCTGTTCCCTTTGCCGACCTCACAACTGACCTCGAACTTCTTGAGCTCCTCTTTGGCAACAGTGTAAAGGACATCTGAAGAGTTGGGGTTGGCAGCGGTGCACTCGGCCATCTTCAGCCAGTCCTCAAACCGCGAGTAATCATCGAGGAACTTGCACCAGAGTCTCCAGGTCTCCTCGATCCTACAGGGACACATCGTACTGGCGTTACACTTCCACTGTGGAGAGTTTCTGTGCTGTGACGAAAGCTGTTATTGTTAAGACAATTTCTTTCTATCTTAATTTTTTGAACATTCAAGCTTGGTTTGGAAAAACACTGCTATTGTGGCATGTGAAACACTGAATAATTTACCAGAACAGAAATTAACAGAACTGAAATTCTTCTAATATTTTAGTCTCAAAAGGTTTTTATAGGCTGGTTTGTGTAACAATCGGGAACATCATAACAGCAGAAGTTACAGGAAAGTCTTCAAAACTTAGATGCAAAGATTAGTGATTCATCCCACCGGAGCCTCCTGTCCAGAGCCATGGCACAGATGGTCCTCCAGCGCTGGTCCAGGCTGCGGCTGGTTTCCTGCAGGGAGTCGCTCTCCGCCTCAGTGCCGCCAGCAGCATCTTCATCCCGCAGCAACACATCACACAGACTGAGCACCGATGCGACGCCCTCCGTATGCTGCTCAATGTCCCTCTGCAGCTCCTGGACACACACATGGACAGACATGACATGGGTCCATACCAGAGACGTCATGTATTAAACATCAGCCCACAGACAGAGGACAGTGCCACTGTGTGAGACCACCGCTCCCAAAATTAAACAAAGGATGGTTATAAATTATTAAACATAAACAGAGACAAAGAGAGGGAGTGACAGAGACACAGAAAAACAAAAAGTAGGAACAGAAACACAAAAAGAAAATGCAACAGCACAAACATTGAAGACAAAGAACTCTAGATAAAAGAAGTACAAGTGAAAAAAAATCTGAAGTAGTGAGAGGAGTGAAAAACAAAAAACAGGAAATAATCAAATAACTAAAAAGAAAAGAAAGGAGCAGATGTCAAGCACTAAAACTGTAAAAGTGTGAAGAGTCACTGTCTGCTGTGGATGTGTGTGTCTGTCTACCTGCTGCTCGGCCAGCCTCCTCTGGATCTCCTGGTGGTGACAGACGCTGTACGTGATTGGTCTGGACAGCTCGGCCTCGATCCGAGAAAGCCACGAGCGGAGGTTACTCATGTTCTTATCCAGCTGCTGCACTGTTACCAGTGTCTCCTTCAGCTTCTTCACCCTGCAGAGCACACACGTCCACACACACTCTGTTGTAAAAAATATGCATAATCCGCATTTCGTATTTAGAAATCCATATTCCAGTAAGCATTTCAGACTGAGAGTAACATCTATGCTCATTCACCAACATCTAACCGAGTGGTTTCCTCTGCTTCTGGCTTGTGTGTGGCCTTTCCTACATTGTTAATTGACTTGTGACCCCTCAGATTTATTGTACGCCCCCAGTTGGGGTCCCGAACCCCAAGAACAAGAGAATAAAGAGATAGTACTTCAATCTGGTCTAAGTCATTTCTTCTCTCAGATCAATGTTTTTTTTTTTTGTGCGCAGCCTCAGACAAATACATGTAATTAAAAACATGAAATAGTGTGAAAAAGATTGATAGAAAAACACGAACGACACAAACGAAGTGAGAAAAACCAGAGAAGCCAGGGGCGACTGAATAGACAAGTGGTTGGAGCCTGTACCACACGGGCACAAACGGATCTGAACAGGTGAGTCCCCACTTTGCCTCCAGGCCAGTTGGCGTCATTGCTGCATATCATTCCCCTTCTCTCCGTCCCATTTCCTGTTAACAGTGTCCTCACTGTCCCATCAAATGATTAAGGTACAACACTTTTCTTTTTATTCCTTTTTCATTTCTTTCTACTTTGTTTAATTTCCTTTTACTCTTTGCTGTGTTGTCATTTTATCATGTTATTATTATTGTTATCATTATTATTAATATTTAAATCTTCCCTTTAGTGTGTGTGTGTGTGCATGCATGATTTCTGCTCCCTGTTATTATTTTGGAGTAATTTGTGTTATTGTTTGCTTTTGTCCTGCTCTGATTCATATGTCAAAGTTTTTTAAGGTGCTGTAGAAATAAAGTTATTAAAGTTATTAAAATGGGTGAAAAATAACTTGAAGCCAGAAAAAAACTGAAGAAAAGAAAAACAAACAATGAAAGAAAGAGGAAAGATGTGGAAAAAGTAAGTAAGTAAGTCAAAAACCAAAAATTTACAAAAAAACATAAAATATACAAAAGAAAATTAAATGAAAAGAAAAGACGGGCAAAGGGAAGGGGGGGGGGCAGGAAACAAGCAAACAAACTTTAGCTATTCACTCTCTCAGGTATCTTACACTAAAGCTCTCCACAAAGAGACGTCTCCATTGCAACTGACCCCGTTGCAAACACACACACAAACACACATGCACGCACACACACACACACACACACACACCGCGCCACACTGACTGGTGTCATAGCAACGCTCAGGACAATAAAAGCTCTCTTCGGAGGCTTAAAAGCCTCTGAAAGTGTGCCCCATTTGGGAGTTCGAGTTAATTTCCCCAGTTGATCCTTCCTGTCCGGTCGAGGTCCAGCAGAGCCTGTCAGGGCTGAGCGGGAGATGCGCTCTGCCAAAATAAAAAGCGCTGAAAAACAGCTGTGAGTGTAAGTGGCCTGCTGAAGAAGGCGTAGAAGGGACATCCCAACAGATGTCAGACATTGGTACGACTATGATTGAGTGAGTGTTGTGCAGGAGCGAGAGCCCTCTGGGTTCAGGGCCTCCTGAAGTGTTAAACTTGTAGGTCGTCATATTTGTGACATTTTTGGATGGTTCTTACATCTTTTGGAGATTTCAGAGTAGATTTATGATGACGTTTCAGTTCATGGAAAAGGTCATGACACTGGTCAGGAATGAGTTTCCTTCTTTTTTCAGCACATTTTGAGTTTTACTCCGAATGTGTCCCTATAACTGAATATTGAGTCAAAACCTGGAATAATAAGCAACTATGGCTCAGATTCATACTTGTCTGTATTCAAATAAAACAGTTTCTGAGTGAATCTGATATTTTGCAAATCTTAGGCTCTGTTTTGTTGAAAGTTACAGACTTTCTGTGTTCAGACTACATTTAACAAGGTTAACTTTTAACAACCTGCTTGCAGTGACAATGTTTAGCAGTTGTAATATTTACCAGATTCAACATCTGCTAATTAAAATAAACAAAAACCAAACCTACTGAGGCTAATGTGAATATCATTGGTTTGGCTGTTAGTTGGTGATAAACCAAAGTATTGGAAAAAATTATAATTTAAACCTTATCGCGATTCTATTGTAAAAACCAAATCAGAAAGATTCATCCTGTGGAGACCACGAACGTCTTAGTTTCAACATCAAACAATATCCAGAGATTAATGTCAGACCTCAACAATTCTGTAGAAAAAAGTATTGAAAACTGTTGAAATCTTGAAATTTTTATCGAATTTAAAAGAGAAAAAACACATCACTTAAAATTAGAGGGTCGTTGTTGTTATTAGTTGTATAAAACCTCAACCCTCGTTAACATCAATAGGAAGAAAATTCAAATGACGCCTTAACAAAGTTCAGGGATAATGTACAGTATGTTGTCAGTGGGAGAATGTGTGTGTAGTTGATGTGGCTTCATGTTTATGGCCGTGTAATGAAGACATAATACAGTCACTGTAAATTCTGTCCAGCTCGTCGTCTTCCACTCTGCAGATACAACCACCCCAGTCAGCTAAATTGTCTCTGTCTCCCTTTCACTCCCTCCCTACCTCTGACAGCCTAAC
This sequence comes from Rachycentron canadum, assembly GCA_038496675.1. NCBI lineage: Eukaryota > Metazoa > Chordata > Actinopteri > Carangiformes > Rachycentridae > Rachycentron > Rachycentron canadum. The sequence continues at coordinate 17,138,973 of CM076665.1, forward strand.
AAAGGCCAGCAGCTTCATGCAGAGGCTAAACAAAGACACAAAACCCAGTCAGGGGTCTTTGCTGAGGAAAAGGACAAGAGGAGAGTGGATGGAGAAAAGGGAGCAGAAACGAGCAGGAGGAAAAGTGAGGAAAAATGTCTTGAGGGTGAAGAGGATGAAGTTAAAGGGCAGCTGATCACAGGGGGGCTCAAAGTTTTTCACAGCCTAAACTCCAACTGACATTTACTCTTGTCACTGTAATTATGTGGCTCTTTACTGTACATGTGCTTTTTCAGTTTTTTTTCAGAGTTTTATGAGCTGGCTTCATACAGTACAATTTGTATGTTACTGTAGTCAAGCCCCCCTAATAATTTAACATAAATGTAGGACTAACTTTTTTTTTGCATCTTATTTATTATGTTGGATTTTGAAAGAGCATTTAGACAAAAATAAGATAATCTATTATTATTTCTTAATCTTAAAAACAAATGTACTTTAGTTCTAATAATATGACATTTATGTGTTACTATGTTCTCCTTGCCCAAACAGCAAATAGACAAAATGTGAAGCTACAGTCTCAGGAGTTGGTGGAGCCCAACCTAGAGCTATAAACACTGTAGTTGTCTAAAATGACCCCAACAAGATGTTAATGTCGCCTGGAGGGAAACAAGCCCCCTGAAATCTGAGTCTTTGAGGGGACCTCACTTTGAGAATCAGTGATTAATGCATGCCGACAGACCCCTCCTCTTCCATACTAACCCCCCCACCCTCATTCACATCATCCTACTCTGACAGACTATAAAAAGGGAGGGGCTGTCAGTGCGGACATGGGGACATATGGCACTGTCTGAGACTTAAGCACAGCTTTTTTTTTTTTTTTTTTTTTTGTGGTGGGGGTGGGATGAGTGTGCAGGGATATGAGTGAAGTCCTACTCTTCCTCTGGACTGTCCATCTGGCTGAGGGGGGTCGGGGAGGGCAGTAACTGTTTATCATCACAAGGGTTTAACCTCTTCAGTCTGTACATTAGAAGCCATGTATTCCTGACAGCTGCAGGACCGTGGAACAGCAGGTGGATGGTTCTGCATTGGAGCTATTGTTTAATTACTGGCTCCCTGTTGAAGCCCATCAGTCCTTAATTATGCTTTTTAAAGTTGAGTAGCTTTGCTATGAAAGGTGCCAGTGAAGGGGGGTAACTGGGTGAATTCAGTGTATGTTACACTCATCCACGCACAGTTTGATTTTTAATTTAACCAACCTTTTACTATTTCCTTACTGAATGTCATCCCTGCACTTGAGGTTCACACATTCAGTACTTGCCATTAGTGTTTGCTGCCCTTTTGTGTCTCTTGGAAACTGATACAAATGCATGTTGGTGGGGCAACAAATCCCTCTGCGCAGCCTCTGCGACAGCTGTCCCTGCTCTCACCTGGCTTCGATGTGGTGGAAGAGGTTGTGCCAGCGCTGGTTGACCTCCTGCAGCGAGCCGCGGACCTGGGTCTGCTTGGCCTCGTCACTGGCTGACAGCAGCTGCTCCCCCAACTGCTTCAGGTGGCTCTTATTCTCACTGAATAAGTTGATTTCCTCCATGCAGTCCTGTGGAGAAATGGGAGATTATGTGGCTTCATGCATCATTTCTTTAGGAAAACCTCACAAACAGCACCATCCAGCGGAGATTAAATTTAAAGTTCAATGCTATTTTTGTAAAATGTTTTATACTAAAATGAATGGGTTTACTATGGATATTTTATTACTGTTATTTCTATATATAGTTATTCCTGTCTAATTTCTCTGTGTTTGTATATTTTTAAGTTTTACAAACTTGGTCAAAAACGAATTTTGACTTAATCTCATCTCATTGCATCTTAAAATTACCAACAAGACACAAAAATGTGGATTCAGATCAAAAGAGGAAGCTCAACTACTGAGTGTCCCATTCATTCAACTTTGTTCAACATTCATTACCTGTTTCTATGCCCTGCAGCAGTCGGTTTCACCAGGAAGAGCCGTTTTCAGCTCTCTGAACAATTTGAACCGTTACCACGAGCCTCTCATTTGCTCATCTCATCTAACACTCCAAAAAAAGTGATGCTGCAACATTCAAAACAATTATCATTTTGTTTACTAAATGAGCAAGCTTCGTGGTGAGACAGGGAAGGTACAAAAGGCTTTCAGTGACTGAAAGGACAACTGTTGTGTGTGAACAAAGGCCACAGAGCCATTCCATTCCAGGCCACCATCTGTTATAAACAGCATAATGCATGTTGCTCATGTATGGATTTTAATCATGCCTACATGAGTGGTTGGGAATTAGGGAATCGTGCACAAGTAGTGTCCTGCATAAAAGTTTTACAATGTGCATCCTGGATGATACAAGTGAGATTAGAGCTGCAGCACCAGTAGTTTTTTGAAGGGAGGAAAAAGTTACTTCACTGTTATTAGTGCTATGTCCTATATTTTTATATATATATATATATATATATATATGCAAAAGCAATGCAAAAGCTGGGAATTGAACTAAACAAACAAATTGGTTGGAAAAATGCTCAAAAACAATCATTTTTGAGAGAAAACATCCGATGGAGTCATAACATGTCTGCTTTTAAGTCACATAGATCTTGTACCTTCTTCAGCTTCTCCACCATTTCCTCGATGCTCAGCTCTCCCCTGTGGCACACCTTGTTTTCCATCTGAGTCAGCCAATCACAGAACTCCTTGTTCTTGTCGTTGAAGATGGTCCAGGCATTGAGGCGGTCTGCGATTTCTTGCCTGCGCAAGGATACCTGGGTAGGACAAGAGTCGAGGTGGCAAAACTGGCGTTAGGGACATTTTCACACAATTGCACAGCTTATGTCTGAGAGACGACGGAAGAGCCACAACAATGAATTTCATCATACCTGTAGCTTGTGCAATACTTGACAATAAAAGGTATTGAACTGAATTGAGATGTACTGAATTTTAGTGCTGGAGGGACACACGTGCTGCCCTCTAAGCTGTAGTTAACTATAGGTATAAGAAAGACAAAGGATCTGGTGCATTGTCCACATCAAGCACTAAACATGATTTATAGCTTTTAAACCAACCATGAAACTGACAATCTTTACAACAGAACAACAAATGTGCCTAAATTACAAGAGTTAGGTACTTTCTTTGCCAAATTTACCACAGACCTGCTGGGAACAAGTGCAAGCAAAAAAGGTCTTTGCTGTTTAACATGAAACAAAAGCTATAGAACAACGATGCCAAAGATTCTGATGAATGGTCTGAGAGAGGGTTATTTTGTTATGATGCTTCCTGGTATGTGTCCAGGAAACACTGTGACCCAAATCTACAAAGCAATTTGTAGACTTCAGCTTTGTGCATGGTTGCAAAGAAAATTACATAAGAAAAAACAACGCACATTTCAAAATTATGCAATGCAAATCCAAGATAAAGAAGAGAATAAATGAGGAAAAATTAGTAATAATCAAGTGTTTTCTCTTACTTGACTGAAGCAGCAGGAACATTTAATCCAAATCAGTAATTGACTGAATTGAGAAAAATCCCCGGCTAACAAAGTCCATTTTCCAAATGACAGCTTAATGCCTGCCCCCCCCCCCCCGCATAGTTGAGGAGGAGGCTGATGATCTTTTTGAGGCTAAAGGGGTTTAACCAGCCCACAGGGCATTTTTGAAACAACCAGCTATATTTTATTGCCCGGTGGCATTTATTTGATTTAAATGAGCCCTGCTTTGGTTTTAATGTACTAACACTGCTCAGCCTTTTTAGACCCTGGAGAATTTAGGGAGCATTGTGAGCTGCAGTCACCCTGTGAGGACTTTGTGCTTCCCCAGGAACAATAGAGCCAGTCCCCCGAATCCCTTTAGACCAGCCAGGCCATCTGCTCGTCGGATCCATTCCAGTGGCTTCCCCCACCTACAACCTGTTAACTGTGTAGAGGAAAACCACTGTGGCTCAGATCCATGCCCCCCGGCCATGTCAGGAATGAATGGGGATGAAAAATCTTATGGGTGATCAAATAGCACAAATTAGCCTGTGTTTAACCTATATCCATGAGGCTTTTACATCTGGTACTATTAACCCTCAATGACTGTCTTTCCTTGAAGAAAATCACCACTTTTCACTAAATTATACATTTTATAGTTTGTTTTGAGACAAATGTAAGAAGAATTGACGGGTTGGGATGAGCAGCTATCCATGGTTGTACACACGATGAAGACAAAACCCTGAACATCTAAAGAAAACCCGATGATTGGGCGTCCAGGGGATCCGATTAGCATGAGCGTAAATTATCCCTCCATAACTTTAATAACGACAGAAAATGTCCCAAGTATGTCTTAACCATTGATTTCTGGAGAACAAGAGAGCATTTATGTTTAAGCCAAAAGACTTAACTGCAGGAATTTGAGCCTGTGTATATTGAGTGGAGCCACTTTCACCAGTGATGCAGTTACAGAATCAACAGCCTGTTCTGTCGGAGAGGTTCATGTGATCGCTCAGCTTGCACAGTCACTGTGAGTCAGGATCTAATTACAGCAAGCATTGAAGAAATGTATAAATGGGAAAAGGCTTTGTTTCTTTTGTTTACTGATATAAGCAGAAAGAAATTCATTCAGAAAACCAGACATGTTTAGAAAACAAATTAATTTGACCTGAAAAGAGGCGTATTGCTCAAGTATTAACAACAGAGCAAGATGCTGCAGTTTTCCCTCCATGAACTTGCACATGCTGGTTCTTTTCTCAAACAAATGAGTGTGTGTGTGCTTGTGTGTGTGTGTGCTTGTGTGTGTGTGTGCTTGTGTGTGTGTGTGTGTGTGCCCCAGTGGTGCACAGGCTTTGTGCTGCCAAGAAACCGCTGGTAGCAACTTTTCCCTCCCTCTCTCCTCCTCTCCCATTACTCCCTCTCCACCTGCACCATCTACAACCTCCAACTTTCTCTGACTCGTTTCACTGCCTCTCTCTCTCTCTGTACATATTTTTTTTGTGTGTGTGTGTGTTTTCTCACCTTCATACACAGCTCTTCCCACTGACCATGGAGTTGTTCCAGCTGCTGCTCCAGCAGAGCAGAGTCACCGGCCGTGATGTACTGGGACAGGTCTGTCTTCATGGTGCCCAGTTCCCTCAATCCACTGGCCAAATGCTGCAGAGAGAGCTCTGTCTCCTGCATAACACACACATACACACACACACTTAAACACGCGGTCAGACAGCCATATACAAACTGTGTGTACACACTTCTCTCCCTCTCTCTCTTGCTCGTGTTCGCTCTGACCATCCAGATTAAAGGGCTGTGGACGGGACAGGGGGAGGGTATAAGGGGTAGAAAGGGGGAGGGGAGTGAAAGCATGGGGGTATATAAATAAGGGAAAGGGGGGGTAAACTCAGAGGCACTCTGGCGGGATGGGGGTAGCTACCGATGGAGTTGAGGGGAGGGGAAACTTTAGCCAGTTTTCAGACTGGCTGACCTGTTAGTTTCTCCTCCATCAGAGTCATGGTGATGAACAGTGTTAGGACCAATATGGCAACTTTATGTGTTAATGTCATTCTCACTGCAACTAATTCTCACTGAATTAACTCTTTTCTTTCTTCCAACCAAAACCATTAATATCATATTGGGAAGCCAACACTGTCGACCACCTGTTCTTCTGGACAAGAAGCGAATTCTGATTAAATAATTTAAACAGCAATTATTAGGCTTTTACAAAAAGTTTGTCCTGATCTACAAATAAATAAAATAAAAGAGCTTTTGCTCTTCTGATGGATGATTAGCTGTGGTGACCAGCTAACATTTATAATCTATAATGAGTGACAATGAGTTAGGGACCACTGATCACTCCCTCTTTTAACCATTCATTAGTCTCTATGTAACAGTTCACTCTGTGTTGAGCAGGAATAGAGATTTTGACTCATCATCATTTTGAGTCATCACTCACAGCTTGTGGTACAGAGTTGCTTGTTACGGTAATTTTTATCTTATCTTATGCAGAACATTTTTCTATGTTATTTTTAGTGAAAAGCAGTGCACGTGATACTACTTTCATTGTCAGGGCACCAATGGTGGACAAGAATAACTCAAATAAAATGTAGTGTACTACATGGTAAATAGTGACTTCAGCTGCAGCAAATGTGCATTTCCTGTGATATTATTTATTGAGTTAAGCTTTGTTAACTGCTTAGTTATTTATTCTGTGAACACATCCTCAATCTGCAACAACAGCATAAAGCATGAAGTTTATTATCTATTTCTATTAATCATATCTTGTTTTTAAACTTCAATATAACAAAATCACTACATATACTGATTTTTAATCCACTCAGAAACACACAAGCTGTTTTCTAATCACCTGCAGCTCCTCTGGTCTTTCAGGCAGTCCCTGCTTCATCCTGGTCTTCACCTCATCCAGGTCGGACATGATGTTGGTCATCCCGTCCTGACACTGAGACCACTTCTAAATACACAGCAGGACACAGACACACACACACACACACACGCGAGATCTTTAAATCTTCAAGTCAAACAAATATTTGACTCAGTGTGATCAGTCATTTGCTTTCTTTGAGCAGAAATTGGCTTCTGTGAAAAAAACATTTTAGTAGTTCAATCAACACTGAGATTTAAATGTGTAATATCAAAAATTCATTTTCATTAAAAAAAAAAAACTTATTTTGTATTTGCAATAACTTGGATAAAAAAATTTAATTAGCTGTTTGTAAAAATGACATTTTCTTCCAGCAACACAGTTCTTACAAACACATATTTCAGAATCATTAAATCAATGATAAAATGCTTTGCGAAATAAATTCATTCATGACAAATACCTATTTAATACACTTCTTGTTTATCTGTGTCAGGCTTTGTACATAAAATACAGTTCATTGATCGAAGAAAACAATATAGTCATAAACTTATATAAACCCTTTTCCTAAAAATCCTCACATACTTAGTGACCAAATCAGCTCATCTTTTGCTGTCAGTTGTATTTTGTGCTTTAATGCGACTCGCTGTGTGGGCTTTGCTTTGTTGCTCAGAGGGATTTTCCTTTCCCCGGGTAGATCCTGTTTAGCTTAAGGGGGTTAACACAACTTTCCCTGACCTCTCTGGACCAAAACTTTCAGACAGAGTTGCACTGTAAGTAACACAGCTCATGAAACAGGAAACATCCTAATATCTGGGCAGCAGTGGTCACGCACAGCTTGAAGTGGCCACTAGTATCCAACCAAAATACCAGCCCTGCTGTTTATAGTGTTAATGGTGTTATCGTACTATGCAATGTATCAGCGCTACAGTGGAGCAGTGATGGAATGAAAGGACAGACACTGATAACAAGCTGTGTCTGGATGTGGATCATGGATAGATTTGAGCCGCTCTTTGATCCCTCTCGGCAGGAGCTCAGTGCCAGGGTGGCACACCAGCTCCTGTGTGTGTTTGTACTGGGGTAGGATCAGGTCCTGGATATAGGTCATGTAAAGCTTAACACTTATGGTTTATTGTGCTCTTATTTATTTGTCTGATTGCATTGTATAAAATATATATATATCTGTCACCTGAACCGTCGTATTAACCAGGTCTCTTCTCCTCTCTAGCAGTACGGTGGTTCGATCCCAGGCCTCCTTCAGAGCCTGGAGCTCTGACTGCAGTCGACTCTGACACTCAGACTCCGTCATGGTTGCACACAGATGTTGTCCAGCCTCCAGTGTCTGGTTGTAGATGGTGGAGTGCAGAGCCAGAGCCTCTTCAACACACTTGGACAAATAAGGGGAGAGATTTGTGATTTATAGCACGTATGCATTAATAGAACATCAAATTTATCACAAATGCAAAAGGACAAGGTGAAATGTTCAAGTTCTTTTTTGGGGTGCAGACATAAATTAATGGGTTATCATTGTAGGAAATGTGGTTTTGATTTAGGAAACTGTTCCAATCAGTCACAAACACAGTTTCACCACAGTGTGACACATGCAAAATTGCAGACATTCATTACGTGCTTTGTAATTCTGCCATACACAGGCACAAGGAACTGGCTGTACATATTTTGCTGGTACTTACTTCAAAAACACTAAGCCTGGAGGTTGAATTTGCCATAATGGACTGGAAATGGTCCTGTTTACACTTTCAAAAAGTGCGTGGCAGAATGTTTTCAATCAGAAAAAATACCTTTGAGCCTATTTCATGAAAATGTTTTTGCCAACTGAAACAATTGCAAGGTGAGTGACCGAATATGGATTTTTAAGACACCCTGTGTAGCACTTTCAGTCTTTGTGCATGTGTGTGCAGTTGATCTTAATAGCCTATTTACTTCGCTGGTGATATGTAGAAAAGTTCTGAAAATAAAACCTCAAACAAAAAAAGAGCACTTATTGTCATCCATGCTAACCTGGTAATCATCTGCGCAGCTTCGCGATTGCAGCAGTGAGCACAGAGCAGGACCAGCAGGAGGCAGTAGAGGGCCAACGTCCCTCAACAGCTTCCTAAGACGTCTCAAGCCGTGATGGTAGACTCTCTGTTGCCTGAGCTCCTCTTTTACCAAAGACCTGCGCTGGCCAGCCAGAGCTACGGCACTGAACCAGCTCTCCCTCATCCTGGCCACTTGTGCAATGAGATCAGATCTGTACAGGAGCAAAACAAGAGGATCAGCTTATGATCTATTTGGAGAAAAACAACATAGCTGTAAACGCTCGACAAATGTGTTTTTGCAAAATGCAATTTGGCATAACACAAAAAAAGAGACATTTAAAGTGTCCACCGTGGTAAAATAAAAGGAGAAACATAAATTAGTCTGTCATGGATCATTCACTGGCAATTGCCTCAACAACACAAAATCAGCAGGATTTTAGGACTCTTATAAAATCTTCAGTAGCAGACTCAGCAGGGGGAACTTTCCTTTGGATCCTGTAAAAATTTAAGAGCTTTCCAAACACTGTAAAAAATGATTTAAAGACGAATCAGGGAAAGAGAAATCTGGCTGTTCCAGGGCAGAAAACACACTACACAAGTGTGCACCCAGTATGTGTGTCTGTTAAAAGCAAAGACGCAAACGCAGCTAAAAAAACACAAATCTAATGACTTTGATAGGTGATACAGTCAGAAGAGGTTTAAATACTGCTGTCAAGATGATACCTGATAGTTTCAGTACAAATACCAAAAGCGAACTGATGAGTAAAACATTTTAATAAATCTCAAATGGTGGATACACAAAGTAGTGACGCCGTGTGACAGCTGAATATACAATGCATCACATGTCCTGTCAAGATTGATATATTCAGTGACAATAAAGTCTTATATATAAACTCTCAGTCTTAGCTCCTTTTTCCTATTGAAGTCCTGCTTTCAGACAACTGTCATGCTCACACGATCATTGTATTACTGATTGGTCACCAAAAGTCAAAAAGGGCAGATGAACAGATGAAGCAGATGAACCTCAGGGCTTAAAGATGAAGATTTCTCATTGCTGCACATAAGGATTAATTAGTATTTATAAACTAAAGGTTCTGTAAAGCTTGTTACTATACATTTAAAGTATTTTTATACAGTGTTAAACCACAATTTAATGTGCTCCAAGACTTGCCCATGGCTCCCCATGTACCTTTTCTCTCCTGTTTCTTTTTCCATGGACTTGACTGCATCACAGAGTAGACTCTGCAGAAGCTGGCGTCCGGTAATTATTTCAGCCTGAAGCCTCTGTGGGAATAAGTGACAACAGCAGGAGAGAGAACATGACGGGAGTCAGTGATCTGCCAGATGTCCTGCTATAACCACAGTGATAGATCAGACAAGCATGATGACGAGGTCATTAATTTAGCTTCCTCGAGCCTTAATTGCCAAATATTTCTTTGTCAACAGGCTTGTTACACATGGACTCAGATGAACTGTTTATCTAAAGTTCATCTGTGCATGTAGGGGAAGGAAAGGCTTTATTCTCAAATGATTTATTCAAGAAGAACATTAGTTCATCTATAACTAGTGAGAATATTTTCTTTTTGAGTAATTTGCACCATTTGTCACTGCCATTTCTGGCTGTCAAACATTCCCATCTCCTAGAAAATTTTAAAAGTAGTGTCTTGTTAAAATTTAGAGTCTGGTCCGATCCAAAGCTCAGTAATATCTCTAAAGTTAAACAAATGCAGAGAATCTGTAAGGTGTATTGTACCTGATGGACAGTCAACATCTCTTGGAGGCAGGAGAAACTTTGAGCTTTTTTGGGCAATGATTCCTCAACGAGTTTCTCCTTTATAAACGTCAGGTTCTTACACTTCTCCTGGAAGGTCTGGGAGCACTGACGCTCAGCCTGCAGCTCTCTGGAAAACAACATGACTTTTACAAACGAAAAACTACTTCTCCTAAATGTTTTTGTGAAGCTTCTCAAACAGCAGCAAATACAAAATTCACCCCACATCTCTTCACTCTCTGAACTTACATTTAGTCACATTAGATCTAAACTTTGTCACCTGTTCACGTTGGATATGTGAGTCATGCTTTCGATCCACTGTCTGCAGAGCTTGTTCAGTTTCTCCCTCTCCGTGATTAGACCCTGGTTGTTCAGGGTCAAACAGATGCTCGTCTCCCTGATGTGAACCAGTGACGGGAACAGATCACTGAGCTCCATGTGAACCTGCTACACATCCAACAAATGTTAAACACAAAGCATGTTTTTAGATTGAGACCCCACAGCCAAAAGGTCTTATTTGATCCAGGTGATCTGAATTTAAACATGACATTTAAAAGTAACGTACAGGGAAGCTCATTCATAGGAAATAACATGGATTCTCACCAACCTTCACAGAGTCGTTGTCACTTACACCAGCTTTCAGTTTATGTTGTATGTCCTGTATCTGCTTTTCAAGGCTCTGCTGACAAGCCTGAAACTGTTTCTGCTCCTTCACTTCATCCTGCACACAGAGAGAAACGTCACTGACCTGATCAATATGAAGTTAATTAAACTTCAGGCAAAATCTGTGCTGTTCAATATTCCTGATGTTACTGTTACAGAAAAAGGTTCTGACCTGAAGACTTTTCTTTTTCCCCGACGTTGCCTGGCAGAGAAGCAGGACGTCACGTGACAGCAGTCTGGTCTCTGATTGGATAAGATTTGCGGTACGCTGTCCTAGCCGTCCAATAAGAGGCTTGGAAGCCTCCAGCACATCTCCCACACTGCTTTGCAAGACGTCAGCAACAACCTGCAGCTTCTGGTGTGACCAGAAATGAGACAAATTAGAGATAATCTATTAGAAATTATATTGATAATACAGTGTTTTTTTTATCCATAAAGGTCTATTATTTTACTGCGAGCAGGGCTGGTTTGTAATTAATTGACTTTAATTAAACAGTATTTCCTGCTTACCATCTTTCTGACTGTTCTCAATGATGTACATACAAATTCTCTTTGCTTATTTCCTTCCTGAAAAATGCAAATGTTGTTTTCAACAAATGGTTTGATTCAACTATCCCATCATCCTGCGTACTTTTAAAATGGGCAGGGAAAAAAATGGAAAAAAAGAATGAGCACAACAGCATGAAATGCAGCGTCTTGACTAAGCATAAGTACAACAGATTAGCTGTTCGAACACAGCACAGGTCATTGCTGATATTTCTGCCTTCTGTTCCTTTCCAAGAAAAAGAGACTGGAGAAAAACATTTAATTAAATTGTGAATGTATAGAGACTCTGACTCAGCAGTGGGGACAGGATGAGTCAAGCAGGGGATTTCTCTAAATACTTTTTCAGGATCTTATCTGACTGAATTCTTTGAAAAGTAACACAAAAATGTTTACATATTTTCGATGTACAAGATTACTATATATTCACATCAGATGGTAAAGTCTCATTCTGAAATTGTTACTATAGAAAGCATTACATCAGACCACTTTCTGTGACCTAAAAGTCCCATGAACCCACCTCCACTGAGTCAAGTATGGCCTGTGTCCCTTGTTCATGTGTTGGGGAAGAACCTGGCAGCTGCTCCCACTGAAGCCACAGCCGCTGCAGGTGAAGTGAGCAGTTATCAGAGAGACGACTGTACTCCTGCCAGAGGGAAAGGGTCTCCCCGGTCCTCACATGCTCGTCCTTCAACTCCTGCACCGTGTCCTTCCACCTGGCATGGTAACATAAGTTCTCTATAATGTTTGTCTGCAAATAGTGGGGCTACAATTGTTTGGTTAAGCTGTATTACATGATTTTATTGACAGTGTGACTTTACACTTTAAGTAGGAATACACCAGTTTAATTTCACAAGGACTCAGGTATTCATTTTCATGATATACATAATAATTTCTGATCCTGATGTTTCCCAGTCCTCACAAAGGTGATAGTGATATACACAGTGTGATAGATTTTATATTTGAGTTATATGAAAACATTTATAACTCATATCTGTCAAGTGAAAACCTTTCAGCTTTTCATGCTGAAGAAACTGCCCCATTTTCAGTGTTGTGATCGTGTGTTTTCAGAAAATCAGATGGATTTTAAAAAAGTCTTAGAATGTAATTTGCCAAATTTAGAGATATGTGGTTTTCACTGGATAACGATGATATATGAAAAGTTTGAATATGAGCCACTGGCTATATTACGCTACTGACCGTTTCCGCTCTCCTTCCACTTGGTCACTTAGCGCCTGTGCTGCTCCACTATGAAGTGTCTTCAGGAGACTCTGGAATGATTTTTCCACAGCTGCCCAAAGCTTTTCTCCTTCCCCAGCCATCTCCTGGAGTTGCTGGGCAATGAAAAACACCATTATTTCATGTTCCCTCTTTAAAGAAGCACTTACTTCCCCAAATGTTTGGGGACTGAAAAGACCTGAGAGCTTGACGTCCATGTCCTCCCACATCAACTGGAGGGGCTTTTAATGTCCCACAGTTACAGGTGGCTATTTCAGAGCTGACAAAAAGCCTCTTTTTGTAGCTTAAAAGCCATCAAGCCTTTTTGAGTTGCTTATGGTGTCGAAGAGGCAACATTTACTTGGCTTAATGTGATGATCATTTTAATAAAACACTAGATATGAAGCCTTTATGTACGCACGTGTAAAAGATGCGATGGTCAACGCTTTTGCTCACCTGGAGGAAGATTATGTATCCCTCTGTCTGCTTCAGTGAGAACAGAGGAGCTCCCTGCTGCTGCTGCTGCAGAGCACAGCACATCCTGCTGGTGTGCAGAGTAACCTCCCTCAGATCTCTGTCAAAACAACTCCACTCTGCGACAGTGTGTTGTAGAGCTGGTCTCAGAGCTTCCATCTGCAAATTACCACAGAGAAACTGGATGAAGATTTATTCAGTAATATTAAGGAACATGTTTTGTAGTTACAGAAATAAAGCTCTTTGTTTTATTAATTCAACAAATGTCCTTGTTGACAAGTAACATTAAGACCCAATGAGGTTGATATGAGTAAAGTCTTAGCAGTTGTCGATTTAAACATTTAGTAAATACAGAGAAACGTTAGCATTAATTTTGAGTTGTGTTTCTGGTATATCTTCCATGTTTTTTACATCCAGTTTTCTTTTTAGTTCTGTTCTGCTTTTCACATTCTGGGCAGCTAGTGAGTAACTTTGTCTTTGTGCTGTTTAAGGCTGTGTTTTTTTTTTTTAAATTGAAAACAGACAAATACATCAGCTGGGAACTAAACCAGAAAAGTTCTCAGTTCTCAGAGTCAGGTGAAACCCTTTGTTTGTATCAAAATATTGATACTGATTAGTAGAGATACAATACTATGCAATGTACATGTATCCAAGTACAAACACAGACTAACAACAAGATGGGTTTGGACTTTCACAATGTAATCAAGGAGCCATATTTAGATTTTATCTCTTGATAAATAAATACATTTGCATGATATCAGAATATTTGGTGGTTTAAGGTGCAGCATGTGGCTGCGTCTCCTGCTTAGAAATCGATCTACAGCTTGTAATAACTCATGGTAGTGCTTTTATTCACTTGTTAGGGAGGTAATATTTTCACTGTTTTCCTGTTTGTTTGATTGCATCTGCAGATTTAACTTTACCTGTTGACTAAGATCTTCACAGGAATGACTAACGCTCTCTGCCCGGTTCCAAAAAGCGATATCACAGGGACACTTCTCTTCCTTTTCATCATGCGCTTGCGTGGCTTTTAACTCCTGCAAAGCTTCAGCCACCTCCTGAACTCTGCCCACAACCGCCTGAAAGAAAAAAGCAGCGCAAATGTCACATCTGATGCAGCAGCAGCACAGACAGTTCAAACATACACCTGCTTGCTTCCTGTTACTGTACCTCCCACTCTAGTAGAGTCTTATGAGCCAGAGTTTGACTGGTGGGTCGTTTCCACTGATTCAGCTGCTTTTTCTGCTGCTCGATCCAACCATGAAGATGCTGTAACCGCCTCTCTCTGGCTGCACAAATGTGATGCATCTGCTCAGCTCCATCAATCTGAGGGGGGCAAAGCCAAACATGTAGAAATAACAATCATAACTGGAAAATTACGTTTCTTTTCAGTCCATTTGGAGAGTTCAATAAGGCATAAATGGAAATTATGTCGACAGTCTGACCACAGGGTTCCAGTAACAAAATAAACCCTCAGCCAACGTCTGTGCTGATACAACATAAATGAGCATTTAATGATAATAAACATCTGATTGGATCAGATTTGATCAAGCCAACTTTTTTGTTAGATCAGGTTTCTCTTGCTACAAATCACACATATATTTCACACACATTTGCTAGTTAGCATTGCCTAAATGTAGAAAACAAACTCATATCTGTTTGGATATTATTAGAAGTGATAATGAATCGAAACTTACATTTGGCTTATTGAATTTTAGATTTTAGAGGTAGTCGTGTTTTATTGTATAATGGGTGGTAAGACACTGACCTGGCTCTCCAGCTGCCTCTGGAGGTGCAGCCACTTGAGTTTAAGGGCACCAAGTTTCTCTGCAAATATCGTACGTTCAGAGCGGACAGCGAGGATGTCTGCTCCCACCGCCTGAGGCCCAGACTGGCACAGGAAGTCGAGGAGGAGCTGCCCGCTGACAATACCTGCCTTTAACTCCTGAAGAATGATGTTAAATAGAAAGAAGTCATTGATATGAAAGTGAAGTGTCTAGTTGACAACAGTAAGAACAGATATTTACTTTACTTATGCTTTTTAACTTTAATTAGTCTTTAGATCTCAGCTGCCCACTTTTTTCCTTTGTGACTGGCTCATTTTCTACAAACTCACATTTTTCATCTAGGAAAAGCAGTAAGGGAGTGTGCATGTAATTACAAAATTTCTTTCATCATTGCCCAGGTAATTATCTTGACATGAACCGTGTCCTCAATAAAAAAGACAGCAGAAACCTCTGACACAATGAGTTGTGATAATAAATCATTCTGAATAAAAGTGTCAAGGTTGAAACAGAGCCTCTGATTAAAGAGAATGAGATGCACACAAACAAAGAGTGGATGGTGGAGAAACGTGTACCTTGTAGTGCTGCAGGACTTCAGTGATCTGAGCATCATCTTTGGCCTTGAGAAGCGTTTCTCTCTCCTGGGTGAGTCGAGCCTCCAGCTTCCTCAGCCAGTCCTCCAGGTCAGACAGCAGCTCCACCGGCGGCCATTCACCCAGCAGCCGCTGACAGACACGAGATGACAGAGAAGAAAGGTAAATAATATTTTCATCCTCCATTAGGTGATTGTAAGACGTCAAAATGAACCCTCAGCCAAACCTGGCCAACACTAGCTTAATTACATGGAATATCTGGTTCCATTCACTGGTGATAAATGGAGAAGAAAATTTGAAAATGTTCTACTACCCCTTTGTAAGTCTCCTCCGTGTCTTGTCTCAATCACCTCAAAAATTATTTCAACCAGGATTGTACTGAAGTTTGCACTCCCTTTACCAGAAGGGATTTCTCAATGCCTAATCGTGTTTGAAAACCAGCAGGACTTCCAGATAATTTGGACCATTGCATTTTAATTCATGAGGAACTGGAAAAGTGTAATGTTCAGAGTTTATTGGGTATGTGATGGACATTTGGTCCACTGACAATGGACTGGACTGGACTGGTATGTGATACAGGATCCTCTTGGACATTGAATCATTGGTTTATTACTGTATATCACAATATATAATACCACAACTATGTATCACCCACTTGCAGTGCACTTACAGTATATCCAATAATTATCATATCTAGTATTTGTGCTGCACCTGGTGTAGCTGCTCTTGTATCTTGGACAGATGTGAGGTGAGCTGGCTCCAGCTGACCTCCAGTTGGGTAATCTGAGCTCTCAGCCCAGGACAATCAGCCTCCCTCAGGTGGAGTAGCTGGGTGGCCTCCTTGGAAACAGCTGCCCTCTGCACCGACATGGCCTCCACCTCCATGGTGAAGTCCTTGGGGACAAAGCCATGGTTAAAGGTTAAAGGACAACCGCAGTACTGTCGGTGGATGTGTTATGAACTGGTGAGTGAGTTTTGAATTTAGTGTCAACACTGTGTGGTCTGTCAGTCCATCACAAAGTGTGCTTCCTACTCTGGTGTCACTTCATTACAATTTTCCCCCGGTGAAGTTTGAGGCCTTCGTGGGCAACAACCTTATGTTTTCGTCGTATATAAAAGTTGATAAGTAGATACGAGAGCCTTACCAGCAGCTCGATTAGACTGTTGTGAAAACACTCCCAGTTCAGGTCTGCAGTGTTTGCCAGGACTGACCAAGTCTTCAGATGTTTGTTGGCACCATCCAGCCAATTACTGACCGTGGCAAAGTCTGTATGGAATCTGTGGGGAGGATGAGAGAAACATAGCTCATCCAACGAGGCAGAACTGCGTCCAATAGTAGTAAATAAGACTGTCAGTGATGAATGGCATGTGTTTTATTTGCTCCTATGCTTTGGCTGCACACCAGGTTTAACCATATCAGAACGTGTCAACAGATTGTTGAAATGTTGCCGTAAAATGAGGAATCTCATGACGGATGAATTGAGAGATTTTGGAATTTAACTACGTTTGACTCAAATTTAGTGAATAAATCCTGTCCGATATATCTGGACAAGATAAAGACCTAGGAGAGTATTTCAGACATTGCAAATCTTCAAAGTAAAGTGTCATACAAAAACAGACGATTGTGGCTATATAATGTGTATGTTATCATTCCTATTAATAAATATAAGACTCAGTATGTCTCCATGTCGCAAACCTCAAATAAGACACATTCTAGGACTTGAGACCGTGTGAAGTAACATTTAGTCCTGATATCCAATAGCTTTGGCCCTGGAATAAAGAAAGTCTTTGGCTTGATATTTTTATTTTGTATCTGTGACAAATTGCTGACGTGGTTGTTCCAGACAACATTTGTCAGTCTGGTCAGGCAATAATTAAAACTGTCTGGCTTCCACTTGTAGATTATAAATAATAATCTGGTTTTATTTTCACAGACGTTTCACGTCAGTATTTCTGAGCCTTTCCCACCTGGCCTGGACGTCCTGGATGCTTCTGCAGCGCTGAATCTCTTGCTCTGTCCGTCTGAAGGCATTCCTCCATCGCAGCTCCAGAGCGCCTCCTGCCTGGCTGACCGAGGCAGCAAACACTGGCTCCGTCTGCAGCGCCTTGCACTGATCCAGGAGCAGCCCTAAATCAGCTCTGCTCTCATCCAACTGGGTCAGTGTTTGCTGAGCGACAGAAGGAATCAGTGCTTATATTAAACACCAATTTGAAAACCATCTAACACACTAAAGATCGCAGAAAGCGTGAGAAATATAAAAGAATATAAGGTATAAAATGAAAAGAAGACTCAGACAATAGCTGTTAAGTAATAGAGAACATAACCACATTATCAACCTGCCTCAATATCATTAATCTGTGCCATCTAACCCATACACTGCTGTGGCAACAGCCAAAATAAAAGAAGAGTTTAAAAGGAGGCAACATGTTCTAAAAGAACAAAAGCTGCTCCCTTATTGTGTCCAGAGATTGGGAGGACCAGGCCTTTATTAATCTGCCAACATCTGACAGCTGAGCCGAAACACTCACCAGCATTGTCCTCAGTGCGGCCTTCATTACTTTGAATATACCTCAGCTGCTCTTTTTATTCTTTCCAGGAAGAAATCCACATCAAAATACTTTCACACTACAAGTTAGTGGCATTGGACCATTTAATCCTGATGCCATGTTGGTATTTGAGGTAGATTCAAGATGACATAGATGTTTCCACTGCTACTACAATGAATATGTCAAAGAATGAAATTTAACTGTTTCATTTGTCAGTCACTCAAAATCAAAAAACATAGATCAGATCAATTTCCCCACAAACTGCTTCTAAAAAAGTGTGACTGTCGTTTTTTCTTATCTTGATAAAGACGAGGCAGAGAACAGGCATGATATCTGAGGGCGTGTGGGGAAATGTAGGGATTCGGCAACAGATAGAAGAAGCGACTGATATTTACAGAACTCATAAACCAAATCTATATCTCGATTTCTGCAAATTTGCAAAACCAAATTAAAGCACGTCGAAGAACAAGTGAACCACAATCCTAGTAAAGACATAATAGATACATAAAAGCCAGGAGCTGGAGGGAGGATGGAAATGAGTAAGCAGGTAAAGAAACGTCTGATGAGAACAGTGTGATCAGGTTTACCTGGCAAGCATCAAGTCTGCGCTGTACTACAGACGCCTCCTGATCGTCTCCCTCCGGTTCCCCACTGCTGATGAGGGCTTCAAACTCATCCAACACCCTACCCAGTCGGCCACAATTATCCTCCCACAAGGTCCACTCCTAACAGAAACCCACACATCTCATTTTCAATGCCGGACATTTTTCAAGTATTCCACAAGGAACCTTCATATTTGTGTGTGTTCTCATGGCCTTCAGCAAATATGCACGACAAACCTGCAGCCTCCTTTGAGAAGTCACTTCCTGCTCCAGAGCCTGTTGCTGCAAAACTTTGGCCCTGACTTCCAGCTGTAAGAGCTCATCCTCTTGACACTTGAGAACCTCTGGCTCACGTTGGAAAAGATGCTGCACAAAAGCCAACTGAGACCCGAGGACCCGCGGGAGCCTCTGGATCACCAAGAGAGCAGATTTATGACAGATGTGAAGTGAAATAATTGTAAAGGAGCAAGAAAGGTGAAGAGAAAAATGAGGCAGAGGATGTGGTTAAGGTTTAAAAATATCATTAGTTGTTTGAGGTTGCTTTAGCAATGGCTGTGTCTTTGAAAACCACCAAGAGGCTTCTGCACACTCTTGGGAAAGTGCCTTAAACTTAAATCTGGGTTTTGCCTGCCTGATGGAGAACTTGCTGAAAGCACAGTGAGATACCTTGTGTCTGCAGAGAACGGCTTGAAGTTGGCTGCGGTTGTGAACCTGGCTCATCTGCCTTTCTTTTATGCATCTTTCGCCCAGTTCCAGGAGGTGAGTTATCCCCTGAAGCAAGGAGCGGGATGCTTGCTGTACCCTGGCTTTTTCCCCTGGACTCTCCCTCAGATGTCTGCCTAGGATACACTGCTGAGAGACACAGGGGGAGCACAGAGAATACCGTTAAACTTTGGAAACACACATCCTGTATCATGCTTATAGTCTAACTATAAGTTAACTGCAAGTTAAGTAGCTGATTTTTAAAACCATATATTGATATTAATCTGTAATTAGAACTAAAGAAAATTGCTGGTTCTAGTATTTTGGTGGTCTTTTTTTTTTTTTTTAAAGGAAACTGAAATGCTAATTAATTATGACGCCCACATGAGGCCAATAAATTACTCAGCACCACAATATTGTTGTCATATTCATCATTCTGCATGTATCCATATTATTAGTAATAAGCTATAATGCTTTTGCAATAAAATCATTCCAGTCAGGTCATTTCTTGTAATAATAATCCTCTAGACTCATCTTCGCCAAAGTTTTTACACAGGTGTGAAGCAGTGGTTACCTCTAAACTTGGAGCATCCTTCAGGCTCGCGGAGGTTTCACTCTGTCCTGGTTCAAACTCGTCCAAAATACACTGCTGGTTGAAGAACTCCTATGAGAGAAAAGTGGGGAAAAAAAGTGAAAAAGTATTCAGCAAAACCATAATATTAAAATGCTCCATTACAAGTTCTAGACTGAACTGAAATTTTAGCATTACACCCAAAATACTACTTATTACTTTAATTATCATAAGTTCCCAATGTGCAGCAGGAATACTGTTGTCAGACTGAAATTATTATTCATTACTGATGCATTAAGCAATTAAGCAGCATTTGTAATGTTGTAGCTGGCGGAGAGAGGAATAAATCTAATTGCTTGATCTATAGAGATCCCAGTGAATAATGTGATAAATAATAAAATGTTCTAAATCAGAAAAGCAACTCTTTGTGAAACTGGTAATACTAATAACTACATTATTTACCTCTGAAAGGCAGTGAACAACAAATATTAAGTGGCATTGGATGGAAATACAGTGTAAAAGTACATGAAATTTTGTACCTAAGTAAATGTAGCTGCTTGTGACCACAGACAATGTTGGTGTTTATACTTGTTACATTAGAAATGTATGGGATCTAAATTATTTCATTGTCATTTAAAGTTACTGTAGTAGTTTCAGAAAAAACAGCTGCAAAAGTTTGTTTTTCTTGGTTACTTACTAACTGACATTTTAGTGACACATTAGCAGACATGTGTAATCTTACTATCTGACAGAATCTGTGGTTTCTGAATTTATTTTGTAAATGGATGATTATTAATTGAGGCTGTAGGAAGCTCAATTTCAAACCTGATGTTCAGTGAGCTGATTGTTGGACGAGGTGAAGACCTGCTGGACAGTGGAAAGACAATCCTGAAGGCAGGTCACACAGCGGTAAGCGTCTGGTTCCTCTTCAGAAAGCGTAGGCCTGGTCTCTGACTCCACTTTATTCAACAGCTCAGCTAGATTCACCAGCTCAGTCGATACACACTGCGAATTTAGACAGAAATGCAAAAACAGGAGAGTTTAGACTGACCAGATCTAAATCCACAGTCACAGTAAATATATGTGCTTTTTGGTCAGTAACCTCCTGCTGCAGAAGCCTCAGCAGGGGGTCATCTTCACTAGCACCACCAGGAGTCAACAGAAGGTCAGTCCAAGTGTCCAGACAGAGGAGGACCCTCCGAACAGCCTCATACAGCTCCTCCTTCACAGCTGGATGAGAACCATCTGCAGAATTCACCTGGGAAATGTCATATACATGATCATCACTATCAACCAGAGCAGGATTTTCAGGGGTAGAATAAACCCTTTTCTCTACTAGTCTAATTTTAGTAACAACTTGTATTTTACTTCACTTAAATTGGAAAACAACGCTGACAGGGGAGCAGGGTATCATCACTGTATTAACACACATTGTTTGTGTAAAGCTAGTTTTTGCTATAAGGTACATCCATTTGATTCAGTAATGGTAAACTGTTGGTTGTTAAACCACAGAGATCCATGTTTGTGGGATAATTTCTCAAAAACTGTGCTTTATTTAAGAGCCAACTGTCTCTGTGTCCTTTTAAGGAGGAACACACACATTCCTCCTCGACATACCATTTGTCTCAGCATGGTGATGGACTCGTGTGTCCGCTGGAGAACAGCAGAAGTGGATGTGGTTGATATTGGCGCCTTTTCTGGAGCCTAAATAAAACCCAGAAAGCCGTTGTTTAAGTTTCACAGTGGGTGATGTAAAGAAGAAAGGACAGGAGGACTGAACTGAATAGGAAGCAAGGAGTTAAAACTACTACTAAATTAATTAATTTTCATTTCAAGGGAAATACATTTCCTCTTTTATGTGTTTTGACATGAGAACCTTTAGAATGAGGTTAGTGTATAATATTTTAATGAGAGCAAGCACGACAATTATATCATAGTACATTTTTAAAGGTTTCTGCTCTCATCTGTCAATGCCTCTCATTATATGAAACAAGCTCTTAAAAGGACGACACAGGGTATTAAATCAAAAGCTTTAGGCCACTGTTGCCCTGGTAACTGATGTGATGGGTAATTCTGCCTCCATCTACACTGGTCCCATCTCACCTCTCATCTATTTTTATAAATCTGAACCTAATGATCAAAAACAGTCCAGTTTTCCTGTGTTTTCCTACCTTCTCACGGGTCCCTTCATCTGCTGAACTGCTGATCAGGGTCTGATGCTCCTGCTGAACTTTCTTCAAAGCAGTCAGTTTTTGGGAGACCTGGGCATGAAGTCGACACCACCTTTGCCGCTCCTTCTCATCTTCCTCGTGTCCTGCCCCACCTCCCTCCTCTATGAACACTGATTCTCTCGTGGGCGTGAATGGAGCTACAGGTCTTGTAGGAATCAGTCGTGTACCTTCAATTGCAACTGCAGCCTGAGGGGACTTTACAGCAGCAGTAAACTGGTCTTTAGCTGCTGGAATGACTGCAGGGATTAGCGGCTCAGCTGTCAGAGTTTTGGGACAAGGCAAATCACCAAAGTCAGCTTTAGAATCCATTGTTTTTAATCCAGTTTCAACAGTTTTAGATCTCAAGTCTTTGCTATCACACCCGGGCTTCACGGATAAAAGCCCAGATTCAAATTCAGCACCTTTGGAGCTTGTATCCACTACAGAAGAAAACTGATGAGCCGGACTCTCCAGTTCCTGAAAGACAAATGAATCACTTCTCTAACTACACTGACGTCAAGGACATTATGGAAAAAAGGAAACAACTGAAGGCTAGGTATCAAAAAGAAATGTGCATTAAAGATTTAAAACGTCTTCACGTCATTTACCTTAACCTTTGACAGCGGCTTCATTTCAGCAATATCCTCACTTGTCAAATCTGAAACGTTGAGTGTCTCCTCCACGTCCTAAGACATGTGTCATATAAATATATCAATGCAAAAGAAATCCTTGCACACACACACACGTAGATGAAAGGAAAGAAAAGGTTCCTAAGGAGCAACACATTTCAAGCAGCTGCGTCTGACAGTACTAGAGTGAGATTTATCAGTGGACAGGACAGCCTGCCTCGCACAGCTTTATACCAACATGCAAAACCCGCTCCAGGCCTCCGCACCGCAGGAAGAAGAAGCAATTTTAAAACTGAAATGTATTAAGTGAATCAAAAATAATTATTACTAAAGGAGGAAAAATACAGGAAGAAGGAGCCCAAGAAATTTGAAGTTTACGTCCAAAACAGAATTGGAACAGAATTAGTATGTGTATTTTCTAAAAAAGCATCTGTTTGTGTTTACTTTGTTTAAAGTGACATTTTAGAACAAAACCCAAAGAAAGAGGCACCCAGAAACATGCGCTCCTAAACTGTAATTATTTTTCAGATTTACCTCAGGAATACTGCATGTTAGTGTGTCAGAGGACGACGAGTGACAACTCTCGTCATCCTCCTCCTCCTCTTCCTCTGAATTAGACACTTCAAAAGCCTCCTGCTTTTAGTGATAAGGGTGAATCATACGATCAAAGATGTGATTTAAATAGAACAATAAAGTGGATTTCTGATGAATACTTGAAATGTACTTAAAATCACATTTGCTTTTGCTAATATCAATAGTTCAAGTACTATTAGTGGAGCAGTATTTTTCAGTATGCATCGCTTCACTTCTCATCTCTTCACAGTAACTGGAACCAGACAAACATGATTTTAAGTCATTTCACTGCTTTAAACTATTCTATGTAATATGCTTCAATATATCTGGTCACTAATGGAGGAACGCATGTCCATTTAGCAAACATGTATTTGCTTTTTTGGGGACGATAACTAATCCCCTTACCCATTTCTTTTATTAACTACAGACTCGACCAACTACTACTACTAACTAAACATCCAAATGTGAGCTAAAATGAGCCCAGATGAGTGTTAAAAATCATTGAGAACAGCAGCTTATTTGCAGTATGACAGTCATTAGGTATATACACTCGAGCCTGTCTCACCGCCCAGTAAAATGAACATTTTCAGGGTGTTTTTTTTTTCTTTTTAAAGAGAGGCCTGTACGAGGCAGGCTCAACCAGTTATAGGTATCACAGGGTATAAATGATAATCACCAAGCTTTTACTTTGCATTAATTGTTCAAAATACAACTTTCAGTCTTTTACTGAAGAGGTTGTGTTTAATTGATTTAATTCAAAGTCGACACCAAGCAAATGTTAAAATTAAACATTACACTACTGGTTTTGTTTTAACTGGTGTTTGATGGATTCTGCTTTGTTATGCTTGTGATTATTATTATTGTTACTTGGACTAAAGGTCTCCGCGGAGATCTGAGCAGCTGCTTTCTGTCTTCGGGAATACTGGGGACTGTGGTGACGCCACGATCCGTACTGGTTTCTTCCCTAATCTTGTTCTGTGTTAGACAAAGAGACGAGACAATTGGAGAGAGAAGGTGGCAAGTGACTAAAGTTGATGGAAAACATTCAAAGTTGTACTCTTGTATATTATTGTGGTTCTTTGTGCTGCTGTGCTGTGAGGGATGAAGTTGAGAGGATACATTGCTTCTAATAACAAAGATACAGAACAACTCTGAGTGTGTTTTGTAAAGAATAATTACATAAAGAAATAAACTTTAGCTTTAGGTCCCTTTTCCTGGCAATGAACTATTTTGATTGCTTTATTTAACTCACAGTTCCATGTGATGTTATGCCAGCAAAATAACACTGATCATTGTAAACACCTTCTCCCTGACCCCGCTGTTTTCTCCAGTAACATAAATCATTATTTTCGTGCAGTGGTGCTCAGACTTGATGCTGTACCTCCAGCAGTGAAGCTTGTTGCTGGGTGAGTTGTTCCAGCTCCTCGAGCGGCTGCAGCAGCAGTCTGGCTCGGGAGAAGGCCAGCAGGCTCTCCTCTGCTCCCAGTGGGAGGTGAAGCTCGGCTTTGCATCTCTCCAGCTCCTCCAGCGTCCTCCGCATCGACTGCACATTGGCCAGGATCACCTGCAGGTAAAACCAGGAGATGATTCATTGTGTGTGAATCTCTGTACAAACTACCAAAGACTCTCAGAGAAAGTTCGGTCAGGAAGACGGATGCCTTCTAAATCACAACCACCATTTCCCACTATCTATTGGCTACACCTATTTTCATCCAATAGCAAACCTGACATGGTGACTTTAAGCCAATTACTTGTAGCTTTTAAATTGTCTCTCTCTGTCATTTCAGCACTGCATTCATTTGGTGACCCACCTCCTGAAGCTCCACAAAACATCCTACATGCCTCTCGGTTTATTTCTTAAAATACCCTTTTTTAGATGTTTCTCTAAACACATTGATTTGAAAGAAAGGATGAAATCATTTTCTTTCCCTCTGCAGTAAACCAACTGTGTAATTTCAATTCTGAGTGGTTTATTATTATTATTTATTTTCAGCAGTAATGTTTTCATTTCATTCTGGGAAATTGTCAAAGCAGGGGCTTCATTCAGACATTTTAGGAAATGCAGAGAAGAACTTGTGTAATGGCTAAGTAAGAAATTTGTAGGTTTTTCTTCATAAAAAAAAAAAGAAAAATGATTTTTATCTAAACACCTAAATAAAATTAAACTGAGTTCTTGCATTCTTAAACTTAAATGTTGTCTACTACACCAGTGTTTGCATGAAATGGATAAATAAAAATCAGAATTGCGTAGCTTCACCTGTCGGTTCTGAAGATGCTCTGTTAGAGTTATGTTGGCGTCGTCCATGGAGGATAAGATTGTTCTGATCTTAGGAACATTCTTCTCCATGGTCTTAAGTTCAGCTTCCATCGTCTCCACCACCTGCGAAGAAGATCGCCAACAACCTTTTGAGAGATCTGACTTGTATTTGTGTTTTATTTGCTGTATATTAGCCAGTTTCTCCTGATTTTAATATCTATCTATCTATCTATATATATATAGTTAGTTAGTTAGTTAGTTAGTTAGTTAGTTGTCTCAAACCTATGATGTGAAGTAATAATGTGCCTGATTCTGGCTGAGGACTTTGGTTGCACATTCTGTCTCTGCCATTGTTTCCTCTCATTTCCTACAGTCTATAGATGTAGAGTATTTAGGTCTTTTAGCCCTAAATCACAAACCAAAATTATAATCAGCTGTTAGAATTGATCACTGAAGCAAACTCTTCCCTGCACAAAGGAAGTGGGAGGCAAAAAAAATGAAAACAAAAACATTATGGTTTCCTCCCACTGCTGCTCACTAGACCTGAACCTACAATAACTGTATGCAAATCCTCAATTTGAACTTGTTACCACAGCGGCCTGCAGGAGCTGCTCCAGTGGCTCCAGGAGGTTGCGTTGCATTTTGTGGATTTGCTGGTCATTCTGCTCCAGTCGTTCTTCTTGTGTGTTGATGTCGCACACAGCAGAGATCTCAGCCAGCACCGGCCTGAAGCCCTGCAGGGTGTCTCTAATCCTCTCAGAGTCATCCAGGACCAGCTGCAGTGGTTCAGGATTAAAAACAAAATTCATTATTGCCGTTGAAATCAATTATTGGATTATGTCTATTAAAGTCACTCGTTAGGCCTGGCAGGTGTAGTAAAAAATACCACATGGCTTTTAAAAACTACTTAAGACCTAAATACAAACAAATGAATAAAAACACATATTTAATATATGAGAAAATAGAGGAATCAAAGCATATAGTCCACATAAAAAGATATAATAGCCTACTAAAATATCACAGGTTTTCAAAAGCTTCAGAAGTGTGTATTTGACTGACCTGCAGAGAGTTTGCATGATTCTGGAGGCTTCTGGCTGTTGTGAATGAGCAAGGAGCGCTGAGCCATGACTGGGCCTCATCTAACCAACAGGTGGCGCTGTATGAGATGTCTTCTAACTCCTGAAGGCAGGCAGGGATCTGAAGAAAGAAGCAAAATGGTAGCTGTGGTGCATTTTTGGTTTCTATTTAATGGTATACGAGACCTAACGTCACTACTTTTTCCTGTATTCAGTGAACTACCATACAGTGTAAACATTGCACAGCATAGTTTTTCTGACCTTGCTGAGGAAGGAGGTGCGTAGCTCGGCCATCTGCGACGCGTTTTGGTGGAGCTGCAGCGGTTGTGTGAGCTGGTCCATGAGGATGTGGGCTTGATCTGGCTGCTCCTCCGCAAAATCCTGCACCTCGTTCTCCAAGAGCATCAAGCGGCTGTGCCACGTGTCCAGCTCATCCCAAACACGCTGGGGAACAGAGGATGTACAGTATTTATGGCTGTGAGATGACATAATGGAAATCTTGCAGCCCTGTGGCTCCGTGGTGGTTTGTATCGTATTATATTGTATGGTTTGCAAATGTATCATGTACACACCTTAAGCACATTTTGTGCTTCAGTGACTGATGGATTTTTCTGCTCCAATGACGCTTTCACTTTCTCAAGGCCAGAGCAAAGCTCCACCACTCGACCAGCCAGCAACCAAACCGGGCTGCTCCTCTTCATGAGCTATACAACAGAACACAATCACACACAGTCACAAACAATTAGAGGTTTTTGCTGGGAGATAGCTTAAATGTCATTGGGGATGAATTCAGTGCTGTTACCTTCTCCTCTGCTCTCTGTATAGACAGTTGAAGCTCTCGTAACCGTTTTCTGATATCAACAGGAATCTCCTCGTACCGGCTCTGCACACCATCCACGACGTGGTGTAGTTTCTCCTTCTGGGAGGACAGATCCTTCATGAGCTCCTGTCAGGGTGGACGTGTAAGAGAAAAATGGGAAGGACCGGACGACAGAAAAACACAGATGAGGAGGTCAAAAGTTTAGCTTCACCAAATTTGTTTAACTTATTTTCCTGTTAAAGGCTGAAAGTAAGTGTACAGTAGCCCCTCACAAGCTTAATATGCTCTATCTTTGAAAGAAAACAATGGTGGTAAACTAGGTATTAGACTACTGGCTTTTTAAAGTTAAGACTGATGACCACTTGAAAAGACCCTTTACAGTCTCTAATCTAATTGCAGAAGCTCCATGTGGACTGTAGCTAAAACTGATGAAAACAAGCCTGTGAATAGTTCAGTTTCTCACTAAGCTCAGGGGGAGTCACCCTGATATTGATATTATTAAAGTATACCTATTTATAACTCAAGACTTCCCCAGTGCATCATTGATAAATAACCAAACATTGATAACTAATGATGTGACGTGATTGTTAATTTTGTCTTTTGTTGTCTGACCTCTCGTTTGCTGGGATTCGAACAGGCCTCCAGTATGGGGAGAATGGTGAGCATGTGTTTTTCTACTTCTTCCATCTCCTCTTGGAGTTGCTGTCTCTCTTTCTCCTCAGCCTGGGCTGCGGCTACAACCAGCAGGTTTCTCTCTTTTAGGCTGTGGGTAACAGTATTTTCTCAGCATCTCTGATATAAATGAGTAACTTTCCCCACGTATATGAAATAAATCCCACCTCCTGACATTCTCCTGGATCTTCACCAGTGTTTTGCCAACAGGTCCAGGACTCATGGGATCCTGGGAGTTTGATAAGCTCAGGGCATGCTCCAGTCGATGCTCCAGGGAGGCTAAGGCCTGCTGCTCCTGCTCCAGACCAGCCTGGAGCACCTCAGCCTGGGCAAGAAGCTCCTGGGGTTTCTCTTGAGTGAAGCTCACAGCGGAGGAGTCAGGCACCTCAGACTGAAGACTGGCCAAAAAGCTGCAACACTGCTCAATCTAAAAGGAGTAGAATTTAATCTTGAATACCATCTGTATACAATCTATATGCGTCCTTTATGTCCTGTATGTTATAATGTAATAACCCAATCTCTCCTAAAAGTAGAGAACCTTTATACGGTGAACTCACACTTGTGGTGATGTCCTTCCATTCCTCTTGTCTCTGATCTGCATGTGCCATCAGGACTCCAACACCACGTCGTAACGATACCCATCGGCGCCAGAGGGCAGCCAGCTCGCCGTCTTTACCAACTCCACAGCCCTGCATTGGACATCCAGCCCTCAGTTCCTCTATCTTCCCAGCAAGGTTGCGAAGATCCTCCATCAGTAGCTTCAGAGGAAAGATGGAGATTAACATTTGAATTGCAGGTAAACAGGTAACACTAGTGCAGGTACCTAATTGTTTCATGTCAGAAAGAGGATTCTGTGTATATATAGAGATGTGTGCTTAAACACTTACTGTAGCCGTCTTTTGGTGGGCAACACATTTGTCATACGACGTGACTTGTGCTGCAGCACATACTGAAAGCCTGGCTTCAGACCTAGAAAGACGCTGCCGTATGTCTTCATGACAGCTCCTGTGGCTTTGTTGTCTGACAGCACACCTACAAGATTTTACGTTTTTGACACATGAAGAGAAGAAAAACATTTAAATAACCACATTATGAAAGGTGCATGGAATTGGATTTAGTAATCGATGAAAACCCAATACCTCTGCAAGGACTCCAGCCTAAGCTGGGCCTGGGCCTCCAGTACAGCTCTTCCCACCAACAACTGGCTGAGAATCCCAATGTGGAGCTGCTCAGTATTTGGACGGGACAGACAGGGCTGCTGGGGGACCAGTTCCACCAGGTGGCAGATATGAGCTTGAAGTCCATCTTCTAGGGCTTCTAGGGCCTGTTGGGTCTGTCTTTGTTCCTCTGTACAGTCCAAAAACCCTCCAGAAGCGGACAAAAAGGTGGCCTCTGCATTATGAAGAAAGGCTATTGCTCCTTGAGCAGCCCATTGGTAATCCTTCAAGGATTCTCGAGCCTGGGATAAACTCTCCTGTTAAACAAATAGTAGAAACAACAATCAAAAGAATTAATTATATTGTAAAGTAAAACTCAAAAATAGGCTGCATTGCCACTAATTCTTTAACCTACCATTCGTAAATGGCATTCCTGCATGACTGCATCTCTCAGAGCGTATAGCTCCTTGTAGTTCTTCAGGTTAATTTTTTCTTTCTGTCCCAGAGCTTCTAATACCCTCATCCCAGACTCCATATTCCTCCAAATCACCCAGTGTTTCCGTAGTGCACTGTCAATTGCTTTCTCATCTGGATTGACTGGCCTGGCCCCCTCCAGCTCCACTCTTGTTTTTTGGAAAAGTTCAATTAAGGCAGGCATTTCAGAGGAGAAGCGCAGCCCCAACAGAAGCTTGGCCTCCAGGTCTTTGATATCATCTGTGACTGAGTGCTCCCAGGAGACTAAAGTTTCCACAGTGCTGTGAATCCTCTGCCTCTCTGAATTCAGATCAGATGAGTACAACTCCTGAGCTATGGCCTCCAGTTGGTCCCCTGCTTCTTGACACTGTGTCTTCACCAAAGGAAGTTCAACCAGGAGTGTTTGGCATAGTCTGAACCTCTCGCCCACACTGATTGTTTTGTCTTTGGCACGCTGGATTTGCTCCTCGGCAATGTCCCTAGATTCCTCCATTTGTCTCCTCAGGTGCAGATATTTGTCTTGCTCAAAGGCATTAAGACTAAGAGCTTTACATCTGTCTTGCAGTTCTCCAATGGTGTACAGCAGGGCACTACGCTTGGCCTCGTGGCAGTGCTGAAGCTCTTGTATTTGACATTGATTCTCCATTAGCATGTGCTTCAAATGTGCAACTCTTGAAAGGGTTTCCTGTGTTAAAGGGAATTTTTGCTGCTCCATATCAGCAGAAATTTGCTTTAAGCTAGCCTGAATGGTTGATAACTCCTCATCTGAAGATGTTTGCTCATGAATCAGCTCCTCTAATTCCCAGCTGGTTGCTCTCTCATGAGCTAGAAGTCCATCTAATTCTGTCCAAAGCCCTGACAGTCTGTTGACAAGGTAGCGGCTCTCTCCGGGACTCAACCCTTCTCCTATGTCCTTGCAACTTTCTGCCATTTCCTCCACCAGACTTAACTGCCTTTGTATCTCCACAGTGGCTGATTTGTGACTCTCCAGCTTGCTCTCCAGCTCTTGAATGTCAGCTTTGGAGACATCTTCAACATGGGCACAGAGTTCTCTTGTAGCCTGTGTCGCTGTTAGCCAGGCATCTGTGCTAGCGAGCTGGGATAGCAGTTTCTCCCTCTCATGCAGGTGTTTCTTCATGGTGTCAAGAACATGATCCAAGCTGTCACCAATGGCTTCATAGAGGTCTTCTACTGTCTTTAATATTTGGTCACTTTCCCCCATTTCCGTATCACAGGCTACATCTTTCATCTCCTCAACTTGTGCTTGCATCTTAGACCGTTGGAACCAAATATCAGTCTGAAATTTTTTCATGTCAACAATCTGAACTCGAGCCTCCTCAGGGAATAGAGCTAATTTTTTCCCAATGGAGATGTGGTTTTCTGCCTGCTTGGCCCATGTGATCAAGTCTTGTAACTGTTTGTTGATTTTAGTTGAGGAAATGCCTCCACAGCTATAAGTGGAAGTGTCAAGCTTTATCTTGATGTCATTAAGCAATGACCCTAATTCTTGAAGATTACACTGGATCTCATCCTTCTCTTTTTGACCCAGAGAGAAATGGACCAGAGCATCTACCTGGGATTGTAAGTGGAGATAAAGCTGGTTGTACAGTTTCAGGTCTGTAGCCAGACAAACTAATTCTAAAGTACCTTTGCTGTCATTGCTTTGAAAGTTGGATTCCTGAAGAGCATTAACCTTGGCTTTGAGCTGATCGGCCTCTTTTATCAGAAGAGAGGATTGAGAGGTGGAGTTTGTGGCGTGTCGCAGAGCTCTCTTGATGCTTCCTTCCAAAAGCCTCCATTCCTCTTGGACGTCTCCAAGCTGGGCAAGAAGAGCACCTGAGCTTTCAGCGTTGCTCAAGTGGACCGATAACTGGCTGCTGAGGTGGAACAGGTCCTCCATGATGCTTTTCTTCTGTTCCATGGTTTGCAGCAGGGCGTGGAGTTTGTCAGCTTGAACAGCACTACTTCCCAAAGCACGTCTGACAAAATCACAACAGAAAAACATGAGTGTACCAAACACCAAAGCACACAGACACTATCGAGCAATGATGATGGTGTTGACTACAGTAAAGGCTCGCTTTCAGATCAAGAGATCACTCACAAGCTCATTTTTTCCTTCTCAGCAGCTAAGACCTCCAGAAACGCTCTGGTCATCTTCATCTGTTTGTGATAGCATTTGACCTGGTCCAGCTGTGCTGCTTTCACCTGCACTGTGGCAGAGGCATCCAGCAGTGCTGCACTCCATTGTCCCTCAGCTCTTTTCAAGGCATTTGGTTCACAATCCCTGGCAGCACTTGTATTTTTCATGGTAGCTACTTGCTCCTGCACACAGCATCTGTACTCCTGCAGTAAACAGAACTGGCTTTAGAGCAGATTAGACAGTTCATTTTATTTAATTTAGCAAAACCATTAAACCAAAATGAGGCTCTAGTCATAACTAACAGAAATACTACACATACCTCTGCTTCCTCAAGCTGTTTGGCCATAGCAGCTACATCAAGTTGCGCTGGTTGATATCGACATGCCAGAACCTGCTGGACAGTTCGCACGAGTCGAATCTCTGGCTCACCAGGAGACAACTTCAGATACCAGTTCAAATCAATGTGCGGTGTCCTCTAGAACATTAAAACAACAACAAGCAAAACAAAAGTGGTGAAAAATGATAAAGCACCCTGTAGGCCTTAATGTCTGCTGCTGATAGTATTGATAATTAAATAAAAAACTGGCCAAAGAAAGAGAAAATCTGACAAATGTGTCTCCTAATTATGTTGAGGTGAGAATGTTTTCTTTTATTGTGTGTGGAATAGTTATAATACATTTCTTTCTTTCCAAAACTAAAACAAAATCACATTTAGTATGAAAAAGTATTAAGTATTAAGTTATGACAGCGCCGGTCACAAAATGCATACTAAGAGTAATTACACCCACTAACGATCCAGCAGGAAATCATTACATCTCGTGGGTCCTTCCTGTAGACCTTCCTGGCACCAGCAGCATGGGAATACACAACATTAATCAAAACACTGCTAAGCTGTTCACAGTTTCATGCATTTATAATTGACTACTTAACCTTTTGGAGCTATCTGTTTATACTGAATTATATTACGGAAATTGCCTTTATTTTAACTATTGTGCACAATTACAGGATATAACTGTTTTCTACTTTAACCTTTAGTATACAATGGCCTGCTCTGGGGACAGTGGCAGTTTGTATAACTTCAGTATACAAATATTTAGCCTTTAGTATAAAAACTTAAATTTCAGTTTATGAAGTCACATCAACATGCTTTGTGACTGTTTTTTTTATTTTTTATTTATTAAGATCAGTCCATACTCACATTTATTATGTTACTTCTTTCCACCAGGCTTTGTATCTCAGACAAAATATCCTGCATGGTGGATCTGTGCTTGCTGGACTCTGGTGATCCACCTGTCGTCTCCCCAGCACCCGAATCAGCTGACAAACCCGGCGTAGTCCTCTTAGGCTCCATGTCTTCTTGGATCTGAGGCTGTCACGGACAGAGGGCAGGGGTGGTGTCACATTTTAGCCTTCTTCTTCCCTGTGTTTGCCCACAGATAATAACAGAGCTTCCTGTTCTTTCCCTGCTCCACTGTGGTAAATATTACTGTGTTGACAGTGGCCCGGCGAGTCAGTACAGTTAACACAAGAATGTGCCGAGCATAGGGAGCAGTTTGCCCTGAGGGAGAAGGACTCCATCTCTTCATCTCCAAACTGCTGCCTCCCATACTTCTTTATAGTATACTGATCTGTTATAACTTGGTTGGACAGGGCAAAACTTGATCTGTTTGGTTACTAGATTACAAACAGGGAGGTGCCTTTTAAAATATGTTGGACATGACCAAGATTTGTGGTGCAGCAGGGTGGAAGTAGAGGATTTGAAGATGTTTTTTCATACATGCTGCAAACATGTAGGTGAATGGGACCAATGTAAAAGCTTTAAGAGGAACAGTTATTTCTTTCTCAAAGCTACTTTCATCTACACCTGAAATTAACATTTCTTACCTTACGTATACTTATACTGTGCTCCTCAAATCAAAGGGTTCTGAACACAATGTGCATACTTTAATATTCCTGGTTAAGTTTTATTCATCTCAAATGGAAAAAATAACAAAAATTGGAATAAGTGAACTTTTTTGTTTAATGGTATTACCTCTACCATGTTTTCACTCATTTCTGTTTGTTGATTTGTTTGTTTGGTTGTTGAAAAGATTACACACAAAGTACTGAACCGAGTTACACTGAACTTTGTGGAGGGACAGGACAAGGACCAGTGAAGAGCCCATTACATTTCGGGTGCAGATCAGGATCATTTACTATGTTGTTTCTTTTAGTTTTATTGCAAATGCCTCAAGAATCATGACCACTCAAACCAAGCACCAAGAGCCAACTTTGATTATATACAATATAAAACCAATTAACAGCTTCTTAAAAATGAATATTCTGGTATTTGGAGGAACATTTTAGGGCAGAGAAGAGAGGGAAGGCACGCTGTTATTACTCACAGTAATGACAGGTTGTCTTAGTTTGAGAAATTCCTCAAAAACCAAAGTTATTTTTGAGGAGTGTGGCCACAAACCAAAGAGCTGCAAAGGGGCAGAGAATGATGGTTGGAGTGATGTCAGGGCACTGCAGATAGTGGCAGGGGGTAAAACCTGAAAGTAGTAAAGCAGTAGTAGCCATGTTGTATTGTCCACCTGGCAGTGGATATTTGTACTTTCTGTCAGTGCTGACCTTGACTTCCTGTACAACATTATTTTTGCCTAAACATCTTTATATTTGCCTTTTTTTCCCCCCTTTAAAACCTAATTTCCAATTA
This sequence comes from Rachycentron canadum, assembly GCA_038496675.1. Taxonomy (NCBI): domain Eukaryota; kingdom Metazoa; phylum Chordata; class Actinopteri; order Carangiformes; family Rachycentridae; genus Rachycentron; species Rachycentron canadum. Next base: position 17,173,519 of record CM076665.1, read on the forward strand.
ATTTCACTATTCAGCATCATTTTGTGTTATGTGGTATTGTGCTTTGTGGCATTTTGTTTTCCAATAGGAGTTTTATCCTTCGTTCCGCAGCACACACAAGGCAATATGTGACATGAGTTTCATTCATTTGACAAGAAAAAAAAATCATTTCTTCCCACTGGATGACAAATGTTTAAAAAAAAAAAAAAAAGCTGAATGGCAGAAACTGTGTGACTGGACTTTGGCAGAATGATGACATTCAAATGCCAAATGTTAAGAGCAATAAATGGACTAAGAGCAAATAGGTTCCAGCTAAAATTAAGATAAATTTAGGATGAAATTACAGTCAGAAGCAAAATGTCAGAAGTTTCACTGAACACACACTCACTCAAACACGAAGGGCATATATGGAAAGAAGAATGGTTTGTAAATGTCAAAGAAGACCCTGTTTGACAAGGGAAACGCAGGTAGCTTTAATACTGTGATTTTAGCTTGGACATTTGGTTCTTCTGCTTCCAGGGATGGAAAAAACATTTGTCTGTTTTTCCGATTTTTTTTCAACAAATAAAAAATTTGCAGAGCTTAATTTACTCCGTGAGATTGTGTCACTCTAATGATTTTAAAAGTTATAATGCAGCCAATGATGAGCATTTACTTTTTATGGGATGACCTAATGGCTGCTCAAGATGCTGATCATGTAATCTCAACCTCCCCTGAATAACATTTGTCATCCCACTCTGCCTCCCTGTTTCCTGTGGCTGTTTATTTTTTCAGTGTTTTAGCCAGAACATCATACACATGGAGCATTTATCCAAATAATAGTTGTCAAATTGAAAAGCAATTTTTTTTTTGTCTGCTTTTATGATTGTGATTTCATGATATTAAAAACTAAACATAGAATTAAAGCCATTTTAAGTTGGTGGCAACAACCGATGCAATATTGATGATTCTCTAATTATGTGATGGATAAAATAATTAACCAAGAATCATCCTGTACTATATTAGAGTGTGATACTGAATGGTTGATATCTGATTCAATTTAAACCATAGGTATATGTAATAAATGCCAACTCCAACTACAGGCATGGAGAGTTACCAGGGGCCTGCCTTCAGTTTCTGTGAGTCTCAGACCAACTGTGTCAGATTTACAACCAATTTAATTTCTTTTGGTCGAAACTTCGCTTTAAAGTAAAGAGTAGAAAATCTTTAAATAAAACCCACCTGTCCCGATGTCACCGTGGTGTCCTCCAGCACCGCAGGTATCTTTGACTCACTTTCTTCTTTTTGTGGCAAAGTGTTTTCTCGTCTTTCTGGCGCTTGTGATCGTCTGGGCTCGGGGCCTTCGGGGTGAGTTGCTCCTTCTGTGTTTTTTCCTCCTGCCATCTCTGCTTGTCCTGTAACTGTGCTCTCTGCAGCGTCAGCACCCATCATCTGTGTATTGTCACCGGCAGCTATGCAAATTTCAGTTACGGCACCCCCAGTTTGCGCCTGACTTGCCACGATGCACAAGACCGAGCTCACGGTTTGCTTCTCATTGAGACAGGAACCAGCCACCTCCCCTTGTTGGACATTTGGAAATGTTGTTTCTGCTGCAAGAGAGTCGGTGAGTTGACATTCAGCAGCTGTGCAACATGATTTGGAGGAATTCAACTCATCATTGTGCATTAATTCATGGCTTTCTGAGCTGTCTTTGCATGATAGTTTGGCACTTGTAGATTGCATCTTCTCCAACTCTGTAATCTTTAATTCAAAGGGCTTTTCTGACAGTGAGTCTGCCCCTTCAGACACATTTGATTTAAAACTATGACCTTTCAAATCACCTGCTTTGTGACTGATTAATGTTGAAAGAAGTCCTGATTTTTCCTCAGGGAGGTCTTCTGTGATCTTTGCACAACATGACTCTGCTCCTTGTGAACACGTGAGTACATCTGGACTGCTACATCCACCATTTCCCCTTTGCTGCATGTCCTGTGGCTGGTACAGAGGTGACTCCATGTCCAACACAATTGTAAACACTTTCTTTGGGCTCACATTGACATCTTCACAGAATTTCCCTGTTTCTTGAGTAACAGCAACTGGCTTTAATGTCTCTGATTGTGCTGCTAACTGCAGGGTTTTCATGTCTGTTCTGTCTGAATCCGGACTGATTAATGTGGATCCTGCGTTTGAAACGTCTGTGAGCTTTGCAGCACTCAGCTCAGCTCCCTGTGGATGTTCAGGTACATCTGGACTGGTGACTGTAATCTTTTCATTTTCCTGCATGTCCAATACAACTGTAAATATTTTCTTTGGGGTCCCACTGGTGTCTTCACAGGGTTTCTCTTGTTCTTGAGCATCAGGAAGAGCCTTAAATGTGTTTGATTCTGTTACTAAGTTTCCATTCAAATTTTCAGTGTTAGAAAGTGGGAAGTCATCAGGCTTTGCTGCCAGAGATGTGACACACCATTGTGAACTCATGTTTTTGGTGTCATCTGTGCCTATAACTGGTAGTTTTGAGTCCACAGCTGAGGTAGTGTCTTCCTGCAATGGTTCAGGGTTCTCTTGCAGAACTATTGGACTCTTGTTGAGAGAAAGAAACGTATCTGAGATTAAAGGCACTGTGTTATTTCCAGAGCGTGTCCTGTGCCCAGAGCTTTGAGGACTGTGATCTGTGTCAACACTGTCAATTTCATCTTTTGGCCTGAGATCAGTTTTTATGTTTATCTTCAGTGGAGAAGAAGTTGAAGTTGGTTCCTGTTGGGGTTTTAATTTGAAAACATCTGGATTGTTTGCACTTGATGCTTGATTTGGTTCTATGGCATCTTTTTCAGCTGTTTGCATGAGGCTATCTGCAGCACACGAGACTGAAATGTCCTGTTCTCCAGAGATATATTTTTCTTTGTCTCTTGTGGCACTGGCTTTCACATCACATGTTCCTAAAGTGTTTGTGACAGGCTCAGTGGGAGGATGATGTTTTTCTAAAGTGAAGAAAATTTCCTTGGTTATCGTTTTGTTGTCATGCTGATCAGTGGCTGAATTGTCCTTGTCTGCTGCAGGAGGGGAAGCACACATGTCGGTTGTCTTATCAGGAGAAGCTGAATGTGATGTGTTTAATTGCACTTCACTATGTCCTTGTCTCACCTATGAAACCAAGGAAATTGGACAAAAGGTATAAACACAAACTATATTATTATCATGGTTTTGCGCTGAAAGATTCAGAGACTGAAAAGAATCTCACCAGGCATTTAGAAAGAGTTTCAACTGCAGATATGCTTTCATTGAGAGCATCTGAAGCTTTTTTCTCCAGTTTCTTTGAGACTTTGGTTTCCAAACAATCTAGTAGAGGGTCTTTTTCCGAGAGCACTTCCCGGAGAGATTGTTGAAGCTGCAAAGCTTCGTCCAGCTCCGCCTACCAGAACACAAACACATAAGAAAAAGGAAAAAGGTAAAGATATCGTTTTTTTTTTTGGTAACTGACCTTAGTGTTAACAGGAGAAACCACCGTGTCTTTGTGGTGTTGCAACAAGCAGCACTCCACCAGTACTTGTTTATGTTGAAACTCACTTTGCTTCACTTCATGTTCAGCATCTTAGCTTGGCAAGTAAACACGCTAATTAGCGTGCAACACAAAGAACAGCTCAAGTTGATGTGAATGTCAAGACTTGGAAAAAACAACATTTTGCCCTGGTTCTGGATGGTTACCAAAGTTATTATGATTTATGCTGTGGGGAATGTGAATGTGTATATCAGATTTCATGGTAATCCATCAATGTAATAGGTGCCTGAGACATTTCAATCAAAACCACAAATGTCAACCTCATGATAGTAATAGAGTAAAAGTCAGTGGGTCACTGAACACAACAGGATTTATTCTTTAGGTACTATAGCAAAAAAATAAAATCATGCAAATCCCTGCAACAGTTGTGAAGATATTTCAGTCTGGACCCAGTGTCAGTGTCATTAGTAGAGTCACATTTCTAGCATATCTGAAAAATAATCAGGCTATTAATCTGTCAGAAAAGGACTATAAGTCTTTTCAATTGGCCAATGTGCTTAGATTTTGAAGCTGTAAAAATAGATGATTTTACATTTTATGACAAGTAAATGATTGTCATGTTAAGTCATAGACATAAGTTTATTCACTGTACATACGATGAGACCATCAAAACAGAAATAGCACAGGTGGATTAAAGCTCAAAGTTGTGTTCAACATTGTCGGGCTGATGGAACAAATGAGTCACAACATTTTTCTGATCTTTAGTAATGCCAAAGACCGGACCTTTCCTGAAATTACCCACATGCTCCCTGTGAGGACTATCTATTATGTTCACCAAGTGCCATACAGTGGATAAGATTCTCATTCTAGCATTTCTTAAGAATAAAGGATGGACTTGTGGCATTTTAAGAGCAGCTCTAAAAAAAACCCTTACAAAAACACCCCACTGGCCTGAAAAATCATAGGTTTTTGACGGAAGTCTTCATATCAAAACAATGTGCACGCTCAAACAGGATTGGATGTTTTAGGTTTCTGCCTTTGTGGGAACTACTTATTGTCTTAAACCTATGTTGTATGTATTTAATTGGCAATGTGCAGAAAAATGTGCATTACCTGGCTGGGTGATAGTGGTTCAGCTTGCACTTTGTGGCTCCACTGCTGCAGCTGCCTGGTGATCTGTCTCACCCTGTTAGCAGTGTTTTCTGCACACTCCTGCTTCTTTTGTAGAAAAGTGGATCTGAGGCTAGAGTTAAGATACGGGAGAGAGAACAAACAGGCATGAACTCATTTCCAGTGCATATGTCCAGTGCAAAATATTAAAAAATAGACCACAGGTAGCTACTGTGATTGTGCACTGGTATTAAAACTGAAAGTGTTTTTCACACCTCAAACCATATTTCCCATCACCTTCATGTTGTAAATAGAGCATTGCTACCCCCTTAAATTTTTTTTCAGCATAACTTTGAATGGGTTATAACCCTTATATTTCAAATGACCTTTCTATCAGCCTCTTAATAATGAATGAATAAATAAAAATGAAGAACAAGAATCTCTTATTTGTTTAAAATAATTGTGAGTAAAGAATTTTGATATTCTGAGTTTACATTTTGGAGGTTAATCAGGTCTGTTTTGAAATCACCTGTCAAGGTCTTTAGCAACTCCATCAACAGTCGAAATGACATCTGCAGGAAGCATTTCTGGTGTGATGCTGGATTCTCCTGTTTTCTGCAGGCTGTGGACTCTTGCAGCCAACTCTTTCAGCCTGGTATCAAAATCCTGGAGAAACAAATGAAGAGAAACGAGAGAAACAAATGCTTCTGTGTTCGAAATACTTCATGTTCAAGTGGGTGGACAGTCAGGCATATTCATTACGTTTTAAAGGATCATTTAATGTTACCTGTATAGTACACCACTGCTGTTTTAGCTGGCTGATATCAGGTAACACATCATGGTTCTCACACAGATTTCCAACACTTGCTGCCAAGTCATTCGCAGCTGTTCGTACACAGGAGACCTGTTGAAGTCTCTGGTTACTGTTTTCTGTGAGCGTTGCCAGGTTTTCTCTGATGCTGCTGTCTAGTGCCCTCTTGTGGTTTTGGAGGTTGCTGACTTCCTGAGAGAGGCTGGCTTGGGCCTCGACAGTGGAACTGTCTGCGATAGAGTCCTTCAGGGTTACAAGTTGCAAAATGTCTTTTTCCATTTCTGTTGTTTCTTGTAGCAAAGCCTGAAAAATTGAGAGAGTGAGACATAAATGTGTTGTTTATTCTTATAAACAGAAACACAATATAGGTGTCTAAATATTAGTACATTCTCCACCCCATGCATAAAAATGTTTTTTTTCACGGTTTGATTGAAGAGGCAATGTGAAATAAGACATGTATGAGAGCTTGTACATGATTCACCCAGTCAGTTTACTTAATGGGCCTCACCTCCCGTGTTGGTACATCAGTGAACAATTGAGCTGAAGTTTCTTTCTGGGCCTGACAGGCTGACATTCTCTCCAGCAGGGATGTCAATTTATGCTGGCAGTCCTGCAGTAAGTGGCCAAAGTGTTCCTCATTACTCAAACCTTCCTCCAGGCGGGAACACACATCCTGTAGACATTTGTTTGACACCAAGCACACAGTCAGAGGAATTACGTTCAAGAGCACATACTTATTGTCATTATTATAACTGCGTCACCACCAGATGAGCTAGAATACCCCTTCATTGACCAACTCATAATGCCTCATATGTGTTAATTTCTATTGATTTTAAAGTGAATGTTATAACTAAATAAATGGACATTGTAACAAGTTGTTTTTCCACACTGTTGAATTGTCAATATTTGGGTCAGTATATTAGCTAATTTAAATTTTCCATTACTTTTAACTATCCATTAGGACTCTTTATTTATTATTTCTGACTGATTATTTTACAATTTATCCATTATTTTAACCTAACCTTTTCTCCTATTTATCCATTCTCTACCTGTTGCGTTTGTCAGTCTACAAATTCCTTTTTGACCTGTTTATTTATTAATTTTAGCTATTGGTTCAATTTTATATATCCATTACTTTAAGCTAACCTTAAGCTAATTTTAACTTTAGCTAATTCAAACTGCTTACTTTTAGCTACTGTAACCATTTTACCTATATGTCAGTTACTACTAGCTAACTTTAGCTAATTCAAACAGGTTATTACTTTTAGCTGTTGGGACTATTTTAGCTATATATCCATTACTGTTAGCTAACTTGTAGCTAATTTAAACGGTTTGCTACTTGTAGTTGTTGTAGCCAAAAGTAGCTACAACAAATTTAGCTATATGTTCATTACTTTTAACTAACTTTAAACTAATTTAAACTGTTTGCTACTTTTAGCTGGTGTAACTATTTTATCTATATGTTCATGTTAGCTAACTTTTAGGTCATTTAAACTTTTTATTTAGTCTCAATGGGAACATGTGGCTTTACAATTGACTCAGATTATTGCGGTGTATAGCCACTATTTACAGGTAGCTTACTGGACTTAATACATTTACTAAGAATCGACGTCACACACATTTTAAATCGCTCACTTAATACATTTAAATCCTGTTTGTACATGTTTTGTATATGGGAATATGTTTTTCAATCAAATCATATTCCCTATTTTTTATGAATTAGTTCAATTAATTAACTATAGAAATGCCTGAGGATCAACTACCCCAGGTTGAAAATCACTGTAGTAAACCATGATTATCCCTTTAACATAGTTTAGTAAGTAAGCAAGTGAAGTTTTACCCTCAGCTCTGCTGTCAGAGATAAGCAGCAGGTATCCAGCTCAGCCCAGGAGGAATCTTTCCAGATGTTGTCGCTGCTTCGCTCAGCCAGATCCCTCATCTGTTCAGCCAGGCCGGTAAGAGTTAACTGCAGGGATTCAGATTCATCCGACAGTTGACGGGCTTGAAGGCAGGCTTGTCTACGTTCAGCTGTGCTGGGCCAGGGGAATAAAATGGGTATCTGAGCAATTTGGCGCTGCAGCTCTTCCACCCTGCAGCGGACTTCCTGTCTTCTAGCCAGGTAAGAGGAGGTGAGCGCTGGCTCAGTCTGCAGAAGCCTGAAATAACAAAGTTATTGAGTACAAACCCAATATTGACATTTTTCGTGTGGATTAAAATCATCTTTCCGTCTTATCATCTTAGTCATTCACATATTCTACTCACCTGTTATGAGGCTCAACTGATTGCTGAAGTTGCCTCCACTGTTCCTCTACTTTCTGTATGGTTTCAGCAATTTTCTGTTTCAGGTCATCTCCATCACAGAGTCTGCAGCTCAGACTATTTCCAGCAAGTCTGAGCTCTTCAAGGTGAGCCTCTTCATCTGCAGTTGCACTTACCACAGCCTGAAATATATATTCACAGATCTGCGTATAATTTATTCAGAATACAGCAACATGAAAAGTGACAAAAATGTCCCCTTGATTCTCCTGGAATAAGAGACAGCACTGTAACATAAACGTTGCCTCTAGTTTCAGTCATAAAATCAGTTCTACACACTGACTAGACAATCCTCCTTTTGGAACAAGTAGAAACAAATGTAGACAAACAGATCTCTGTGACCGCACCCTGATTTAATATTACACACTATTGTAAGGGCTCCCTTTTACTACAGCTTGTGTCTTACGTCAAATGAATCATGTTCAGATTTGTTGCTTCTTATTATTCTCTCGGTATGAAGAGAAACTGAGCAGCTCAGAGCGGGTGAAGTTTTCTTACTTGAGCACGGTGAAGTCTCTGCTCTACAGGACTCTGGATACCGGAGCTTTCACCAAGTGGAGAGTCAACAAGCAGTCTCAGATCACTGAGCCCTGATTCTACTGACTTTAACAAAGCCTGAAACACCTCAAGGTCCCTGCTTAGAGAGCTCTGCTTGTCCTTGGCACCATGTAACATGTTGGTGTGGAAGTTCTGGTATCGCTCAAGTAGTTTTCTACTTTCTTCCACCAGCACAGACTGGTGGAGACTGCTGCTTTGTAAGGATGACACCAGCTGACTGAGGAGCTCTGTCCTCACTCTGCACAAAAGAGAAATGGAAAAGGAGTTCATGTTCAGCTACAATTATTTCACACTTTCAAATATTAATGAGGGGACACAGATGAAGCTTTGTCAGGACAAGGTTACAAAGGGTGTACTGAGGTGAGAGATATTGTAGAAAATTGAGTAGAAAACAAAAATCTGTCACAACCTTGCAGCTCCTTCAATGTGCATAAGAATAAAAAATAAATTCACCTACATATAAATGACAAAGGTTCAAATTGAAACAACATACTCAAGGATGAAGGGAGTCTCTGCATCAGCCAAACTAGAGTACATGCTTATACCTGTGCAGTCATGTGTATCATATAATGTTTCAGCTTATTAAAAGCTTTACTTACTTGCCTCCAGAAATTTTCTCTTCAAACAGTGGGTGTCTACAACTTTCCATTTTTTGTGTGACAACACATTCTATCCTCTAGGCAACATTGGTCAACATTAACTTTAACCCACATGAATTTCTACAAGATTTGTAAATGATATACATTACGCCCAGAATTTTACCTTTGATTAAGTGCTTCCTCTTGCAGGAGACTAAGATCCTCTTCTTTTGCTGCTTTTTCTTCAGCGGTCTGCAGCCATTGTTGCAAATGCTCACTCTCACTTTGCAGCCTACAACACACACATACAGCATGAATGAAGGCATGTGCACGACAAGGTCACACTCATGTACAGGATACACGAAACACTGCAGATTAAAGTGACAACGAGGTGAGAAAATGATTCTTCCAAAGAAAACTGTCAGGCAACATGTAACTAAATCTGTTTTGGGTTTGTTTAAGATAACAACAATCCAGCTAATGTTATCAAGTTATCAAGTTGAGCTACAGAGAAAAATATTAAAAATGATTGCATGGTTTCATCCAGACTCATTAGATGCCATATGTTCTTTTCAGGTTTTGCCTGTTTGTGTGTTGCTTTATACAGTTCATTGACAACAAATGGAACAAGGTCAAGTGACCAAGAAGCTACTGAACAAAGGAACACAAAGCATCTAAACAAACTCCAGAAATACCTGCTAAGCAGCTCTCTCAGCTTATTGTAATGTATAATTGTTGCATTGAATAATGTGTGCGTGCATTTTGAATAGTCAATAAGAGAAATATCCCTTTACACAGATGTGTAAATCTATATGGATCACATGAGAAGCTGAAGTGAAAAATATGCTTGAAACTTACCTGTCAAGATCCTGGATGTTCCTCTGAGTCTGTTCTTCCACCTCAGAGAAGAGCTGATGGGCTTTTCTGACTTTCTCCTGCAGCTGCACTCCATCTGCACACAGACTTTTTAGACTATCTGGACTGGCTATGGAGTCCAGAACACGCAGGTCCTCCAGCAAACTCTCTGTCTGCTCATCCTGAGTCTGGAGTTGCCGACATAGATCCTGTAGAGGTAAATAAGTTAAGTGTTAGTGATAAATGGTTTAAAGCCTCAGCTATGAATGTCCAGACTTTAAGGATAAGTGATTATAGCATCTGAATCAGTCATTCTGCAGAGTTAGTACAAATAGGAACCAATGGGGAAAACAGACAAAGGCTATGTGGTTTTTACCCTAATGACCTTATTCAACACCGATGGCTTTAAAGAGCACTGGCCAAGAAAGAAAATATCTTTAATAAAGCAGGCTCACGCCACTGGCCCAAATTGAGCCAATGTTATTATGGGAAATCTCAAATACAATTTTAAGTGATACCTTTTCTAACTTCACCTCAAAACTTACTTTAAGTTTTGCAAGGACTGATGAGACATCTAAACCACTCAGAGAGAGGAGGGAGTCCTGACTCTTTTGGAGGGAGTTGAAGCACTCGGCCATCCTGACAGTAATTTGTCCCTTAGCAGCCACCATCTGCCTGTAAACATCCTCAGCTTCAGAGCTGAGCTCCTTTAGCTGGTCTATCTTCTTCCTCATCTGGGTCTCCGCCACCTACACAAAACAAAATTAACCAAGAGACCTGACAAGACACAGTGGCTCCATGTATGAGTGTCTCTGACAAGCATGTAAGATTATATCACAAATAGCAGTGTGAAGTGTGTAATAGTGGCTTAACATCAGTTCAAATAATCAGTTTGTCATCATCTGTCCATCTGAGTAGCTTTGGTTCAGCCTGAAACACCTACAGCCTAAATCAAAAGCTACATGCTGTACCTGCAGCTCCAGCGGGGGCTCTGTACTTTGAAGCAGGGACTGAATCTCATTAGCTCTCTGGTGGAAACGCTCCACACTCTTCTCTTGGGCCACAATCTCTTTCTGGAGACAGCGAGAGCAAGGTTATCATTATTCAAAGCAGCTGTAAAGACCCGCAGATTATTTGACTTCCCATAAGACACACCAGAGAAGTCTGATAGCTCTGTATAGTCAGCAACCCCAGTTTCACCTGCAGTGTCTTGATGTCATCTTCTGACTGAAAGGATGGAGTCTGAGTAAACACGGCTAGTTTATTGGCAGTCCAGCTCTCCACCTCGGCTCCCAGCTCGAGGACCCCATCCCACAGAGTCAGGCCAAGGTGCAAGTTTTCAAGGTGGGAATCAGTTCTTTCTGATATCTGCAAGGAAGTGAGTTGTAATGAACTCATCTGCACAAAAATTTAGAATAATTTGCAAGAACATCACAGGGAAATAATACAATGAGGGGTTTGACAGAAAGTTTCTTCCATGATTTACAGGATAAAGCAGCTAAACTCACATCCAGCCAGCTGTCCATCAGGGCATCAGCTTCGCTCTCAAATGGGACAATGGTGCACTCCGGTATCTTACGTAGGTGAGAGTGAAGCTGCCTGCAGACGCTGCGGATCTCCTCTATGCCGTCACCAAGGCCGGTCAGCTCTGCCTTTCTTTCCTGAACCTGTAAAAGCACACACACACACACATACGTTTGTATTCAATTATCGGCACAAAGACCCCGATCCAACAATCTGACAGGGACAAAAGGACGATTTTGTGTCTACTGCGTCTTGTGTTGTTATACCTTAGTGTGGAATCTCTGCAGGTTGTCTTTCCCCCTGTAGGAGGCTTGTTCACTGATGGTGCTTTCTGCTCTCTGCAGTGTCCCAGTCAGCTCACCTCGAATGCTCTGAAACCTCTTCAGCAGCTCGGTTAGGACACAACACTGCTCCAGCCTGTATACAAATATAGAACACATATCCAGACAAAACTCTGCATGTTAAAGTAGTAGCAGTAGTAAATCATGAAAGACAGAGGCGTGTGACTTCTCCTCTTGTCTTTACCGTTCAGTCACAGTTTTCGTCGTCTCCTCCCAGAGGTCCTCCACCTCGAGGGTCAGACTCGCATCACTGAAACCTGATGAACACACAACTTGTATGTGCTGCAGTTCAGAGAGGAGGCCGGCGAGACGACTTTCCAGCTCTGTCAAGGCTCGTGTCCTGAAGAGGATGAAACAATTGTGAGTGCACTGACTCAAGTCCAGTCAAAGTTTACCCTAAGTTTAAGAATAATAGATGATATTTAATTTGTTGCATTTTTTTCTACTTTTAAGCTACTTGAGGGTCAAAATCATGATTTGAGTGCTGCCATGTTTTGCTTTTTGATGTTCATACACTCACACTATGCACAATAGTTTGCTGTTTTGCAGTCTGATATTTACTGAGAAAATATAGGTAACAATAAATAAAAATGTCACTTTTGGCTCCAGATGAGTGTTGTACCTCTGCTGCAGAGCAGGCAGGGTGGGCTCGCACAGTCCCAGATGCTCAGCTACTTCCCTTATCTCCCTCAGGGCTCCTAACAAGGAAGCTCTCCTCTGGACTGAGTTCTCCTGCTGCTCTCCCTCTTTTTTAATCTGGCTGCTGTTGCCATCCCCATCAGAGCTCCATGTCTCAGCCTTGTGCTCTTCCTTCCTTTGGGTCTTCGTGTCATTCTCTTCTTCTGGCCACCTCCTTTCGGCCTCCAACCCTGATTCCCCAAGTGGAGGGGGATGCCCCTGCTGTGGTGAATCATCTTCAGTCTTTGTCTGATGTATCTCCATAGGATTCAACTCTTCATTCCTCTGCATTTTCTCCTTTCCCATTGGATTCATCTCATCTCTGCTCTCCCCTTGTCTGGCTCTCATCAGCTTTTTCTCTTCATCCGCAACTTGCTCAGACAATGATGTCACCACATCCCGGCAAGTCACAGTTTCACCATCCATGGTCAGCGATATCCCCGCTGCCTTTAACTTGCTGTCAACTCTATCACGTTGTTCCGCAGCTGTCCGCAACCTCTGCTGCATTGCTGCCTGCCAAGAATGCCTCTCATGCTCCCAGTCCGCCTCATTTTGCTGCCTGCTGGCGTCCTGGTTTGTCAGCTGGGCTGGGATCTCGGCCTTGACTTCCCTCACAGTGGCCAGGAAGTGATCCACAGCCTGGGCAGCTAACTGAACCTTCTCCAGCTGCTGTCTGAGCTGGTTGAGATGACTGACACTCTTATGGAGAGCCTGGTGGAGGGATGTGGCTTCTGGGTATTGTCTTTCCTCTTCATCGCTTTGTTTTGTTAGTTTTCTCATTTCATTCTGAAGCCTGTTGTCCATGTCCTGGGTAACACATTGGGGATTAATACCAGCGTTTGCATATTTCACCCTCAGAATGAAAGTGTTAATTGTTTGAACAAAGCAAAGATGCACCTTTAAGTCAGATTGCAGACTGTGGTCAGCCAAGTTGAAGGAGGAGATGTCCAAAGACTGTTGGATGACGCCGTCCAGTTTTCGTGTAATGAGAGCCATCGTGTTATCGGCGCACTCCATCAGGTCAGCAGTGTTCTCAAGAGACTTCATCCTGATACAATCCAAAGTAAAGCTACTTTACTTATTAGAATAAGTTGCTATTATTTATAAAATTAAAATGTGTTTATCTCATCTGTTGATAAAGATGTTTTCCTGACAACTGAGAAAACTCTATCTACTGATAAAGATGATGTGATTACACTTACAAAATACACTTATAATTATGTAATATATCTGATTGGGTTCATGACTGAGACAAGTCACCAGAGCTATGAATTTTATTTTGAAAGATCAACAACAATGAAAACCTGTTACAAACATGTTTTGATTGGAGAGATCAGTCAACAGGTGTGGAGTAACTCTGAGTTGTGCACTGTACCTCTTCTGTAGGCACATTTGTTGGCCTCGCCACTGCTGCCTCAGACGCTCCCAGTCTCTTTCCACTTCACTCAGGTCCTCCCTGGTCATCAGATGGGGGGACTGGGATAGGTGGGCATACAGGAGCTCAAACGCTAGGCATAGTGCCTCTGTCTCATCTTTAAAAGTCTGCTGAAAAGACACATGGTTATAGAGCCGAACTGAAAAGTCTGCACAGTGTGACTCATGCGGAAAATATTATTTAATGATAATTGACATTTTGGGCTGAGCCCTTCGTCAGCAAAAATGCGCTTTGAAAGTGTGTGACGTGACATAAGTGATGCTTCAACTTGCCTGCAGCTGCTTCCTTTGGTTCTGCAGGGTAGAGATGGTGACGGGATCTGTGTTAAACTCCTCCCAATGTTGCTGGTTCTTCTGGAGTTGAGACTGAAACGCCAAGCAGGACTTTCTGTACCTACAGTGAAAGATTTAAACACTATTTCAATATAAAATTTTCAGAGACACGCACTTCACCTCGCTCTGAAAAGAAAAGCTGAAAAGAAGGTGGCAAACTTTAGGTTGTTTAAACTTTTAAACTTTATTTCACCTGCTGCCAGTTCAGTTCAAAAAACATGAAAGTGCTGTAAAGTCTGGCTGAGATATGAAGTCATACCTTTCCAGCATCTCCTGTTCAGAGGAGTGCTCCACCTGGGGCAGGGCTACTGTCTCTGGGATGATGGTCAACTCTGCCTCCTGCTTGGTCTCCACGGTGTCGCCCCTGACAACCGCCTGGGAGATGGGAGAGTTGCATAGTGACAGAAGAACAGAGGAAAAGATGGAGCGGTGGGCCTATGCAATTACTAAAGATTAGAGCTCTATAGCTGGTGCTGTGGCTGGGAAGTGTCAGTCACAGCCAGTGAAACTGCTGAAGAGGAAAGGCCACTTTTAATGCAATGTATGAAGGAAATGGGATATATTTAAGGGTAATTAACATGTGCAACATACACATGCACTCTTATTATTTATTATTATTATAATTTGGTTTATTCTCCAAGTCACATCATAGGGTTTAAGATTATTGGTTTGCTTGGATGAGAGAGTCTGGAAATTGGCCTTATGCACAAACACTGTGTGTTTCAAAGCTGCAGGAAAACACATAACAAAAATCTAACTAAATCCCAGTGGGTGACTGTTACAACCAAACCAAACACTAAACTCATTGACAAAAAACTAATTAAATGACTTCTACTTCACATTATATTATTTTCAAGTTGTTCAAACTTTCAAAAATGCAACTTGTCATGTGATCTGCTCGTACCTGTACATGAGTCTGGCCTTGCTGGTTGCTCTCTGTGATGAGCAGACGAGCCGTCAGTCGCTGCTCTTGGACTTTAAGTGAAGACTTTAGATTTTGCCCCAAACCAGAGCCTCTATGCTGCATCAGGTGATCCTGTCTTGCTATTGTTGAGTCCTCAGACCGCAGTGGTAGGATGTCACCATGACGTGGCGCTGAGCCCGACACAGGTGAGAGGTCTTGTTTTGGGCTGTCTGTGCTCTGTTTCTGTGGCAGACTGCCACTCGACCGTGCATCAGCAGACACAGCAGTTGCCCTCAGCGGGGTGTTACCCCCAAGCTGCCGTCCCCTGCTGAGTTAAGAAACGTTCAACAGGGAGGAGGGTCAGGACCAGTCAGTTAGAACCAGCACAAAAGGCATCTTATTAAGATTAATGGACTTGAAGGATTACAGAGTGACAATTGTTATGTATACACTGTCTGCTTCAATTAAATGATGTAGTTCACTTGACTGTATATAACTGTATTTCACTTTTTTTGTAGAAAATCAAGGGCACATCTCATCACATGACATTTATTAGAGTAATACTATTCAAAAATACTATACAATTTCTTGCAGAAATAGGGAAACAGAGCTGCAGTACTTTGACAGGGTGTAATGCTAAACACATTCTTTAAAAACTTTTTTTCTCAAATCGACAAACTTTCAATAAAAGACATTTCCCACAAAATACATTCGTGAACTCAAATCCATCATGCAGAGCAGACATAGTGGCTGTATATATCTCACCTGTGAGCTGGGAGCACAGTGTCACTGCTTTTCTGTGCTTCATCTGACTCCTTCAGTTGTTCTGTCGCCAGGCAGGATGATTTATCAGGTGTGACTGTTGCACACAGCTCTCGGAGCCATTTGACCTGCTGCTCTACAGATGCAGCTCCGTCCATAACGGCCTGTGAGGGCGAGGGGGTGGGTGGGTGTCAACCTCTGAGAACTGAAATCAAGTATCTTTCTTTCTGGTTATCTGGCCAAAAATCAGACGGCGTTAATGTTACAGGGTTATGCCTGTACCTGTTGGTGCTGCAAAGCATCATGGTCAGTCTGGTCAGTAGCTTCATGGCAAGCGTTAGTATGTTTTTCACTTCGCGCAACAGGAAATGGCGGCTTGCCTTCTCTGATCTTAGACCATAAGATGGGAATGAATGCAGCCATTTCCCCGCGTACATCCTGAATTTGACACAAATAGGCAGAACGTTTTGAGGAAAATATTAGTTATGTTAACTTGATTTAAAGGTTTAAATATTGGATTAAACTGGAACAACACAACAAGTAATATCAGTGCTTTAGGTGTGTTTTTGAATAGGTTCAAATCTCAGCATCTTTGCCTGAACCTTTGCTCATGGGCACATCAGTCTTTTACAGACTCTCTGTCATACCTCCCACTGCTTTCTGACTGAGTCAGAGAGGAGCATCAAGTCCTGGAGTTGGGCCCCAGAGCAGAAGGCCCCATAACCTTCCACTGCATCCAGGAACTCGTCGAGGATGACAGGCTGCAGAGTCTTTAAAGCCCGCTGCACAGAGAGACACACAGCTTGACCAACACAAACAAACAAAACTGGCAGCAACACAAAGCTCAAAACATCACAGACCTTTAAATAACAGGTCCTGATTCTGAAACTAAATTTGGGATTTGTAGGGTCTGGATGTTGTTGCTTTTAAAGCAGGTCTTAAACATAGACATGCTTCTGTTTTAATGAGCAAAAAATAAGTAGAAAGCTGGCTTTCAAGCCACTTTGAACAGTCTAACACTTGTCAACAAAGTGGAAAAGTCTAATTTTAGAAGATGATGAAAAACATCTGCAAGTAAAGACAATGAAGAAAGAATCTAAAACTTTTAATTAAAGTTAAAATTGAAAAATTTACATTTTATACTTGTATCTACATTTTACAGGTATAGACTGTACCTGTTTCTTCTTGGCTTGTGACTCTGACAACTCTTTGCTACTAAATAACTTGATGGCTTGCTGGATGCGTCCTTGCAGATGAACTCTGGCCTTCTCCAGTCTGCTTTTTGCCATCAACTGGGCTTTCGAATGAACTTCACTGCGGACCATAACTGGGGGCCGCGGAGATGTTTGATCGACCTGCAGGGGCCCTCTCATTATGGATTTGGATTTGTGAGTTTGTGAGGGGGGCAGTCTTTCCTCTCCCTCTGTTACTGCACTTGAGATGTGTTTTGCCAGAACCAGACGTTTCTGAGATGTTGGGCCAACAGCAGCTTGGGTCAAAGAAGGTGGAGGTTGATCAGTTGAAGTTTGAGCATGGGATTCGAAAAATGACTGTAGCTGCATTGTGGGTTTAGATTCGTCTTCTTTTACACTTTGAGCAAGAGAAGAGTGAAAATGAAGAACTGGTTTCGTCAGAGGCTGAGGCAGCATCTGGATTTTGACGTGGGGTATCACAACGGTTGTATTATGCTGGGTGTTCATGTGCTGGTTTTCCTTTTTCCTTTGTTGAGGTGTATGAGATGGAATCTGGGGTGAGAGTTGACTCGGGTCCTGGGTTGGCAGCTTAACAGTCCCAGTCTTGTCCACCTGTTTGGTTCTGGCCACAACAAATAATCCCGTCTCCGGCTGTTTCTGTGTCTGATCCGCGTGCCTCTTAAACCCAAGGGAACTAAACAACCCAAGAATTTCCTAAAAATTCAAAATACACAACCTGACATGAATCTGAATAATTGTTGAGGTGCTGGAAAAAACTTACTACACATTAATCCAACTCACCTGGCAGTGGGAGACTGCCTCTGAGATCCTGTCCTGCATCCCAGATGTACTAAGGTGCTGCAGAGGAGAGGTCTTCTGTACTCGTGCGACAAAGTCCTGCAGATCCTGTCCCTCAGTTAGAACCTGGTTCTCCAGCTGCGGGCCTCGAGAGATCAACACCTAGAAAGCAATGAGAATAATGAACATTAATTTGGAATTTGCAACATCACATTTGATCAGCACCATGTTTCAAAAATGAAGATAATCACTTTAGTTTAGGTTATTTGTGAATTGCTGCTGCATCTAAACAATGTGAATCTTTTGCCTAAGTAAAAGGAGTGTGAAGTTTTGGCTTGCTGACTTTGGCTGTAGAGTCCAGTGCAGAACGTCCTCTGTGGTCTTTCTGCTTAAGGTGCTGGTAACAGTCCAGAGCATCTGTGCTCCAGTGATGCAGCTCTGCCAGACGGCCCTCTAGCCTGGATGCAGCCCGCTGCAGCTCCCCGCAGGTCCTCTCTGCTTCAGCCAGGACCTGTCACATGTACATAAGCAATTAAGGTTGAACAATAATAATAGATAATAATAGTTTGCTGGTTTGATAAAGCTTGGCTTCAGGATGAGTCCAGCCAGGCATTGACCTGTTAAACATCATGACTCAGTGAGTTTTTACAGGAAAATACCTGTGGGAGATTTTGCTGGAGATTCTCTGTGTGGCTTGTTTGAAAGTCTGAACCAAGGGAAGACATGTCTACTTCTGCCATCTTTTTACTCAGTAGCTGATAAAAACACAAAAGCAGATGTAACAAGTGAAGGGGAAAAGAGACTAGATAGATTTTTATCTACCCATCCATTTGCTAGCGTCTGTAAGTCTGCCAACCTGTAGTTTCTGTCTGTTAGCCTTCAGTGGGACAGAGGCCACATCCAGTTGCTGTCTCAGTAGCCAGCTGGCCTCCTGGGTCAGTGAATGCACCATTTGAAGACATGGGGGACCAGCGCTTGGCCCCGATGACACTCCCTAAGAAAAGACATGCTTCACATCTGGCAACCTGGACCGAACGCTCTGACATCCCCATGTCTGCTTGAGTTAGCATTCAAGTCACATTTTGTTTTACATACAGAAAAAATAAAATAAATAACAGGTGTGTGACCTTCAATCAAATCTTAACTGTCCCTTCTCGAAAAGTCTGTGGAAAGAACAATGACAACTTACAAACTTTGTCCTCTTCATACACTCGGCCCACTCCATGTTGACCTTGCTGAGTTGTTCGGCAAGAGAGCAGCTGGTTGAAGGTTCTGTCACTTCAATAAGAAAGTTTCCCACTTCGTTTAGTTTAGCTTGACACTCACTCATATCCTGCAGTAACCAAAACAAAAGATAGAAAGATAAAACTGTTTTTTTTTTCTGTAGCCAGACAGTGAAACATCACAGCGACAGTCGTACAGATTATTACCTGTGTCCCTGCAGCAGTTTCTGACTGTGTGGTCTGCGTGAGCCACGTCTGAAGAGAGGTGAGGCACTTGCTGTAAGTCTCCCATGCAGACACAACTCTCTCCATCATCCCCCTCAGAGCTGGCACAGCTTGTGTGACCAGCTCTGCTTCGCTTTCCGCCTCTTTCACCTGACGATTAACCAGCTGCGAGTCTGCACCTGGGCAGTGAAGAGTATATCTCCATATAATTATTTCAAATTCAGTCTTGCCTTTTAAGATTATGTCTTATCAAAGATTAAGTTGGGATTTGTATCTTATAATAGAGAGATATTTAGCTCATACCCAGTGCCACCTTGCTGGTGTAAGCATTTGCCTTCTCCTTCAGGTTTTGGAGAGCGTCCATGAGAATCAAAAGCATGCCTTGGCGCTCCACTGTTTCCTAGGCAACAAACCAGCAAAAGTTTTCAGGAGACATTATTTATAAGATAAAGTTAATAAATTGTAATTAGAGCCAATTAACAACACTTTCTCTAAATCCATGGAAAATTATCCCATATATGGCGCCTATGTTTCAAATTTGGGTATTTTATTTAAATTACAATCTCGAATTCACCCAAATCCACTGTCAGCTTCAGCTGAGAGCAACCAGTTAGATTGTTTTGTAACTGGTGTAAATCTTTTTTTCTTTCAGAGACACACTCACATGCCAGTCTCGCAGAAGCACGTGCACTGCCTCCTTTGATGTGTAAGGAGTTTTCCAGGTCTGGATCTTAGCCTTTATGCGGTTCAGGAGGTCCAGTACAGTGAGACGATGTTCCTGGTATTCCAACTTGATCCCTTGGTATTTGGCTGTTACTCTGACATATGTTACACTGTTTTCAAATAAAAAACAGTATTAACTCATTATCAAGTTAGGTTATTGGTAAAGGAGAAGCTGCTGTGGATTATTTTATTATCAACATTTTTAAGATTCTTACCGTCCTTTTATCTCTTCAAACTTTTCAGGGGGCACTACCTCATTCCCTGATTCATCCATGTTCCTGTAGTTGTCAAGTATTTGGTCATGGTGGCTCATCTCCTTAATTAAAGTCTAAAGATTTTTGTATTAGAAGATAATTAAACTACTTTTTCAACTAGATGATTAAAATGTGTGTCAAGTTTCCAGCAGATATTTTAAAACTGCTTTAATGCTAGCTTCACAAAAACAGGACAAATTTAATTTGCAGGTTCAAAATAAAAAATAACCTTCAGGGTGTCTTGTTGAGCTCTTGCTTCTTTGGCGGCGCCTGCATGATCTTTCACCCTTCCTCCCTCTTCTGTTAACGCTGCCTCTGCACGCTGCAGCCACATCACCACCGAGTCCAGAGGAGGAGGAAGACTCAGGTCCAGGTCTGCTTTACTTCTCTGTAGCTAAAGAATAACACAAACAAACAAACACAACCTGGTATGAGCTCAAATTCTGCTCATGTGACATGTGAATACTTTTCTCACTCAGTAATGCTATATTGCATAAAGATAAATGATGGCCTCACAAATTCATAAACAACATATCAGCACAGGATGCAATAAGGGAACAGGGTGAGAGTGGCTCTCTTTAATATCCAGAATAGGTTTCCTCACCTCCTCTTCCAGACGACCCCACGCTGCCCTGAGAGTTTGGTGCTCTTGACTCAGCTCAGGGAAGCGTCTAATGGAAGCGAGAAGGGTCATTACAGGTCTCCTTTGCTCTGTGAAGGAGCCAGTGAGACTCTGGAACACCTGGTGAACCAAACACAGCTCTAATTGCTGCACAACAGCACAAAACGCTGCACACCAATGATTTATTTTCTTCCTTTAGGTTCTTATGTTTTGCCTTACGTGATATTTTTCTGTGTAGCTTGAATTCTCTGTAGCCTCCCGCGCTTCTGACAGCTCCTGAAAGGCCTGCTGCAGCCAGCACGTCGCCTCCTGAGCTCGCTCGCTCGGAGACACCTACATTTTCCCAAGTGAAACTGTCAACAGCTGCATTTTGATGCAATAACAGTATTAACCAAATTGAGTAAAAGTGTTAGAGCTGCACAATCATTGGATAGAGATACGTCATACTCATACAGACTTAACAGTCAACCTCGAACTATGACTCAGCTCTGTTAGAACAGTGATTTTAGACCCTGGAAACTGTGGAAAAAGTAGATATTAGAAAGGTCCTACACAGGAACAGCCATGCATCTTACAAATATCACACGCAACTGCATTGTGTTGCAATAGAAGTGTGTAGAAACAATGCAAACTAGTGAGTGAGAGAAAGAGGTTTAAAAATGAACAAACATAAACTTGAGAGAGACTTCCGTGCTTGGTGTGCTGCTACCTGGCGTAATGGTGAGACAGCCATTGCTGGAGTGAAGTGAGCAGGTAAATTCACAGGTGAGAAGCTGGAGGGCTGATCCAGAGGAAACAGCTACACCAGTGCCCGCCACCAGAGTAGAGCATGAAAAAAGAAATCAAAGGAACAGGCAAATAGTTAAGACCACCCGGTTTCATGCAGGGAATTGTGGGTTCAAAGATCAGATGGGGGATATAAGCAGCAGGGGCCAAAAGTGAAACACCTGACTGAAACAGCTCAACAGCTTTAATTGCTCTTTTCTATGTCAAAGTGACGCTGTGATTACAAATATGAGTCTGATTGCCAACCTGCAGATGGTCATCAGGGGCCGGCATGTCGTTGGAGTACTGTAAAAACTGGGCCACATACGTCATTATGGACTTCTCATCAGGGTCTTTAACGTCAACATCTGAAGTGAAAGAGAAAGTTTTCAGACAATCAGCCCAACTGCAATTAAGAAAGATGGCATCTCAAATGAATGAAGTAAAACCAGTTTTAGCTTTAAGTCTCAGGACTTTAATATGTTAGTAAACAGTGAATGTTAACTGTTGTTGTGCCGATTAACTTATGTTGATCATTTCTGTTGCAGTCACAGCCGGGGTACAACGTGGACAGAGCGCAAGTCTATCACAGGACTGACATGTCGACACAAACACTCACATTCATATCTACAGGCAATTTGGAGTCATCACTCAAACTAACCTGTGTGCCTTTGGATACCCGTACAAGCAGGGAGAACATGCAAACTCAGAAAGGCCCCTGGCCCAGGGTTCAAACCCTGAATCCTCTTGCTTTGAGGTGACATCACTAACCACTCGACGAGAATTTAGAGTTTTAAAAACCAAAAATCTTGGTGTCAATCTGGTGTTTAAGTTGTCTGTTGTTTTACTTTTTAGTCAGAAATATAACAAACGCTCCTGTGAAGCAGAGTGTGAAATCTGATCAGCCTCACCCTGTGGCTCCAGCAGGCGGGGGATGTGGAGCTCCCTCTCAGCCAGGTGAAAAGCTTCCTCCAGGTTCTCTTGGTTGCTCCTGGACCGAGCCAGGGAGAGATCGACCAGCTGTGGCCTGAGAGAACACAGGATGGCCAGGAACGCCTCCCCACTTCTCCAGCTCGACTTAAAGTCTTTCACACTGACAGAACTACCAACTCTGGAGACAGAACGACACACAGGCAATTCAAATAATGAAAATTAAAGAACAAAAAAAGAGTTTTTAAACTTCAATCTATGCTTAAAAGCCCACCTTTGGCATTGCTCCCTGACCCACATGAGCAGGGCCTTCTTCGCGGATATTCTGAAGCATTTGTGGAGGGGAGATGTCTGGCCTGCAGGGACTGGACTAGATGGGACAGGGCTGCCAGACCAGGAGTCCAAGCTGGCCAGAGAGTCGAGTGAGGAATGACGAGAGCTGAAGGAGAGAGTGCTGGCCAACTCGTCAATCTACGATAGAGATAGTGAAACAATATACTGTTTGTCAGTATATCTTCACACAAGAATTAATGATGCTGTTGATACTGTTTCTTCTCCTCCTTCTTTTGAACAATCACAGTAGCAGGACTGGAGTTTTATATATATATGTATACACACACACACACACACACACACACACACACACACACACACATACACATACACATACACAGACATACACATATGCCACTTCAGTATGTTACTTTTACTATTGGTACTCACATGACAGCGGAGAATGATGGTCCACACGAGGCCGAGAATGATTGATGGCTGTCCATCTATGACATCTGGGATGTTTATGTTCACCAACTTGATCTAAACCAACCAACCAACCAACAAATAACAGCAATAAAGAACACGACAGGTTCAGATGGAATTACTTTTTTATGTTTGAAAACTTACAGATTTTTTCCTAAGAAAGTTGAGTGCTGTCTCAATGTTGGCTCTCTGCTGGAAAACCCCGTGGCCTCTCTGTCTTTTCTGTGGAGACAAATTACAACATCAGCTTGATTGCATTAATGATATTTATTTCAGTATTTTTCATGTAGTTTTTGATTTTTCCAAACCATAAATTTAACTTTATCTTATCAGAACCACAGCAGAGTAACTCACCATAGACTGACCACTCATCACCTCCAACAGGTCGAGCAGCTGTGACCCATCTCTGAGGTCAGAGAACAGGTCTGACACAAATGAGGGAGGACGTTTCTGTAACAAAGGCAGAAAATGTACTGACTGATTAAGATATACAGCCACACAATTCACCAAAATGAGCGGCTGGCAGAGCTCATGTAAAATCTATTATGTATCACTGATTTTACAACTTACATTAACTAAAGATACAAAGAAAATCTACTGCAACTGATCTCCCCTGGCAGATGAAGGCAAATTCGCCATAACTGTTTTCATTCATTTGCATTAAGATCTCAAAACAGGAAGTAGCAGACTTTACAAAATATAATCTGTGTTTCTTTTTCCATGAGAGCCCCAAAATAAACACGTTATCAAATGTTCTACGTCCAATAACACGTAATCAATCACGCCACAGTAAAACACACAGGGACACAGTAAAAACATCAAACAGGCAACAAATGGCACATGGTTATGTGAGTTATCCGGGGTCACGGTGTCACATCAGGATGGAAATTTGTAGCATCATTTTATAAAAAACAGGAAGTTGTTCAGGGCTTTCTCAGGTCATATGGTAAAAAGGGTAAAAGGCTGATGGGAAAAATGATTTTGCAAATGTTTATCCTTTAGTAAACTAAAGTAGAAACTGCACCACTTGCGCAATATTGTGATTTTCAGTCAACTTGACCCGGTCTTGTGTTTTTATTATGATAAACTGCATAGAAACATTTATTGGACAATAGTTACTGACAATGGTATGAAGTAACCCCCCTCCCCCACTACAAAGCCTGCAAACTCTCTCTTCAGCCAAAACCTAAACAGAATCTGTATTAAACTGACTCTAAATCAGTCCAGTACCTGGGTCAACACTTTAGGCTCAGTCACAACAGTTATGTTTGGTGTCACAGATGGAAAGTTACGAACGAATGATTCTGGCGTTAGAGTGCAGTCATATGGACATGAGGTCATGAAGAGGTGGTGGTGGGGTTCAGATTTCGTGCTGCTCTGCTCCACTGAAGCACTATTTATACTCCAGGCGAATGTCACCAGCAGCTCAAGGTCTCTTTCCATGGAGAACCAGGGCAAGCCGCCTCGCTGCACCTCCCCGTCTGACCAGTGAGTCAGCACGTTACACGCCACCGCTTGCTTCATATCATTTATAGCCAAACCGCAGCATGATGTCACGACACTTTTCAGCACTCTCTAGGGTCTTACAGCTGTTTTATTTGTCGCCAAATATTATTACACAGGGAGCTAAAATACCACACTATATTAAAACCATTCAAAGGAACATTTCACACTATTTCAAAGACAAACTATACTCAAACTTTCAAACAGGATTACTGTTATTACAAATATTAGGCCTTGAACGTTTGTTATCATCAGTCCTTCCCTAAATTGTTTCCACTTTAAAAAAAAAAAAAAACATATTGACATCTGAATGTTAACTATAGCACAGGAGCATCTTTGATAAAGCAACAGGCTTTATCTGTTTATTTATATGACCTGTCACTGTCAAGTGCGTTAAATCTCATGGTCATTTATACTTTGAGCATCACACAAAAACAAAGGTTTCCTCCCAACTTACCTTCGCAAGTTGAGCGTTTATCCAGTTGGTGAAAGTTCTTTTCTGAATCTGCTCATGCTCCACTGTGGGAAACAGAGAAAGACACTGTCAACTATACGCGTACATTTCTGGCACTATTACAGTAGTGATGTAGTAGGCATTGGAATATTTTGCTGGAATTTATGGAGAACATGAATATGAATTGAAAATAGGCACTGCAGGCACACAGAGCAATGAATGAAAGAAAACTTTGAAGATGATCCTGTTTGTTAATTTATGCATGCTGTCATTTTTTCAAATTGTGAAGAAGTTAAATAAAGCATGTTAAAAAACAGCGACATATGATGCAGCCATGTGTTTGTTTTTTACCTGAGAAGAGCACAAGCACATTGATTTTTACACTTGTACATTATAGAAACCTGGCAGAGCGTTGAACCTAAAGATGCTGTTTTCTAACTCTGCGATATGTCCTTTTCAGTGCAAATACAACAGACGATATTCCTCAAACGTCCTGTTTACCTTGACTCCCCCTGTGAACACGCTGCTGTGAAGTCCATAACAATACAGAAATTTTACAGCAGCCACATGATATAGAGACATGGATTTCAGCTGCACTGAGGTCAAAAGCTACTCACCAACATCAGAGAACTGAGGGACTTTTTGAGTCGCCATTCCTATAACCAATAGTCAAAAGACCCATGTATAACAGCTAAGAAGGCCGTCCACTTAAACTACATAAGCCTCCTTCTGCCCCTGGAGTGAAGGTTTCCTCTTTAAGCTGAAGTAAAGCTGGGACGGGATGGCTTCCAAGACCCTGACAGACATGGATACTGAGGCTATCTCTCTCTCTCTCACACACACACACACACACACACACAGCAAATATACACAGACACACTCACTGCCATGATGATCTCTCCGATAGACACATGCACGCACACACACACACACACACACACACAGTGAGGGGACTTTGGGCATACGTGGATCTTTGAGGTACTCGACCAGATCCTAAGCCTCAGTTGACAAAACATGAGCCTTTTATGATATAGAACAATACAAAGACTTTCCTTGTTACAGTCATGTAAAAATGACAGGAAGCTTAAGGAAACATGCTAAATGCAGTTTTAGATATTGCCTGTTGTGAATAATGGGAGCACAGGGATCACTTTGGTCTTGAACTCGAAGGAACCTGATGTGTTGTCTGAGGCAGTCAGAAAACCAGACAGTCACTTTCAGATTCACTGACACACACACTGATAACAGACATTGGCCCCAAATCTGTTTGTGTAAGAGCCTGCCAAGACTGGAAACTCCTGAGTATTTTAATCACTGGACTCCACCCAGTTTACCTGACGTACCCAGAACAACCAGCAGTAAAAGTTGTTTCTCTCAGGCCAGTTGAAGATGACATCAGGCATTTGGGTGAAGATGATTTAATGTTGTAAAAGTATGTTTTGCTGAATATGTGTTAACATCAGTTAAACAAGTTACTATGTTAATTACTTTTACCCTCATAATCCGGCGTGCGCATATTTCTACTTTGGTGCAATTTCAAAACGGCTTATGTCAGCTATTTCCTGATGCACAGCACAACTGTCTTTCAAAGATGTGGAAGCAGGTACCTGGTACTGGCCTCTCATGAATGAATGAAGTCACAGCACACTTGTATGATGATGATTTGTGATTCAATATTCAATATTTTTAAGAACAAATAGGCAAGATTTCTGTCCTTTTAGTGTGTGCCTCACTTACAGAGCTTCAATACTTGACAATAAATGGGGTATAAATACTTGTAAATACAGGATTTTCTCAAATATCAGAGTTAATGAAATTGACAGCATTCAAATATTTGTCAGATAAATAAATACAGTGAGCAATTTTTCAACTGGAGCCGTCATTGCACATCTACAGAGCAGAGGTCATGTTGTGTTAAATGGCAAGAGCAATTAGTTTGATGATCAAAGTCAGAGAACAATAGACGGGATTAATCATCTACATAAAGGGCAGATGACTCGATCGCACGCACAATGGTAAAAGTGTAGACTGACATGTCATTTCCCATTTCAATATGGAGAGCTGAATAGCAGAATTCCTTAGGTGTCTCTTCAAAAATCCTATACATTATGATTATGACAATAAAATGAATGACAGAAACGTTCAAGGAGAATTGAAAAGGAGCAAGTTATGATTAAAAAAAATGCATATGAAGTGAGTGCAAAGACACTGGCTGTGTTGTAGAGTTTTTGATTTTATGCCAGACATAAGACATGAGTCATCTCAAATTCAGCGGTGAAAGTAAAGAAGGAAGCTGCAAAAATGCCCTTTGATAATAACAGTATCATGTCACCAGTTGTGACTTGTGACTGTCAAAAACGCTTTTACCTGTACGATTTTTTTAAAATCCAGGTGGTCGATTTCTTTTTAATTTTGGTTAGAAAAACAAATTCATTCCACGTTCATGAGTAATTTAAGACTGATGCAAAATGTCTGAAAAGGTTTGCACAAATATAAATCAGTATTTGATCAGTAGTTGCTCCTAGAGAGTTGGCCACGGCTGCGATTCTCCACTCCAGCAGATCACATGTCACAACATCTATATAACAATACAGGAATAGACTGACCTTGGAGGAGCATGTGCATGTTGTCAATGTCCAATGGTATGCCTCCATCGTCCTCCTCTGCACCACCTGAAGCCATCCAGTCTCCAACCAACGCACCAAATCCACCTCAGAGAGCTTCAGGAGACATGGATAAGTAAATCATCTATTCAAGATAAATCCACAACACCAGCAGCAAAAAACGTGAATCCTGCAGTGTAATGTTTATGTCAGCTCTGCCTCCACTGTCTGATTAGTCACATTAAGAACGCGCCCATCCACACCCTCACATTACCACACACACACACATACTAACAGAGAAGCAAGTACACACATGCAAACACTCAATACAATAAGCTCAAGGAAAAGGAGTGATCATGCTGTATGGAAAGCGCCTGCAGCACACTATCTATAATATAACTAGTCAAATCAACATACCTGTAGCAGGCCTGTAGTCACCGCACACAGCTACTGTAGTGTATATCACAATGAAGAACCCAGTAGAGTGTTAAAACTGTACAGCAAATCTCCTCAGCTGTGTCCTTTTATACTGGCACAAACTCTGTGTTGATCCAGTGTGTTGAGTGCCTTCAAATAGGACTTGGCCTTTGGGTGCTCATAAATGAAACAAGGTGCCTCTTGCCTATCAGAGCGTGAGGAC
This sequence comes from Rachycentron canadum, assembly GCA_038496675.1. Classification (NCBI taxonomy): domain Eukaryota; kingdom Metazoa; phylum Chordata; class Actinopteri; order Carangiformes; family Rachycentridae; genus Rachycentron; species Rachycentron canadum. The sequence goes on from CM076665.1 coordinate 17,201,869, forward strand.
AAAAAAGAGTGGAAAGTCCCACCCACGCTCACTGCCGGCCTGCCAAATCACTCCTGCAGGCTCTCATACAAACCTAGCCTAGAAAGTAATCATATCCTGTCGAATCCCAGAGTTGAGTACTTAGATAGTTATAGTCATTTTAGGAAACCACAACAAATAACTCTACTTACATCTTTTATCTTGTCTTGTTTTCCTGGGTTTCTTGTGCTCTACTGCAATAAAGGAACAGAAACAAGGAGACTTGGAAAAACCTTTGTTTTGATGCATTATCATTAAACTGTTGCAGTTTCAGTTTCTTTTTTTTGGTGGGGGTGGTACTTCCAGAGCCACTCACGAGTTTAAAGAATTTAATTTAATTCTGCTTTTACTTTTAACAGTAGGTTTCATATTGAGTCAGAACAATCTGTTAAGACTTTTTAATTATAAAAGGCCTTTTTATAATAATTCATGTTTAAAGTAAGTGATCACAAGAATGAAGTGTTTTAAATACTCACAATTGAATTTAGACTGTAAAACATCTCTTGTTATTAATTTGTTTCACCTGGAGAGAGAGAGAAAAGTGCATAAACAGTAGAACATGTTGCACAATGTCATTTATACCCTTCAGAGCAGTGCCAGTGTTTTATTTGTTGTCGCACTATGGTGAACAGTCTTTGTGCCATGTAGCAGCTGCACCCTCACCTAAAATTCCCATGTCTGTTATGGCAATAGCAGAACAAGATACTGTATAAAAGAAGAGCATGTTGTAAGGTAGTTATTTCCACTGTGTAACAAGACATCAAGTTAAAAGCAGGCAAAATGCCTATTGTTGAAATTGAAAGTGAGGCAGGGGTTTTTTTTCCACACCAAAGGGTTATTGTAATCTATGTCCACTGACTTTTTGTAAAAGCACCTATTAAAGGATCATCTTGGGTGGTGCAGTGTTTCAGTGGTTAGCACTATTGCAAGGAAGTTCTGGATTCAAAACTTGGGCCTGGGGCCTGTGTGGATTTTGTATGTTCTCCCTATACCTGTGTTGGTTCCTTCCGGATACTCCAACTTCCTCTCACAGTCCAAAGACATGTACATTAGTTTAATCTGTGATTCAAACTTGCACAAATTGTTGTTTGTGTCTGTATGTGTTGATCCTGTGATGGACTAGCGACTTGTCCAGGGTGTACCTCAGCCTCGCCCAATGTCAGCTGGGATTGGCTCCGGCCCCCCACGACCCTTCACAGGTAAGCAGTATCGATAACGCATGGATGGTATTGACTGTAACAGCAGTCATCAAACTCCAAGCTCCTCTGACATGTCAATTTTATATCTGGTTATTTTGACTTATGAAGGGATGAAACCCAGAAACAAATATTGGCCAGTTGCACATAATGTCCACAAACTTTCTGAGTTTTTAAATGATTGACCAATCCTTTCAATTAGACACAGCCCTACCTTGAATTCATTTGTTGGAGAATCAATTAGCATTTTTCTTTTTCTTTCCAGAAAATACTATGTCCAATATTTAGACTGTCCTCTGTCCAAAACTCCCAAAATGAGCTTTGTACCCATGATTTTTCTTGCCAAATGCCAAAAGGAAGTTGTAGTAAGTAGTTGTATTAAATCTAATTCTGAGTCTTATGAACTAACTATAATCAATCATTCATTACATCATTGCGTTATAACATTACACACCATCGACAGCATCTACTGGCTGGACTGACTATATTTCATTAACGTACTTGGATTTGTGGACCTGAAACCAAAGGTGGGAGAAAAGATAACTGTGTTTAGAATTAATGATGAAGTCCTCAGGGTGGAGCCAAGAGATGGGTAGTCAGGTGTCAAATACGATGATCGCTTACCTCCATTAGGTGGCGCTGTGAGCCAAAAGCATGAATAAGGAACTACACAGCTGAGAGTAGAAGAAGGTCCCCCCCCCCCCACACACACGACTTGACGTCTAGCAGCGGCGTCTGCCTTGACCTTCCCTCAGCAGCGTGACAAACTGAATGGTAAGAGAAGGGTTTACATCTATTTAGGAGGGTGGCTTTAATCGTAGCTGGGGGGGAAACAGCCGTTTCCTCACGACAACAATCTAAAACGAAGACATTGCGTTGCGGCTGTATGTGCTACCTTTGGAGCCGTACTGCGCTAGGTAGCCTAGCTGCCTGCTAAGGCTAATTAGCGTTCTTGCCTTTGCTGCGGTGGAGAAGATGCCAACACGGGAGCCGTTTATTGGTTGGCAGAAGTTAGACTACTACAAGTTACTTCAGCACAATGGAGAGATCCAACATGCGTCCGCTTGTAAATGTTCGTTTTCACTCGTGTGACCGATTAGCATTCATCTAATGCTAACACCGACTGAGGTACATGCGAGGCTGCAACGTTAGCAATAACATTAGCTTTAGCCCGGTAGGTTAACTTACCATCAGTAAAGATTTGTTATCGGACACGACAATTAAAAAAAAAAAAAAAACAACCCCAATCTACCTTGTACAAGTAGAGCGAAGCTAATAAAATAGATGAAAGAAGTTATATTTTACTTCATTTTATTTAAAGTCTTTTGATAAGTGTTTCTTCGCTAGCCAAAGTCATTAGCTTGGCCTGACACAGCTGAGGGTCAAGGTATCGCTCCGAGTCCTTAATGTTAAGTTACATCATTGTGTGAATGAATGAACCCGTTTCTAAAATATCAGTCGCGATTAATGTAGCCGAACGTGTTAAATACATCATACAGGAGGTATAAAATATGAGTCATGTTTGCACTTCTGTAGGATAAGGGTAAAAGCAACACATCAAAAAAGCAGTAGAATTTTGAATGAAGTTTGGTTGGTATTTTTCTGTATTAAGAATATAAGAGACTTTGAGCAAGGTCCTCCGGTATTCCAGTCATGCCTATGTTGAAATAAACTGCTATTCGAGGCTGTGTCATTGTACTGACCGAGTACATGAGCAGTGTTTTGACAGTACATTGTCGCTTTCCCCCTCAGATGGCTGGACGTTTGTTTGCAAATTGGTGGGGCAAGATGGGCCCTTACTACTCAAAGGCATATCAAGAGCTCTGGCCTGGTGTAATCATAATGACATACCTGTACTACAAAGTCTCCTATGGGGGTGAGTTTACGACTTCACTGATTTGTACTGTATGTTGAAAATACAGCCAAAGTCCTGAGTACAAACTGAATGTGGAGTAGTGTGTCTTGTTTTGCAAAATATTTCTGCTCCAAAATTTGCTTGCATTTCATGATGATGATGTGCTTAATATAACTTTAATTGTAAACATAATAAGTACAGCACAACACATAACTCTCCTTAGAGTCTGCACAACATGCTGTAATATAAAACAATGGAAACAGGTGTGACCTTAAAGTGACCATCACAGTGCTTGCCTTGCAATGATCCTGCAACATAAACTTGGTGTACAGCTGCAGCTGGAGTTACTTAAATAATGTGCGAATAAATATGACTAATATAATGTTTTGTTTTTCCTTCCAGGCAAGAAAGCTGTGAAGGACAGTAAGTAGCTTATTAACATTTTTCATGTCATATTACGTATTCATAGTTGGGCAATATGATTATATGTAGCATAAGACAATCTTGATTAATTTGTCCACCATCATGTCATTTATACCATAGTGGTAACTATTCATAATGAGCCCCGAGATTATATTTAGATAGTTATTTTATATATGGATATATGGATTTTCCAGATGATTTTGAAGACATTATTAAGTAGATAATATATAATTTTGGATACCATGATAGGGAATTCCAACCACAGACTTTAACTATGATGTGAACTTGAAAACCTGCCCCTTACATTTGATTAGAATTCACCCTAGATTTATGGGTTAAGCTGTAGAGGACAAACACTGTTAGCAGTTGCACCAAGCCAGTGTACTCATTTGACATAGGTTTTTTTTTTTCTCAATCTACTGTATGTTGTCTATGTAGGTTATCAACATTGAAAAGAAAGGTGTGTTAATTTTAAAGGTTAGGTAAGCCATTAGTCATTATCTTCTACAGCTTGTTTTGCAGCAGTGAACATGAGCTTTGCTGCAAGTAAAGTCATGTCAGATGTGCAGTTTCATATGTTTTCCTCTAGATGTCAGTGGCATTTACGGAGAACATTACAGGCTGATATTTTAGCAGCCCAGGTGATTTCACAGTGGTCTGCTGGTTGAAAAGTGTCTTATTTAATGAATGTGAGTCATTAATTGTGTGGGTTTTTTTTTGGTTTTTTTTTCTTACTTCCTATCTTTTTTTGCAGAGAGTGCCCATTGAGTTTTCCACCATGCTGACGACCCTTCCACTCCCTGTGAAATTATTCCCCTGTTGCTAGAAGTCCAGATGTCCATTTTTCTGTCTGAGTTAATATGGAACAAATAAAGTTGTTATCCAAATCTTTGGTCATGTCATTGACTTTTTTTTGAAGGTCAAACTAATGCTATGTAAGACTGTGTATGCAGTGAATGTAGACAGGAAGACAGCTTTGAACAAAATGTATTTTTAAATCAAAATGCAAGTGTGGGAATAAACCTGAGGCTTTCTGAACAACACTGAAAGTTTTAAGTTCTTTGGTTGGTTCAATCTTCGTTATGAAGATTGTGTCCTTTTTGTATTTCAGTGTTTGCCATATCCTGTTGTAAGAGACACAACAGAATGAGTGAGCCATTAATATCCGGTCAATCACAGTTTGAGTTTACATTTTAACTAATTGAACCAACAGAATAAACCACAGTGCAGCTATATTTGGTCTTTTGCGGGTGTTGGGGTGGTTGGTTCGTTTTGGAAGCTAAACATCACAAAATCAATCAAATATATGTGACAAGATGAGCGAACTTCGCAACTGAGAGCCTGCACTGACACATGTAACAACCTGACAATTGATACGTTGAACAGTGCTTTAAGTTACAGTGGTAGATTTAATATCACTTATATAATTCTTTGGCACTGCTCACTTTGAGTTATGACATAATGGACTACAGCATCACAACTGCTTTGCTGTCAAAAATCAATAGCAAATGAATCAGTTTCTGTTTACAGTGTGGTTCATTGAACTGAGAGTGAGTTGACCAGAGTCCTGCCTCGGGCCAGAAGTTTAGTGCTGGGTGAGGAGGTGGATAAACCCATTCCACTTCTGCAACACAACTGTCTGCGTGAGCTGGTCACAGGGCTATTGAGTATAGGTATTAATGCTTTATAAACACCTGCACAACTATTTCAAAACAACATTCACCCCTAAACAGGCAAAAGTGTCTCCTATCATACGACTCAGATGTAGCTAGTGGTCATTAGTGGAGTTACTCTGATGGGATATCTCTTGAGATGAATCGACTGATTTTGATGGGAGGGATGAATTTCCTCTATCATAATGCTACATCATAAAATAAGAGTCTGGCCTGAGTGTCTGGGGCAACCATGGTGGTCTCTGCTTGCTCGTAGTCCCATAGATGTCTAATTATACAAAGTGCGCCCCCCCCCCCCCCCCAATTCATCTATAAGTTGGGTTGATGTACTTGTTCCACCCTGAAAAAACCCAAAGTCACATCCACATTACTTACATACATGGTCAGATTATGAGAAAATTGGCACCTGAGCGCACTGAGCTAACCCCCCCTCCTTAGAGGACCCCCCAGACTGAGAGACAACAAATGACACCATTTGTTTGCAGCTGCCATATGTGTTTTTGTGGTCACTTTATCTCTCTTGATTTTCTGTGGTTGTTTTCACCTCTGTGGTCGTTTTTCATATATTCATATTATTCTCTGGTTGGTTTGTGTCTCTTTATGGTTGTTTTTCATCTCTTTGCAGTCATTTTGTCATTTAATGCAATGACATATATATAGAAAGACGCCTGTGGGTATTAAGATTAGATTTGAAGTAGCAGTGAAATTGTTGCAAAAGGAAATAAAACTAATCAAATCTTAGGGCGCACCACATCACTACAAAGCAGCTTGTACATTCTCTGGTGGTTTGTGTGCGTGTGTGTTTTTTCAACTTATTTGGTGGACGAAAATATCCAGAGAGGGGTCGACGGGGCTTCCTTCGCTGCTGGTCATTCAGATAAATCCAGAGCCAGTTCCAACAGGATCTGAGGTCGAGTCTGGTCCTCCTGCTCAGTGGCAGGGTCTTCTCCACCACCTTTACCTGAAACAAGGGGGGGACATCACACAAGAATCAAGTTAGGATTTTCTTTTTTTAAAATAAATGTAATTTTGTGTCTTGTTTTATGTAGATTTACGTCTCTTTCCAGTCATTTTATGTCTCCTAGAGGTCATAGAGGAGTTTTTTTTTTTTTACATTTGTTTTGCAGCCCTTTGGTCACATTGTCTCTTTTTTGGTTATTCTGCAATGCTCAGCTCTGTGACTTTCAAACAGGTAATTTATTATAAATCACTTCATGCAGGGGCTCTGGCCCATGGGTGCACTGATCTCTCGGGGGCCTGGGCCTGTGCCTGGATGGCCTGCTCAGTAATCCATCCATGCTTACACACCATTTCTGAGATTGCAAGCCGCAAAAGGTTGAGAAATCCTGCCTAAAAAGTCCCTCCAGCTCTCGTTTTCCACCTACGCACATGCTCACATCAACGTGTGTGGACAAAGCGGTGTAATAATTAATCGGAGATACAAGGCACCAATAAGCTCGGGGTTAGAGACGGGGGCTGTTTACGACTCTGTTAGTTTTTACACCTCACGGCGTTTCTCTAAAAACTACAACATTAAGTTTTGCTTTGCTGCTTTGTTCACGAGCGCTTCTCTCTCTGAGTGTGTGTGTCTGTGTGTGTGTGTGTGTGTGTGTGTCTGTGGGTGGTGGACGAAAACTAAATGACACCGAGGGAGAAAGAGAGAGGGCTCGCGCTCCCTCCCACCGCCCGTGCGCACCGACTGTGACTGCGCTCCCTCTCCCCTACATTCAAACATGGCGAAACTCTTTGCCATTATACCACCACCATCACCCTCATCCTCCTCCGCTCCATCGTCATTCCCGCCGCCCTCACCGCCACCACCGTCTTCACTATCACCACCACCACCACCGTCGTCATCATCATCATCATCATCACCACCATTATCTCCGGTACCGTGATGACCCGGGAGGATGGAGAAGTTGTCGGCGAGCCTGTCGGAGACCACTTGGAGCCCGTTGGCGCTGCCGTTGGACGCGGTGGTCAGCAAGTTCCGTCTGCCCACCCTGGTCCGCCTGGCCCACGGTAAGGGACAGCCCTCACCTGGGGGCTTCGACCGCCACCACCGCCGTGGGAAAAACTTTTTTTTTTTTTTTTTTGGAGGGGGGGTATTTGTAAATTCTTTTGACAACAGTTTAGCTAACTCTCGTCGCTCCTCCGTCGCTTCGCAGCGACAACGGCAACACAACTAGCGAAGCAACGAGGATGAGCAAAGGCCAAAGGGGGAAGATTCACACCGGCGTCGAGTGAAAGAGAGTCTTTACGCGGTTTCGTGGGTGTAATTCGTGAATTTTTACTGAAGGATCCGTGGAGCTTTTTTGGTCGTGTCAAGATTGTCAGGAAAAATTTCCGCTTCCGGTCAAACCCTTCAAAATAAATCCTTAACCCGATCGGGCTTTTTTTTTTTTTTTTTTTTTTTAAATTGATAAAAATCAAACCTTCCACAGATAAATTAACTTTTAAACAATAAAGCAAATTAGTAAATGTAAACAACTCATTGGGAAACTTGCATTATCGTTAAAAAAGTGTTCAGTCATATTTTGATGGGGATTAAAACTGAAATAATTTGATTGACCCATTTCAACTATATCAGTAATTAAATGGTCATTTAAGTCATTTTCAAGCAAAAATGCTAATCAATCTAGAGCTTTTTTTCTTTATTTATCAACAGTGTACATTACATGTTTTATTTGTTAGACAAAATAACACATTAAATCATTAGAGTAAGAGCATGATGTAAAGATCATTGTTTTAGTTGCAACCCTAATGGGGATAAACTTATGACTTGAAGTATAAATTTGCATTACAAGTTACTGTGTGTATATAAATGGTTGTAACTTCTAAAAGAAAGAGTCAAACAAGTGTTACTTGACATTTTAAGATTTTGTATAATGGTCTCTTACGGACTGGAGTTTAATAACTGACTATACAGGCAACATGTTAATGGCTGATAAATCAAATTTTGTGAATCCATTCATAATCTGCACACATCTTTATGTTTACCAACATGCAAAGTTTCTGATGTTTTATACTAAAGGGCACTTAATAGATAATTAATAGATCTGGTCAATTAATTATAGTTGCAAGGTCTTTTTAATCAAAGACGTAAATCCATGACGTCTGATATGTTTCGCTATTGTAGCGTCTCAGTTCTTTTTTGGCTGACAAGTGCAACAAATATGTGGCCCTGATTTGCTTTGAATTAGAAAGATTTACCTGATTATACATCAGTCAGATGGTGATTCAAAACAAAAAGATTCTGCAGCCTGCGAAGTGACAAATCTGCCTTTTTTGGATTAGATCAGTTATGTTTTTGTTCAGCATGTGTATTAATGATGTCACCTGACAAAACAGTACGGACACCACTGCTGCTTCTACTATCAAGCGCTATACTTCTTTTGGGACAATGTGTGCAGTATTTTACTGACCTCCCACTTCTTGGCCACGTTTGGTGCTATTATTTTGAAACCCCCATGGCCTTATTTCCGTTATTACTTAGGTTAAATCTGGTTAACTTGATGCAGCTGCAGCAACTTTCACAGTTCACACTAACCCACTGGCTTAGAAAAGAGTGTCATTATTTAACATTTGTTCCCAGTTTTCTATTCATCTGTCTCGTGTTTTCATGCCAACATGATTCTCCACTGATCCAGATTTGGTGGCTTTACTTTGGGAACCGGCGATGGGTGTCATGGCCAAAGTTGTTCCAGTCCAGGGAGGCCCAGGAAGCCACAAAGTGTCTGTTGTGCTGCTGAAGTGCTGCTCAATCCTTTTCATATGTAAATGCTGTAATCTGTCGGTGAATGTGGTGAATACTAACGAGGAGAAGGGAAAAAAAGAAAAAAAAACAAAACATCCCAACTTTCCCTGGTCTGCAAAAGCGCGCGCCCGAGCCGTGTCATGGTCCCTGAAAATTACGCATCTTATTCCCACCGGCGCGTGAGTGCGTTAGAGAGAGAGAGAGAGAGAGAGAGAGAGAGAGAGAGGTGTTAATTAACTGTAGTTAGCCAACAGATGTTTGCTTGTTTGCACAGGCAGCCAACCCAGGATGAAGGTTAGTCATTTACAACAAGTATGATGTCAGATCCATTTTAATCATATTGGCAACAACCAACAACAACAGTGTTTTGTGTGTGTGTGTGTGTTTGGGGGGGGGCGGCGGGGGGGCGTCCCCAACGTTTGCTGGAGGGAAGTCAAATCAATAATCACTCGTTTTCCAGGTGAGAGGTGCTCGGAGCGTGAACCATCGAGCTCCTTCTACCCTTCATGTCAGATTGGCTCCAGCTCCATCATTACTCAACTGCAAGTGTATAACTTCATCCAGAAGTAGCAAGAAGTGTCAAAGAGAAGATTTCATAACTCTCCTTTCATACTCACTAGGCTAACTAATACATGTCACAAGTGCAAAACAACAGATCATTCACGCTGTGTGGTTTGACGCCACTAAGGGTAAGAGACAATATGTCTGATTGTGATTTGGGTGAACTGACGCCTTAAGATGCAGAAAAAACTGTGATTCGCTCACCAGCCAGAGCAAACTGAGACAACCTAAAGTGACAATGAGCCAAACTCCCAAAAGAAAACAAAAAGCTCCTCTGACGGTGATTATCTTTCCAGCAGAGGACCTGTTGTGCTTCCAAACCCTCATCCTCTCTCCTGTGTTTCCATTCAATCATCCATCAACACGATTGTTAGACTAAAAGGTTTGGGAGTAACAGCTATCCCCCAGTAACAAGAGCAAAAAGATGTGCATCCATGTGATCTGTGTGTGTGTGTGTGTGTGTGAGAGAGAGACAGAAAGAGAGAGAGAGTGTGTTGTGTGATTGAATTGTACCACTGCGCTATCAGCAGAAATCAATGATGATGTGCTACATGATGGCTCTAGTGAAAGCGGGAGAGCTGTGTGTATGTGTGTGAGGTTGAGTTTGTGGGTGTATGTGTGGGGGCTGTGTAATAGTGGGTTGCCAGTTGCATAGCAGGGGTCCTGATGAGTAGGTTAGGGGTGGTGAACAGTCACTGATGGTGGTAATTATTGACACTGAATCCTGAATGCATGTGTGTGTTTGTGTGTGTGTGGGGAGGTGTTTTCCATTGCTGAGCCACTTACTGTGACCTTAGAAATTAAAACCTTAGGCCAACAGACTGTTTGTTTATCCCTAATCCATCTCTGTGTTGATTTCTGTGTGTGTGTGTGCGTGCGTGTGCGTGCATGCGTGTGTGTGTGTTCTAGGTGAATGTGTGGAGGGTCTTTCAGAGGAGGATGTGGTGCTGTTACACTCCTGTCGCCAGTGGACCACAGTGACGGCCCACAGCTTAGAAGAGGGACACTACGTCATTGGACCCAAGATAGACATCCCTCTGCAATACCAGGGTGAGTGTGCGAACACACACACACACACACACACACACACACACACCTTTTCTGTACCAGCATGCACAAAAATGTCTTATTAGTTTAAATTTGCCCTCACCCTATAAATATAAATCTTTCCCTAAGATGACCACTTTCCCACAGAGGTAATAATAAATACCCATTTTTGTCACAAGGTCAACATTTTCCACTTCTATATTTGGTGGGAAACTCATGTCTTTAGGGGGAAAGGCAAACAAACACATATTTTCTGATGTGTTGACATTTTCCTAAAACCCTGCAATGACATTTAATTAAATGTAAGAATTACCAGGGTGTTTTTGGTTCTTTAAGATAAGTTATGATTTTTAAAAGATATTATTTATCTTTTTTAGATAAAGATGATGATGACGCTAACAAACCTGTCTTAACCTCTGAGCTCTAGTGGTACTTTCAAAATTAATAAAAAGGCTAAAATAAGTTCAAATAGTTTGTTACCATTTGAACCAGGCTGAAGATTCATCTTGATATAACTCAGATAATAAAAAGGAACAGAAAATAAAAACATAAAACCACATAACACTACAATAAAATCATAATTGGTGTCTCCATTAACTTGGCAGAGAAGACTACACAAAAGCTCAGCTCTTTCAAGTCCAACAAATATAAACTTTCAAAGATGGTTTCTTCATTAAAAAAAAAAAGAGAAGGAAAATTAATTTCATATAATCATTAAAAGTCAGAAAATGTGATTTAAACTGTGATTTTAACAGTGAAATTGTACAATTGCAATGCGTATTGCAGGTTCATTATTAGGTGATTCATCAGTTAATTAATGGACAGAAAGTTGTCCAGTAATTTCACTATCTTGATCATCGATTAATCACGTCAGCCATTTTTCAAGAATTCCAAACATTTGTTGGTTCCAGCTTCACAATTGTGAGAATTTTCTGCTTCTTTATCGTATGATTATAAACTGAATATCCTCCAAATGCCCATATGTCAGTTAATAGGAAAACTCCTGCCTATGAATTTTGATCAAATCACTGAGTTCACAACTAGTTTCACAAGCGATGTGGAAGCACAGTCAATGCCAGTGGCTCCTAAATATTTAGAATGGGTCAGACTCAGACAATGAATTTCCCCACTTGGGTGAAACCCTAACAGGTTGTGGTTTGCTGATGGACCGGTCATTACAAACTCGTGCTGTGCAGCCAAACATTGTTCGTGTCCACAGAAAAATCTAGTGAATATCTAATAGGTTCCCCGAGATGGCAAACACATGGGATTCTTTACCAGGCTCTGTTTAATCCAGCACCTTTCAGTATGGTCACCAAGATAAAATCCAGGGTTTCTGGGGATATTGGAGATTTTCTGCCCTTCACCCCCCCCCTCCCCGACTCCTCCTGTTGATATCCCCCTGAGCTTTCAGACATTAGCTTCAAAGAAGAGTTGGAACCAGCTGACGTGAATGATATTGTCAGAGCGCGTGTAGTAAAAATAACCTTACAGAAATAGTTTCTCTCTTCTCTCATGTCTGTACAGTAAATATATGTACAACAGCTCATCTTTTTGCAGGATCCTATGTGTTGGACCAGTAACGGAGCTTCCGTCGATTCTTAGCAGCTGGTCCTGACAGAAAGAAAGTTCATAAAATATCGCTTTAATAGAATAAACAAACAAGATAAAACATGTTAATTAGTTGAGCTTTGGAAATCCTGCTTGGCAGATTTTGTTGGACTGAACCAAACCCTCTGTTTTTCCTTTTCCTTTTTCCAGCCCTTGTTAAGCAAGAAAGTAAATAGTAAAAGTTTATTTACCTAAGTGTTGAACTATTTCTTTGAGGCTTTAAGGGTGAACAAAAGGGGAGATTTTTATAGTAGGTGAACAAAACTTGGAAAACTTCTGTGATTTGTATTAAAACATGAATGAAATGGTTGTTGACAGCATATGAATGGTCACATTTAGATAATTAATAGTACAATCACATACAATCAAACCCTAATATTAAAACCAGGGGTCATATATCCACAAACACACACACACACACACACACACAAACAACAATCCATACTCACACTCAACCAACCCACTACTGTAGAGGTGACCTTCCCTGACTCCTCCTGTCCATTCACTTGCCGTCTTCCTGCTGAATGAGTCTAGTCTGTATGATCTCACCGGAGCTCGTCCCCACAATCCCATTGTTCAGACTCTCTACCCAGTCACATTATTCGCTGTGTAACTGGATCTTAATGCCTCCTCTCCATTGCTTCCTCCACTGATGGAGCACAGATGTTACCTCACACTACCGCCGCCTCTCAGGCTCCTTTTTTCAGAAGAATGAAAGAACATTTGGGTGGGAGGGGGCATGTTGAGATCATTGTCATTTTAGACATTTTAGCATTTCACATTGGAAGTATGTGACAGCCCGTATTGCAAAGGGATTATTAACAAAGGAAAGTAAACAGCTTGAGGAACCAAGATCAAGAACTCAGACCTTACTTGTAAGAAACAATAAATAAAAATCATCTGTTAATTATATATCTGTTATTAATGTAACAGAGATTTGTGTAGTAAAAAGTAACTAGTGATTCGTATACAGGCAGTCAGGTTTCCCCATGTGTTATAAAGACTGGGTCAGTTCATTGTAACAGTGGGCTACACAGGTTTCTTGACCTTGCCACTGCACCTAAAGAACTGGGATGTTTAATTTGTCATCTTTAAGATTAGCATCTTTTTTGGTGCTATTTATGGATGGCATTTATGAGAAGTGATGAAATGTACTTACAGTCATCAGTTACCACTCCACACAGTAGTTTCCTGGCTTGCTGGAAACAATGAATATTGGTAGTGCTGACTTTCACATATTATATTACCAAGATGCTGTGCAACCATGAATGTCACCACATTAACCAGAACTGAAGCTTAAAGGATCACAACTTCAAAAGAGTAGTGATGAAACAGTCAATTTAGATGATTTTTAGAGCTCTAGTTATTTTAAAGTATATTAAAAAAAAAGATGCAAAACAACAGCTCTGTGATTAATTTGGGTTTTAAATCATTTTCATTCATTTTCATTCTTGAAATATTTACCTTCCATTGCTGCTCATTTCTTTCAACCAAGTTGTTTCCCGTTTTTATTCAGTTAGTGATGTTCCTTTTTGGGTGAAAGTAACTGGGGATAAGGCACCAAAATGACTCCACTGGAGGAAAGGTGGCCTTACTGTAAGAGTCTGTTGCGGCCATTACTGTTGCTGGACCCTGTAGCGATACATCAACCTGACGTCCTCATTAGTTTTTCCTCATTTTAATGATGCATTTAGAAAGCAGAGAAAAAAACAATTTTAAATAGAAATGTTGGCATACTTTTAGGACCACCTTTATGTCTGCCTGTCTATAACATGTGACTTGCTGTTGAATCAGAGGCCATCACCACTGATGAGCTAATGTCTGTATGATGACTTCATACAGGAAGTCTAAATAAGCTTAGGAGGAGAGCAATATAGGATTCCCCCCAGGGACAGACAACAGGATGCTCCCTCCTTTTTAGCCTCGCTATGTCTGTCTGCAGCCTCCTCTGTCCATCAGTGAATGGCAAGGATGACTGAAGTGTAGAGGACAGAGAAGCTGAATGATCCCTTGTCATGAATAGGTTTCAGGGAAGCAAGTGGCACCACATCCGCTGTTGTAATGTGGAGGTAGTGGCCAACCCTCGTGTGGAGGGATTTAAAAGCCTTGGAGTGATTGTTTTTATTTCTTGATAGATTTTCTCAAAGAGCAATAGTCGATTTTGATCTGGTGTCACATCTCAGTCTCGCTTTCAGTCAAATAATCCTGTTATAGGAGTTTCTGAGATGGAGCTGGAGATTTGTTTGGTATAGCTTTAAACTCAGTTTCATTTCAAACCCCTCCTCAGCCTGTCACTCTTTTAAGGGAAAGGGGGTTGGTAGGTTTGTGTTGAGAAGTAGCACTTGCTGGTATTGTTCATGGGTGGAAGCTCCTTATCCTGGGGGCTGTGTTTGAATTGGAAGGCGGGGGGTGGAGGAGAAAGGGGGTGAGAGACAAGGAGGGAGGTGCTGGCGAGGAGGATGGTGCAGTTTGGTATTCTGCTCTGCCTCCCAGACAAAAAAAAAAAAAAAAACTTTTTCTCCTTCCTTCACACACAAACACTTGGATGTACGAGGAAAAAAAGAGCATCCTTCGAGGTTATTGTAGTTCAATGCGAGAATAATGTGAGCGCCATTAAAAAATGTTCTTAAAATACAGCTGACTTGGAGAACATTGTGCATTCCTGAAGTGGTTCTTTACAACATCTCAAAGTGGTACGAACCAAAACAAACTCACAGTTTAAAGAACACAAACACAGTCAGTGGACTGCGACACTGGAGCGCACAAGTGTGAAAGATTTACAGACGGAGGAGGGGATGAGCAACGGAAAGAAGGGTGAAAGAGAGAGAGTTGTGTGTATGTGAGTGTGTGTGAGTGTGTGTGAGTGTCTCCATGGTGATGTGTCTCTGCTCTGCGTGAGAATGGGGGTCCTTTACTGGTTGCTATGCCAACCCCGTCGGCTGTTGATTGGCTGAGAACTGGTGCCAGGTCATAGGTCATCGAGGTGTCTTTGTATTCTTCTCGTCCAAACTGTGTCTACTGCAAATGTGTGTGTGTGTGTGTGTGTGTGTGTGTGTATGTGTGTGTGCATGTATGTTTGAAACAAGACAGGAAGTCAAGTAATAGAAAAAAGAAAGAGAACAAAAAACTTACACCCTTTCTTTCCTTGTTTCCTTCCTTTCCTCCTCCCTAATTTCTTCCACTTTTGTCCTCCTCCCCTCTTTCTTTGTCCTCTGTCCTTTCCTCATTCCCCCTTTTTCTTCATCATCCTCTCTCCTCCGGCCTCTCTCCACTTATTCTTCCTCCATCCTTCATTTCCTTCACCCACATCTTCCCCTTTTCAACCCTCATCATTCCTTCTTTATAGGCAAGTTCAAGCTGTTGGATGAAGACCGGGACGTCAGGGATCCGGTCCAGTATTTCTCCAGTGTGGAGGAAGTTGCTGGAGTCTTCCCTGACCGAGTCTTTGTCATGGAGACGATCACCTTTAGTGTCAAGGTTAGCACTTTTTACTTACTTCACATTTTACTTTATTTTGCCTTGAATCGACAGGTAATGTTGCATTCATGTTTTTCCATTTGCACGACTCAGTTGGCACACAGCCTTGTACCAATGCATTATCATATCCACTTGTCTGTGCATGTGTGTGCTGCAGGTGGTTTCGGGGGAGTTCAGCGAGGACAGTGAGCCCTACAGCTTCACTCTGCAGGCTGGAGATGAGCTGTCACTCATGGGGAAAGCGGAGCTTCTCTGTGCCACACCGTCTAAGGAAAAGACGGGATTGAGCGCACTCCTAAGACGCCTGGGAAAGACTCCCAGAAGTAAGTTCAGGCCAAACTCAGTGTGTTGAGGCCTATGATTTACAGAGTCCTTTTCCAGTGTTTGCATGTGACAATAAGAAGGAATTAATAACATCAGCGGCAAGACTGTATGGGATGAAACATTCATTCTTGAAAGCTGTTCATTTTTGAATTTTGCTTTGTAACTGGTTGGTTCAACATCATCATCTCCACCAACATCAGAAAGCACGAGCCTGACCAGCCGCAGCTCTTGTGACGGCAGTGTGGCAGGTACATAGCTGCCATTGCTCTGACATGAAAGTACATAGCTCAGGAGGTCCACAGCACAGCATACAGCTCTGTAGTTACATCCAAACCCCTAATGAACAAACGTTAATGCATTTTGGGTTCACACAGCCTTCATCTCTCTTGACCCTTGGTTATTCCACCTTTCTGTCTCTCTCTTTCTGTCTTCAGGTAAAACTCCCTGTCTGGTCTGTATGAACCATCGCACCAATCAGAGTGTCAGTTTGCCCTTTGGCTGCCGTGGACGCTTTTGCACACGCTCCCCTCTGGAACAAGGCATGCTGGGAGGAGAGCACACGGTACGCAGCATAATTGAGAGAGTTCGCCTCCCTGTCAATGTGTCCGTACCATCACGACCACCACGAAACCCCTACGACCGCCATGCGGTCAGAGAGGGCCACCGCTACAAGCTGCTCAACATTGTCAGCAAGACGGTGGTACTCTGCATGGTGCTTCGCCGACAGGAAGTGTCTCCCTCCCATTTCCTGCTGCTGCGTTGCATGCCTCGGTTTAATGTGGCTGAGGCCTCTGTTCACACAGCGGCGCTGGAGAGCCTCTTATTGCGACACGCGTTCGACCCAGATGCCTACTCTCGAGCAGTTAGAGAAACCCGTCCAGAGCTGGAGTGTATGACCGAGGAGTGTGTGAGCCCGCGGCGCTCTCGCATGTGTGTGTCGGCTCAGGACTCGTTGGCGCCGGCACTGCAGCGCCTTTCAATGTGCGGGTATGGGGGTGGGGTTTCGGACACCCTATCGCAGCGCTGTAGAGTCTCTCTTGGAGAGAGACTGGGGGAGGGACCAGGTGAGGAGAGGGAGTATGTGACTCCTGAGTGGACTGAGGCTGAAATGAGGACCAGTGAGGAAATCCCTTATGAGGAACTCTGGACCAATCAGAACGCTGAAGGCTTGGGGAAGGAGCCAAACCTCATCTCCTTCCATTCGTCTTCCTCACTGGACGGGTCTCTTGGTACTGTGGTGACACGAGTGTCTACGCCGCCACCTGTACCTCCAAAATCTGATGCTGTGAGTTTCAGTCTTCACCTGTCTTTCTTTTTGTCCATCTGTCTTTTTCCTCTTCTCTGTCCACAGCAGCATCCGGCTCTTAAAAGTCAGGATGCCTGACTTGAATTATTCATACATTACAGCTTTTAAACCTCACTGACCACACACACACACACACACACACACACCAACAGATTTCCTGGAAAGGATGTCATACACTGACAGCACATGAGTACATACGTCATCACTGAGGTTTCGGGTTTATATTTATATGTATTCTGGATAAATGACTGAGCATAATACGAAGACCAAATTATTGACTGTACGATTACTACTACTAGAACTATTTTTGTGAAAGGGCTAATGCAGAGGCTTTGTTTACACTGTTGTGTAAAAGAACTGCACTTCCCCAAAAATTTTTTTTTTTCTTGACAGTTTTAATCATGAAGTTTCAGTTTTTTTCCTGCTCAGCCTTGTTGACTACTGAGTGGAATTTCATTACTTCTAATGTTGTTCATGTCTCTGTTGTCATTGTTACTATGTCAATGTTGACATAGTAACAAAGTCAATTTAAACATTTTCCTGGTTGGTTTTTTTTGACAAAACAAGTGTGTGACACCTTCCTCCTGTGCTTCTTAAAGGGTTGGTCATTTACATTTATTCATCAGGGCTTTTTGATGAAAAGCTGAAACATGTTCTTAGGATCTGCTGTCCATATTTTGTGTGTGTGTGTGTGTGTGTGTGTGTGTGTGTGTGTGTGTGTGTGTGTGTGT
Source organism: Rachycentron canadum (assembly GCA_038496675.1). Lineage (NCBI taxonomy): Eukaryota > Metazoa > Chordata > Actinopteri > Carangiformes > Rachycentridae > Rachycentron > Rachycentron canadum. The sequence goes on from CM076665.1 coordinate 17,219,848, forward strand.
GTGTGTGTGTGTGTATATATATATCATAATAGTTTTTTCTGTACATTCAAATCCTATGACCTCCATAGTGCTTGTGGAACAGATATTATTTTGGAAAGGGGACACGACTTTGGCTATTTTTTTATAGAAGACAAGATCTCAGCCTGGGTTACTTGACAGACTAGTTACAAAATTATTTGTGGTAACAAATGACATGAAAGCATGAAAAAAAATCACTTTGTGATAAAAAGAGACACATCAAATTCATTTAACATGCACATGAACGTAACTAACTACATTTCTGTGTAGGGTTGTTGTGGCTATTATGATTATGACTTTAGCAATATGATTTATAAATTTTATATATCTATTTAATCTGTTTTCCAAATTCAATTTTAAGCAGAAAATGCGGCGTGATGTCTGAAACAAGGTTGTTTTTGTTGCTGCTGTTCTGCACCGTTAGTGTTCATATGTTAGTGGATATGGCATCAGTGTTTGTAAGGGGGGCCATTATCACGCCTGTTTTGTCTAATGAACTTTTTTCTTTTAAAGTCATGGCAGCGAGCAGCGGTACACAAAGAGCGTGTGGGTGCTGATGCCTGCTATGCAGCTGGATTATACCCTGTCACACACAGCGTTCCTCATTCCCTGATATTTAGCCTGCCAAGACACAACAAGAGTGTGTGCATGTCTCTGTGTGTGTGTGTGAAGAGCTTCCTACTGGGTGTGAGGAAGTTTGTTTAAAGTGTAAAGGTCACTAAGTTTGACATTTAACAAGCAGAACATTGAGACAAGTCAGCACACGCACACAAACTAAAGCCTCTTTAGGTCGAATTTTAGGAGTTACGGTTCTTGCTGTTGTAGCTCTCATTTCCCTGTGTGTGTGTGTGTGTGTGTGTGTGTGTGTGTGTGTGTGTGTGTGTGTGTGTGTGTGTGTGTGTTTGCGTGTTTGCGTGTAGGTGAGAGAGGAGTGTCGCTACTTGATCGCCCCTCCGGTCCCCCCTCGCTGCTCTAAAGGAGGCTCCATCTCCAGTCCAGCCCCGAGCCCGCCGGTCCCACCCCGCTTCCCCAAAACCTCCACCTCCCCCAGACCCAACCTCTCCTTCTACTCCTCTGGACTTCAGGACAGGTACAGTATTAAAGTTTTGTTGCTATTAGAAACATGCACCAAGCCAACCTTTATATTTATTTTTAATTATTACTATAATTGCTGAGAGGATCTGCGACCTTAACACTGACTGACTTGTTTTATGGCACAAACAGGAAGTGTTCTGTGTTCTTTTAGCTCATTGATTGATCAATAATCAAAGGATGACACCAAATCTCTCTCAGATGATCATGTATATGCAAGGGAATAAATAGAACCCCCCCCTTTTGCAATAGAATAAACTAGAGATAATTGTAAATCAGATCAGCCATGACCTTCAGTTATATGACATGAACTTCATCAGCAGATGTGCCCACACTTCTCATGGAACTGTAAATGTTCACATTTCTTTTTTCTTTTTTTTTACCACTTCAGCACCTTTTAAAGCTCAGTAAAAAAGCAAATTGTACACATTTACAATTCTTTGTTGAGCTGACATGTAATAATTGCATTAACTGCATTTTGACATGGAGTCAGAACCTGTGTAACACTGAAATATAGTCATTTAAATGCTGTTGAAAAAACTAATATTGGAATTAATCATGTTTAGCCCAGTTTTAACAGGTTTTTACCTGCAATCCTTCAATGTTTACCTGGAAAAAACATATTACTATGGGGAAATAACTATAAACTATGCCCTAGAAATATGTATGATTATAGTTTTTAACCAGGGATTTATTGTGTGTTGAGTGATGATAACTTATTGTGGAAACTCATTTAATTTTCTCCTGCTCCGTCCCAGCTGCTCACCCTCTCCAGATGCTTCACTCTACTGTTACCCATGCTCCTGGGCCGACTGCCCTGCCCCTAACCCTGCCAGTCCTGAGCCAGTCCCTGCCATCTCCACAGACAACACAGCCAATCCTCAGCCAGCACAGGCCACCTGGGCAGAGCCATGGGTGGATTCCTTCACCTCCTCCGGACCCCGGCTCCGGCCGCCACCTCCACAGAGTCGATTCGCTCCCTTTGGGGCGTTGAACCCCTTCAACCGGCAGTCCCCATGTCCCTCGCCTGAGCCCACTGCCAATCCCACAACTGATTCCTCTAGAGGTGCAGAAGGTGGTGGGACATCCACAGGGGTGACTGAAGGGTTGTCCCCGCCCCCTGACCCCACCTGGCGGCCTCCCGCTGACCTGTCCGCTCTGTCATTGGAGGAAGTGTCGGCATGCCTGCGGTTCATCGGTCTATCAGAGGCAGCGGTGGCTGTGTTCCAGAGGGAACGAATTGACGGCAGCCTCCTGGTGCAGCTGACTGAGGACATCCTGTCACATGACTTCCACCTGAGCCGACTCCATGTCACCAAGATCACACAGTTCATACAGGGCTGGAGGCCCAAAATCTAACACACACACACAGTCCTGATAATGTGCCTGTTGGCTCCTGAGCCTTCCTGAATGTGCCTTCCACTGTGACCAACTGGCTGCTGAGCCCCGAACTGAAGCTGAGACTTTGCCGAAGGAAACCGCGCCACCCTGTGGTCAAACTGTAGAACTGACACCCGATTGACTCTCATGCCAAGAGTCTCTGACAGACTGACTGCATAATTCCTGTCTGAATCACAGACCGGGACTAGTTTACTAACAAATGGCTACAAGAGAGCAACATGATTAAAGTGCCCTGTTGCACTCATTTTGGGGCAGATAGTCAACCACAATACATCTTCATACTGCAAGACAGCAGAAGGGTTTTAAACACTACTTAGATATGTGTGGCCTTCATGCTGTGGTCCATATAAAATATGACAAGAGGGCAAAACATGCCTTAGTTTGAGGTTAAAAAAAATACTTTGACCAATGAACAGAATTCTGTTACACCACGATAGGCATTGGAAGTGAGTTTTTTTTTTTTTTTCAATATAAGGGGCATTAAGGGATTCACGGCCTCTTTTATTGGCTAGAAGAAGATGTAACAATACAGCTCTAACACTGAACCTGTCCCTTACACACACCTTCTTCATCTGTCTATGGCGGCATGTAACTGGCATTAATAAAAGGGTGAGAGGCTCTAGGGAGATAAGAAAGAGCAAGTTGTTGAAACAATTGCCTAAATAAAAAATAAATAAAATTACAGAAAGCTTCAAATCCTGTTTAGAAGCATCAAATTAATTCCTGAATTTCTGGTACTGACCAATGATTCATTGAACCATTTTTGAATATACACTTTTCTGTATCAAGGCCATTTTGTGTTTTGGGATGGTGACATATTTATTAACCCCATATAAGGGTAACACAAGATGTCCTGTCTGTCTGTGGTCAGGTACACAGATGTGTTGCCACTCTATGACAGGATGAATGTACTCATAACTTCTTCAGATATGCTTAATTATAGCCATGCATAATATTGATAATTGAAATCCCATTTAGTAATATATTCATGTAGCCATTTGATTTGTATATCTTCATTATACACCATGAGACAAAAAAACACAATGGTGACAGCTTGAAAGAAACAGATCCAGTATAAACAGTGTAAAAAATAATTTGAGGGAATATCCACAGCGCCATGAAAGACGATACAATTATAAATTGTTGAAGGGTAACTAATATTGCATTAGATATTACAACAAGGGTTGTAGTTATAAAGTTATTAAATAATAAAAAGGAATAATTTCATAGAAACGTGCCTTTTAAAGTTCAACTTCTAAAGTAAGTTGAAGGAAATTTTGATATTATTTTTCATTATTTCATGAAATTTAATTGACCTAATCATTAATTGACAATTTAAAAAAAAAAAAAATCAGCAGATAAATCAATAATGAAAATTATCATTAGTTGCAGCCTGACACTTCCACAGCCACATTTCAGCTTTGGTGTATAAATTCCTGTAAATCCTGCCCAAAGCCACTGAATAATATACAAAATGAGAAATTGTATTATTATGCTACAGATTTGTCAAACAAGACCTGAATCTCTTTTCTTTATGAGCAACAAAATGGCCATAAGTCTTCGTCATGACTAAAAATAGGTGGTTATATCCTTGAATCAGTAGATTGAGGGACAGATGCTTTCCAGCTATTCAAATTTAATTGAGGTCTGCTCTGTGAATTCTCCATATGTTCTGGATCATTAGCATCACCATCATACAGACTGATGATAGTTGTGTTATACAGCTAAGGACAGGTTAGCCAGGTTACTGAAAATGAAATTGATGTTGCTGTAAATGTAAAAAAAACTTGTTTATTAGTTCTTGTGATTCTCTTACTGCCATACAAGCTGCTGTTCTCTCACAATGTCTAAAATAACCCTCTTTAAATTCCATATTCCCACAATTCCCAAAGGCTGCGTACCAACTTTCTCAAAACTATTTCTCATGACATCTCTGAAACGCCATAAATCCTCCCCCAGTGCACACACACACTTTATCTTTACCTTCCTTGGTCCACAACACCTACATAATATTGATGTACTCTCTGTGATCATGTAACTGCAAGGCCACTGTAAGAAGAGCAATGAAGAAATAAATGAGAAAATAAAATAAATAGAAACTTAATGACCTCTGAAAATCAAAGTTATTCTCTCTTGTTTGCTCTGGTGGTTGTGGGGAGCTGAAGTCATAACATCACAAATGCGGGAGGTGGTGAAGTTTGTTGAAGATAAGGCCGAACATATTACCACAATTATTTCAGTGATCATATAAAAAATCATATAACAAAACAATATTCCAGATCCAAAAACATGGGCAGTGTGACAGGTTGACCATGTGTAGTCACAGACACAACACTATCAGTATACATGAAGGACAAAGTACAAACGATTAACCATAGTTAATGAACTTCTAGTGCAAATTAATACATCCTGTTAAAAGCTCAAATATAAACAGCTCAAACCAGTCTAACCATAGACTGTATGTACAATAATGTTATATTATCCTTTGTGCTATGATATAATAGATGTTGTCTCTGTGACAACACCCATAGATTTCTGAAGAGCACTGTAGTTCAGAGTGAGCTGCCCTACAGTTGCCACCTTGGCAGCGTCTGACTCCACCTAATTCTTGGACAGTCCATAAGTAGACAACGTGAGGTTTGTGTGGAGCCGAGACTTTGATGCATGCTGTTAGCATCGTTAACACAGCTGGGTGTCTTGCCCTAATGCTAATTAGCAAGCTAAGCTAACAAGCCAGGTGAGGTGCGCGAGGACATGAAACCTGCTAGTTAGTGCCAACACAAAACAAGACTAGCATTTCACTCAGCTCAGAGAACAGGAAGACTTCCTCACCTTCTGTTAGACCAGTGACAGCTCTGTCTTCTGCTTTGGCAACGATAACATTACATTAATTTTTACCATTTAATTTGCATCAAACATTAATAAAAGTTTGTTCAACAGAGAAACGGAGAAGAGAGAGAGAGAGAAGGATCTAATCTAATCTATTCTAATACCTTTGATATTTGAAAGTTGGTATTTATACAGAATCATATTCTAACAACCTCTTTCAAAAGAACAAACTTGTAGCTGGCTTGAAAAACCCAGAGTTAACAGAGCCACTTGATAAGCAGCCAGTGTTAGGCTCTTGTGAGCAGGCAACAAGGAGAGCGCTGCTGCAACTTCAACCTATTCAATAGTAGATGGGCCACACGTATATGGCACTTTTCCAGTCATCCTGTCCACCCAAAGCACTTTACAATGGAGGCTACATTCACCCATTTATTCACACAGCACTTGCTACTGCAACTCATATGGCACCTCTACATTACATACCTTAACTCATACACTGCTGGAACAGCCATTAGAGGCAATATGGGGTTCAGTATCTCGCCCAAGGACACTTTGACACGCAGACTGAAGGAGACAGGGATCAAACCGCCGACCTACTGATTAGTGGACGACCCGCCACTGCCACCCTATAGTCCTAATAGACCTCTCCTCTGCAGGCTACATACAGGCTACAGAAAGGACAGAGAGCAAAAATCTGTTACAGTTACAATACTCACTTATAGACTTCTCCCTCGGGAAGCAAATCACAGAAGATTACTGAAGTGCCATTGTTATTATGAAGTACAGCGATGGAGATATGGCACATGTAGAACATACCCAGAGGGTCCACAAGCTGGTGCAATAGACCCGTCTTCTTTATCAGCCCTGATGTTCCTGCCTGTCAGCATCATGTCAAACGCTCCATGGAGACCCACATACACACGTGCAGACAAGCAGGTTGCAGATATTATGAGCTGACATCCCCCCAAGTGATGCTCTTGACCTTAATATACTCCAGTGGAACTCAGTAGCCACTAGCACAAGATTGTGGCAGCGCTTTCAAGCCATCAACTGATAACTGATTAATATGAGGGTGTGCATGCATACCATTTTAGGCCGTCTCTGAGTGCCGCCTGCTCCAGGCAGCAGTCCCACCACGACCTCTGGTGATCTTTTTATTTTTTGCTTTTGTGGCGATGCAGCACTAGCAGGAAATCACAAACTGCAGAAAAAACACAAAAGTGGAATTTAGTGCTGAAATGTTATGACAGATTTTCTCACACCTACACACACACACACCTTTGTACTTCAAGGCCTCCATCCATGCAGGAGCCATGGATGGAGGCTGGGATGGAAGCTCAGTGACACATATAAAAGCAAGGAGACATATTTTATTTATGTTTTAATGTGAACATAATTTAACTGAATATACCACTGACCTTTGAATGAATTGAGCTGTGTGACTTCTCTGACAAACCCTAATTTGTTTCCAGTTAGTGAAAGTTCAAAGTGTGTGAGAATTAAATCAACAAAACTTTTTTCACTCTTGACCGAACCACATACACGTATGTCATGGAAATCCTTCAAGCCCTAATAAGCCTACTCGATACCTGCCCTGGCAATAAAGCAGACAGACTTGCTGGAGATCAGGGGGCAATTCCAGGATTTTCTAAATAAGGTGGCACAGAGGGGACCGTGGAGCAGTCGGAAAGGGAGGACCCATGGGAAATCAGAACATTTTATCAAAAAAATACAGCTTTGACAAAAGGTTTAGAAAACATCGGGCACAATTCTTGGGCTTTTGTGCAGTGACCCACATTAGATGAAAAGTGGCACTGACACTACTGAAGACTTGACAGTGACGTGATGCATTCTCCGATCGATCACACAGATGATGTTCACGATGCTCGCTGATGACAAGATACACATTCCTGTTTGTGTACGTGTGGCTGGAAACAGTTGATGTTATGGGACCCTGATCTTTAAACGTGGCCTCAATTACCCAGGTGATGTTGTTATCAGGCTAAAATAATCCTGTTTATTCTCATCCAGCCACTTTGGTTCAATGAAAGCAGTTTGAGGATTGATTTGTTGAACTTGGATAAGGTTAACTCGAATAAAAGTGTGCTCTTATTTTAAAATATATGGCAAAATGAATATAGGGATGAAATTGATTGTGGGTAAATGAGGAACCCTCCCAGCATGCACTAGGGCAAATGACTAATGGATATAAATTTTGGGGTGGGTGTCATTTTGTACCACATTGTACACGTCAATGCTTCAATCGTCGTGAAATAATAAATGTGACGGACCATAATATTGTTGGCAAGAACAACCATTAAACCATATTATTGTATCCTCCACCTTTGAACAAAGTGGATCACACACTCATGAGTTCCAGTAATTATTTGCCACATTATTTCCCCATACGAGTAAGCATACAAAAGAAACATACCCTTTGTGTGTTGTCAGTATAACTTCATAAAATATTTAACTCAGTTTAAATAGAAAACACTGAAAAGTTTCAGGCCAGCTGTTAATAATTTTAGCAAAATATGGAAATTATCATCAATAAAACAGACTGAACTATTGGTTCTGTATCATATATCTAACAGTAATATAAGATGTGTTGGGGAAAAATTATTGGGGAAAAAAACATTTGTGTTTTATTTAAAAAAAAAAAAAAAGATGTTCAAAAGAGTCAAGATGTAAGTGTTGTTCCACATGAACATCAGGTGCATTATCTTGAGCCACTGCTGACCCTGGCAGTGTGGATCACTGTCCATTTAGAGAGTCTGGAGCTGTTTCCTCAGATCTGAAGCCTCTGCTGCCATCTCCTCCTCCGATCTCCACATGGAGGGAATATCCTCAGTCTCTCGGTCGTGCTTCTGCAGCTCATCGTAGATGCTGTCATTCCGCTCAAAGTCCCCCTTCTTCCTGGGCAGCACATGGACGTGGACGTGCCTCACGGTCTGTCCGGCTTCAGGGCCGTCCTGGATGGCAATGGTGAGCGAGGTGGCGCTGAAGTGTTTCTCCACCAGGTTTGCGACTCTCTGGGTGGCGCTGAATAGATCCGCCAGCTCGTCTGGCTGTAGATCCCGAAAACGCTCCACCGGTCTCAGGGGACACACCAGCACATGTCCAGGCACCACCGGCTTCCTGTTGACCAGAGCAAACGACAGCTCGGTCTGCAGGAACACGGCCGAGGCCTTGATGAGATGCTGCCCGAAGCGCAGGGTCGACATGTCCCACTGAGTCGCAGGTGAAGTCTGGAGCTCGGTATCCAGTGGGTTAGCTATGGCGGCGACGTCCTCCAGCAGCTGATGTTAACCTGAAGCCTCGGTGTGAGGGTGTTAAGAGTTGACTCCAGCCCCACAGTCACCTGTCATCCCCCCCGTTGGGAGCGCAAGAGTGTCGGTCTGGTTGTCAAACAGGATAAGGACCCCGAACACGATGAGGTAGCGTCGGAGCCTAACATGTTATTACGGTAAAATTGTTATTTTTTTGTTTTAAAAAAAATACAGAATTATTTTATGATGTGGTTTTAATGGTTTGTAATTTAATCCACTCATAAACACATGCAAGTATTTAACTAATCATTTGTTTTCAGGTGTATTTTTCTTCAGGCATTAATCCGGGCAGCAACACGTCCCTGGGTCCTTGGCGGCGGTTAGCAGGGATTGTAGTCCGGCAGCGCTGCTGAAGTGTCGGGTCGTTTGACTGGGAGACAGTGTCGGCAAAGACATAACAACCGCAGGTGAGCTTCAACTTAACAAAAATTAATGGTTAAAAAAATAGAGAGAAAAAAATACGTGGTGTCATTTCTGCAAATCGCGTTTTCGTCCCAAACAAAGCGAAACAGATCAGAACTGAATGGAAACTTTTGCTAACAAGTAGCTAGCTTGATTAGCTTTCGCGTAGCTTCCAGCCCCATTGTGCTTTTTTTTTTTTTTAGACTGTGCTGTTGTGTTGTTTTTGATTAGAGTGACGGGTTTGTAAGAAAACAAACACTTATTTGATCTGTATTCGGAATGAGGGTGTTAATTGTGCATTTCCGTCCCTGTTATGCTGCAGGATAGGAATCTAGGTGAAGGGTCAGAGCTGGGGTTGGGGGGGAGGGGGTTGGGCTGGGTGACCGACATTGACATATCATTTTATGGCAGATGATAAAAGACAAAAAGATATAATAGATCAGACCTATTCCCCCAACTTTAAGTCTATATCAAAATCAAAACCCCGTCGATATATTTCAGGCTTCAGGGAAAACATTAGTAATGTGTTTCAAGCTGAATGCAAAAAATGACCCATCATGTTCTTTCACACATGATCTGCACAGTCACACGTCGTGGTTGGCTAATTATAAACAACCTCGGTACTGAGAGTTTCAGACATTGAGGTCACAGGTGGTCACCACAGCCGACCTTTCACCTACAGAGGTGAGAGACAGTGTAGTCCAGGCTGCACTGTCACTATCACAATGGGAACACATACTGTATAGTTCCCACTGGTTATGCCTGGTGTCAGAAGAAGTACTAAAGTAAAAGTAGCAGTACGATAGTGTAGAAATACTCTGCTACAAGTAAAATCCTGCATCCAAAGGTGCAGAAGTATTAGCTTTAGAATATACTGAAAGTATTAGCTCATTAGGTAGAATATCGCATATCAGAATCATATATATATATATATATAATATCATCGGATCATAATTATTTGTAAACATGAACATCACTGCAAGCTGGTAACGGCGGAGCAGATGATAATTCTTTCATGTGCAGCTGGGAGGCTTGTTAAATTTAACACATTGATTGGGATTATGGGAATATCAAGGACCAGGTAACCTGTTCACTGTACTTGGATTTGAGGGTGTGTAGGGTTTTATCAGGAGTACTTATCTAAAACTCGTCCGATACAACAGTCAATTTTTGTAATTCTATAGTAATGTGCATATTTTGTTGGAGATGTTTAGACAGGCATTAATTCAACTGTGGTGTCTCTTTTAATTGCATTAGTCAGAGAGGTTTTTCTGTTTTAATTACCCCACCCTCGCTGATAGAAAGCATTTTTGACTTTCTGCCTTCATTGCGTTAGCAGTGAGTTAGCGGACCAATTTAAGTGGAGTCAACCTTTTCTCTTCTGCATAGGAAAGACAACACTGTCAAAACAGAAAATAATAACATTTTTAAAACATGGAAATATACATGGCCAAAAATCTACTGAAAACTTTGCAGTAATGATCACAGTTTCCTTCTGTGCAGAACATCATGGCTTCTATGTTGCTGAACTCAATGCGGACCTGCTCTGTCAGCCCGTCCTGGGCAGTGCGGCTTGGTAAGTTGAATTACAGAAATCAGATCTTCACTTTTGTCCATTTAGCCTTTTCAATGATCGCAATAATTGGTGATCAAATCTAAAATATAGACATTTGCTATATAGATTCAGGCTGCACCAACACTGCTTCTGTTGTTGTGTAGTGTGTACTGAGATGTTTGTAGTTAGCAGTAATTTCAACTGAAGATGATGAATATTTTTCTCTGTGTCTCAGGGGCCCGCTCTCTCAGCACAACGGTCCAGCTTCAGGCTCAGGGTAAGTCAGTACTCAAAGCGATATCATTCACATCTGCATAAAAATCTAGATTATAGTCTTGTGAAAATCAGATTGTTAAAGATGCAATATGAACATTTCAAGTTTCTATTTACTGATTCATTTATATATCTAAACAGAACTTGTGGAAAACTGTTGGTGGAATGTAAATGGATGGAAATTCATTCCTCAGCTCACAACTGTCAGTCTAATTATTGTCTTCTCTTCCTTTCAGTTCAGACAAAGAGCAAGAAGACACTGGCTCGGCCTGGTCTGAAGAACATAGTACTGGTGGAGGGAGTTCGAACCCCTTTCCTGATGTCTGGAACCACGTACGTCTCTTTAAGTGTTGAGTAGTCAAGGAAAACCTCTCATCAGAGAGATGACCTCAGGGGCTTGAGAGTGAAATCTCCTCTGGTTTGTGTTTACAGATATGCTGATCTAATGCCCCACGACCTGGCCAGAGCAGCTCTGCAGTAAGTGTGTCCTGTGTCTCTGTTAACTGTCATAAAGCAAGCAAGTCCAGCAGTTTATCATCCTCTTAACTACCCACTGAAACCTGTTTTTTTTTTTCAATACTAGCCACCAAGCATCAGTGGCATGAGAGACAAACATATGTTTTTTGAGTTGGTAAATTATTAAATGTACAGAAACTTTATTACTCTCTGAATTATTCCTCGTCCCCTTCTATTTGTTGGAACAGAAGTAATTTCCCTTTTCACCCCCAAAGGCCTGTAAAAAATCGATGACCCAGGGTATGTCATGACCTTCAGATGTAATATTGAGTCAAGTTTTATTTATATAGGCTTGAATCAGTGAAAGATAAACTTGCAACAGGAGAAAATTGGAAAAAAGAAGCAACAGAGGATGGATCCGTGTCTCAAGGTGGACAGACATGCGAAAGATGTCATGTGCACAGAACAAATAATAGATTTACAGTGTGGACAAACAGCACGACAAGATGAAATATCCTGGGGTGAAAACATCTGAAAGTGGCTGAAAAGTGTCAGCTTAGACAGGGTGAGCGAGGGGCAGGGGTTAGTTTGGACCCCTGTCATTTAAGACATTCACTCAGGATGATGTTTAGTTAGTGCTATGGGGATAAAGAAATTCCATTTGGGTTTCTCTGTAGGGGTTTGCTGCACAAGACTGGTGTACCCAAAGATGCTGTAGACTACATCATCTATGGAACTGTCATCCAGGAGGTCAAGACCAGCAATGTTGCAAGAGAGGTAGACACACACACACACACACACACACACACACAAACACTCACTCCAAAATGGCTTCAGTATCTGGAGCTTCACTCACATGGTGCATATAATGCACAAAGCATAAACACTGCAGGCTGAGACACAATATTAACTAAAGAAATTTTGTTGTCATCTGGCAGTTGAACTTCACAACTGTCCAGACACTAAATGCTTCACATTTCTGTGCAAAATGATAAAGACAGCTGCTGTTCTGTTGCATGTCGCCTTCATATTTGACTGTGATTTCAGGCAGCACTGGGTGCAGGCTTCTCTGACAAGATCCCAGCTCATACCGTCACCATGGCCTGCATCTCTTCCAACCAGGCAATGACCTCAGGTACGTCAGGGACAGATATCTCCACATTGGGCCTCTTCCATTCGACCTACGTTGTATGTTTTTGGCTGGGTTGGGTGATATAATTTTACCCCTTGTGTCTTTTGTCCATTCTACCTCTCTCCAGCTGTTGGTCTGATTGCTGCAGGCCAGTGTGACGCTGTTGTTGCAGGGGGGGTGGAGTTCATGTCTGACGTCCCCATCCGTCACAGCCGTAAGATGAGGAAGACCATGCTGTCCCTCAACAAAGCAAAGACCCTCGGTCAGAGGCTCAGTCTGATTGGCAGCATCCGACTGGCACACTTGTCCCCGGAGGTAGGTGTTCTCTTAAGATCTCCAACACTTTCACCACATACAGTTTAAGTGATTCCAAAGTCATTGATTCCAAACAATGTTTCACCTGTAATGTTTTTTATTATGTGTGCGTAGCTTCCTGCTGTGGCTGAGTTCTCCACGGCTGAAACCATGGGCCACAGCGCTGATCGTTTAGCCGCTGCGTTTGGGGTCTCCAGATTGGAGCAGGATGAGTTCGCTCTGCGATCGCACTCGCTCGCCAAAAAGGCTCAGGATGATGGTCTGCTAAAGGACATCATCTCATTTAAAGTGCCAGGTGAACACCGCTTAACAATTTAGACTGAAACACATGACCACACTAATTAAAGGATTAGGGCTAGTTGTATGTGTTATTTGTTATTTAGAACTTAGATTTCTCTAACCAGCTCTGTCCCATGTAACAGCTGAGACAAAACTGAGGGAGTTTGACTCAGATTGAAAAGATTATACATGACAATGAGCCAGGATTGTAATACATTCTAACAGGTCTTAAGTCTTACTAACTGTTTACATGATGCCTGTGGATTTTTGTCTTTTCCAGGTCGCGATATTGTTTCCAAGGACAACGGCATCCGTCCATCCTCCATGCAGCAAATGGCCAAACTAAAGCCTGCCTTCATTAAACCTCACGGCACAGTCACCGCTGCCAACTCCTCCTTCTTGGTAAATGCTCACACACACACACACACACACACACACATACATACATACATATTCCCATCGCATTAATTCCTCCTTCTTTCAAAACCGCCTTCAGCGTAGACATCAGCATCTGTCTCTGTGTGTAAAAGAAACACACAAAGCTACACACACTTCAAGCAACAAAAACAAAGCTACAATTTACCTGAAGCAAAATACAGTTAGAATTTGGCTGAGGATGGTGAGTCAGTTCAGTTCAGACAGCCACACTTTGCCTTTGTGTTTGCAGTTATCTGAATCACTCTTTTGGGCTTTATAATAATGTTTTCTGGCAACAGTTTAGGTTCACATGTGAAAAAAAATAAAATGTATAGCTCTGCCCAGAACTATCTCCCCTGATTTCTGCTAACAAGCAGAAACACTGTCACCACTCAGACTGCCCCGACTGTAAGTAAACTCCTTGTTTGTGTGTGTCCTCAGACTGACGGTGCCTCTGCTGTGCTTATCATGTCTGAAGAGAAAGCTTTGGCTATGGGTTACAAGCCTAAAGCCTACCTCAGGTATCTGCACCCTCTCAGTTTGCTCTGACAGCCTCAATTTCCCCTGTGATGCTTTTTCAGATGACGTGCTAATAATGTTATGTTTTCATCCTGGCAGAGACTTTGTGTACGTGTCCCAGGACCCCAAAGATCAGCTGCTTTTGGGGTGAGCCTCAGTGTCTTGTTCTTACTTTCACTGATTTTCTGGTAGAAAAGTCTCCTGATGGTGTTTTTAACACGTGATTTTAAAGTTTTCATATTTGTCACAGATTAAATCTGAAATCTGAACAAACATTTACAAAACAAAGGGTTCTTTTTAGCGATAGCACTGTGATAACTAACCTTGTGTGTGTTTGTAGGTAAAGACAAATTTTGTCTTGAGGTGCATTGTTCCTTTGAATCCCAACAATACTCTAAACAAGTCACTCTATTTTCTCTTTGACACTGTGCTGTGTTTGACTCTTGCAGGCCAACATACGCTTCACCCAAAGTCCTTGAACGGGCCGGTTTGTCCATGAGCGACATTGATGTCTTTGAGTTCCACGAGGCATTTGCAGTAAGTTATCACAAGAAATTTAAAAAATAAAACAACCGTGAGCTTATGTATAGGAGGATGAATGTGCGTGCTGATTTAATTAATATCATGCCGATCTCCTAGATATTTTAAGTTTTAGATAGATGGTATGTTTTTTACATAATTGAACTCAAATCTCTCAATTCCCGAACCCAATTGTGGCGTGTGTTATTCATGGACATCAATGTTGGAGTAAGATTTGACTGGCCTACTTCATAGCTTGCACTTTGAATCAGCAGAAATCAATATGTTTTCAGTCTGGTATCTATGGTAACGCTCTGGATATATATTTCTGTGTTTTTCCAGGGCCAGATAATGGCAAATCTGAAGGCTATGGACTCAGATTGGTTCGCCCAGACATACATGGGAAGGAAATCAAAGGTAAAGACAGCTACTGGTCAGCTGTTGGCTCAGAATAGATCCCTAACAATACATGTGGATGCTTGCAACAGGTGAACACTGTGTATATAAGCAATTTACAAGATAATCATATGATGAACATCAGCATTTTGTATTGGTGTAATAATATATCTGTAGATGGTTGCAGTGTAATACAAAAAAAGACTTTAGTTTGGTAGTTTGGTCTGATACAACACCTGATATTGCAGAATCTGTGAACATCATATTGAAATTAGATGCCTTTGCTATATTCTACATACATAATAATGTTTCAGGTATTTAAAGGTCCCATATAATACAATGTGAGATTTCCATGTTTTTTATTATAAAAGGACAGTTTTTTTATTATAAAGAAGGTTCTATATTAATTAGTCGCCGCCCTCAGCCACGTCTCAAGCCTCGCCCACCCGGCCCCATTGTCCAATCTCCAAGGATTTGGTTTCTGAAATCTGCTATATTTTTATTCAATCACTCAGAAAACAGTCAGCCAATCAGAAGCGAGACTCAGAGTCACGTCAGAGACCTACGAGCCAATCAGAGAGGCCTGAGAAAAGAGATCTAAAATTACACTTAGAACCACAGTTTTATCTTCTGAATAAAATGGATATCAACATTTCAAATAAAATGTAAAAGTGTTTTAAATATGGGACATTTAATAAATAAACATCAAGGGATATAATGTACGTACAACACGCACAATAGTACCTTGTCCTTCTTTCTATACCTTTTTTCTCATTTTAACGGCACCTCCCATATGGAAGCGTGTCTCTGAATTGTCTATGAACGTATTTACCTGAGCTTTAACCGTGGTTGTCAGTTTGTGGTGACGGTCCCCATGAGTCCTGACCGAATGTCTCCGATATGTAGGTGAGCACTCCTCCCATGGAGAAGTTCAACCTGTGGGGAGGCTCTCTGTCTTTGGGTCATCCGTTCGGCGCCACTGGCTGCAGGCTGGTAACCACGGTGGCACACCGGCTCCAGAAGGAGGGCGGACAGTACGGACTGGTGGCGGCTTGTGCTGCTGGAGGACAGGTAAACAAATTGGTGACGCAAAACGACACTGACTGACCTTTCTCTTCAGATTTTCTGTGTTGGCTCCACTTTGAGTTAATTCAAGAGATTCTAGACATGAATATTTTGTATTTCTACACAGTCCCAGGAAACAACCCACATAATTTTTCTATTCCATTGTTGTTTTTCTGACAAGTTTGTGTTCCTGTGTTTTCCAGGGTCACGCCATGGTGATCGAGGCCTACCCCCAGTAAAGCACTTAAAACGCCATCTGTAATCCAATCTTTGGGATCATCGTGACGGCTACACACACACTAACATGCAGTCAGTGTACATACTAGCACCACTTTGCCTTGATCAGAGTGGAGTCTGATACAGTATGTGAATGTGTGTGAGGAAGCTTGTGTAAATTAAACGTTGCTTAGAGGCTGTTAAATTATAGCAGAATGATGCCGAGGAATTTTTGCCTTTTGAATTTGTGGACTTTGAGGCGCATCATTGCAGCATTGTCACTGAGTCGAATGTAACATAGCAAAGTTTAGGCACTCAGAGAAGCTACAGTGCTAATGTTTATATAAGTTGTGATATTTTTTTTTTCTTACAAACTGTGGAAATTAAATGATGTGACGATAACCACACTGATGCACATTTATGGGTTTGTTCTTCATTTCTACCTGAAAAGTTTCCAATTCATTTTCATTTGCTACTTGATGTAGCTTGAGTTCTTGAAATATTTTAGATTACTCAGATTATTCTAATAATTGCTGCTTCTCTCATCTATGGGTTAGGGTAAGGATGACTGTGATCTCTGATCTGATTACTCTTCTTTTCTGTTTCACTGGATCCAACTTCTAAACTGTGGATATTTGCTGGTTTTCTTCATCTTTTCATTTAAGTAAAGTGACATTTTAGGGGTTTGGGGCTTCTGCTCAGATAAAACATACAACCTAAAGATTTGTGAATTAAGATTTATTCATTTATGCAGACATTTCGATGTTTCAATGATGGACAGTTATTGAAATGAGAAAGAAGTGATGGTAAGTGCCACAATGCCTTGGGTCCAAATTTTGCGAGGTTGCAGTTGCATGACGTAAGACATGAATGAGAAAGTTTGGATTTTAATTTAATGATACAGGACTGGAACCAGCGTTTTGTTGGTAAACCCTTACTGATGATGTTATTTTCTAGTTTTTCCTTCCCACTTCAAACTGCAAAACCCAAATAACGAAATCTGTCACTGGCTTTAAACATATTCTCACTTCTACGAATCAAAGGATTTGGCATAAACAGCTGCGTTAACCAGGCTTTTACTTCACACCGATGAAGATAGTCGCACCGGGGCGTTCACATGTGAATATCAGTCGTCAGTATTTCCAGAAATCAGGCAAAGATTGAATTATTAAGAGTATATAACATAGCTTCTTAGCGACTTTGGGTTTTTGTGAGTAGTTTATTGCATCTTCTCCACGTCTGTGCTGATAAAAGGCCTTGATGTACGGACAACAACTTCGAGTGATGTTGATGGGCCATGTTTTATTCAGGAGGGACTGAAAATATTGCAAAAAAAAGATCAATGTATAGAAAGCTTTGTGCTGCAGACAACAACAACAGTGAATTTGGAGATGATGGGAGCTGGGGGGGTCTACTCTTTAACAGATTGACAAATTTGCATCACCAAATTTTGATTTATTTATATTTTTTTGCATTTGCATCCTGGCCTTACACTAAGATGTGTCAGCAGTCTAGTCTTTGGATCCGCCTGCACTTAATTGATGGTGAATAACGCTGTCTGCCTCTGACGAGACGCCTGATGTTAATGAGGAGGTAAAGAGGGATGTTTGGGCTTCCCGGTGATTTAAAACAACACGAATATGGAAAATTGGGAATATGACTGGCAGATGATTTTAAAGTTCAGGCTCTGGCGGCGTCTTCCTGATAACTGGGTGTTCATATCGCAGAAAAGCAGAACTTTTTTTTCCTTTTCTTTTTTTTCACACCTGCTAAAGTGTTTGTCTAATTGATGGCGGGTGGGTAAATTTATATCAACACATTTGCCTCCTTCCTGCTTTTGGTGTGTGCAACGATCCCCTCAGCGCTCAGCGGGGAATAAGACACACACACACACCTCAGGTTGGAGGCTTGTTAACATAACTTCTGTCAGACACTTGCGTTTAAAATGTATTTAAAGATTTAATTCTTCCAGTTTAAGAAAACCTTGACTCTGAGCGGGAGGAGTTGATTAATGCAGCCGAGCCTGTCACGCGGGCTGCAGGCAGGCGGAGGGAATAGAAAACCAATGTTTTACCGCCAAGGCAAAACGGAGCTCAAATGTAAATAGCAGGGAGAGAGAGAGATAGAGAGGGGTTTTTTTTGTGTGTGTGTGTTTTTAAAGCTTCAAAACCGCCTCAGCCCTGCGAGACACCGGAGACACACCGACACACGCCGACATAGCGGGCCGCCTCCATGCCTCTCCCTGCCTCAGCGGGGCTTTGATCAGACGGAACCTTTTATGGGGAATGACTGGCGAATGCACCCGCTGCTGTCACTACAAATCTACCTCACCGAGCGCGAGGGGAGGAAGGGGAGGAAGGGAGGAAGGGGAGGAAGGGAGGATACGGGGTGGAGGTGGGGGTGGGGGGGAGTCGGTGCGCAGCGGCGTCTTTCATCTCGTCCTAGCCGCCTCACGCGGGGCGGCACCTGCTGAAAGCTGCACTTGACTCGCGCTTCCTACACCTGCTCCGCGCGCGCGCGCGCGCCCCCAGTGTGAGGTGTTTACGCGAGCGTGCGACGCGATGCGTGCGCGCGCGAGTGATTAATCAGCTGTTGCAGGGGAGGGCGGAGGGGGGGTCAACTTTGTTTACTTCAAGGGTTGTCAGCTCTGCTGTGAGAAAAACTGGGACAATTTATTATTATTATTATTATTATTAATTAGATTTATTTTCACGTATTAATTAGATTAGATCTTAAACCTTTCTGCCAGAAATTCATGGCGGGTCGTGGATGTGGATACTGTGTAAAAGTAAAGTTTCTTACTTCTGCTACAAATCAAATAATACTCATTAGCAGTCATCACAAACTCAGGAAGAAAATAGAATAACAGGGTTTTATTTTAAAGTCTTAAATTCTAAATGAGAAGTGCATTTTCTTTCTCCCGGGAGAGAATATACTATGACCAGCTTGCATGGAAAGTACTAGACAGAGAGTTTGACTCTTAAAGCAATACCTGTGCACCAATACGCTGCACGACTTTAACATGGAAGAAGTCAAGCTTCAACGTTTGC
>CM076665.1:17244110-17311819 GCA_038496675.1 Rachycentron canadum
TTCACCCCTCCTTTCACAAAAAACTGTGTTTGACGTAACTGAAATGAGGACTTCATCGCTGATTTCTCTGTGTGTGTCCTTGTGCTTCTATCCTCTTTGAGTTTTTGATCTTTGGAATGAGGATTTTCTTTGGAAAGTGAAGTCTTTTTGTCTGGTCTGTTTTTTGGTTCCCTTTTCAAGCTTTTATAAGAGTAAATTTGAGAATTAGGATCAGTTACATTAAAGGTTACGATGTAGGTAAAGGTTTGTTAATGAATGTCACCGATAGTTAAGGATTTGAATCAGAGGTTTAAAGCCACCCCCACTCTCCTCTACCTGCAGCTTCCTCTGTGTAGACAGTGATTTAAATTCCATTATCGGGTCAAACAAAGTGAAGAGTGATGGACGAAGCCCCTGCATTGCTCCAAATGGGCATCAACACAGTAGCACACAGCTCTGCAGGAAGGGGCGGGCAGCAGGAAGGAGCTGACATGACAGATTGCTGACCAATGCACGAATCATCAAGGTCCTTTAGGAATCCAAAAAGTTTTCTGGAGTTTGGCAGTTTTGTGTCGAGCCCCATTAAAATTTGCACAGACACAAAACTACTGTATCACAACATAGAGTGACACACGTACACAATATTCTCCAACATAATCAGATGTGGGAGCAAGACAAGAGGCCAGTTCACTACAGTGCTACATGAAGAACGATGAAGACCACAGTGAACTCACCTCTGTGACTCATATCTTACTGTTGAGTTCAGTTCGACCATGTACAGTAACTGACTATGACGTCAGTGGTCGTATCACAGAGACATGACTGTAACAGTTTGACTGTCCTTTGCTTGGGTTTGATTCTATGTAAGTTTAGTTTTGTGCTGGTTAAAACAGGTTTTGTTCAGTTCAGTAGAAACGTTTATGAAAGTGAGAGTTTATCAGGTTAATAGGTTGACAACTGCACAGTTAATACATCACACTGAATTTACTCGGTTCAGCTTGAGGTGTTTCAGATCCACTAGTGTTGAGTGCGACAGAAATCTCATGAAACAGACCGAGACATTTCCTGTTCGGCTCATCAAAACTAGTCTTTCACAACAGAAAGAGGAAAAGGAAAAAATGGATAAAAATGGTTGCGTTGTGATGTTTACACTGAGTAAAGACACCATGTTTTTATGGCTGCAAAGTTTTACCTCGTGAAAATAAACCAGATACGTTTAACGTCATTTTACGCACAACCCTACAAAATTCACCCTGATATATAGATATTTTTTTGCCATTGTTGTAAAACTTTTGGGGGGATTTAACTGTGTGTTGGAACAACGTGTAGCTGCGCAGGACGAGATGGTGGAGCAATCCTGCTGGCTCGCTTTACTGTAAAGTGACAAAGCAGCTCCCTGTAATTTGTGGCTTCTGCCATTTGTTCACCTAATTTATGGTTTAATTGTTACTGCATACGAGTAATGTTGAGTTAGATTTACATTTTCCAATGTGTCGTCAAAATACACAACCTGATTGAATGATTGTGTTTTTTAATACTAGAATCTATTTTTGCTTATTATGGAGCTAAAATGTTGAATGAACCACTTACCAAGGAGACATTTAAAAAACACACACACATAAGTTTAGTCTATTATCTGTACTCTTGTAGCTCAAAGTTTCTTTTGTTTTTTTTTTATTGCATTCTTGCACATTTTTCCACTGATTTTGTTGTACTGTAGCGCTTTACAGAGCAAGTGTGTGTGAGAAAAAATTGTGCCAAAGTTGCTCTGAGGTGCTTTTCTTCTTTGTGTGATGTGTGCCGTGATCAAACATGCTATCTCCATGCTGCTTCCTCCCGTCATTATACGTGAAAGTACAGAGGGTGCACTTTGTAGAGGCTGCTTTCTTCTGTCTAGTTATTTCACTGGCTTTCTTAGGAAAACCAGTGAAGAAAAATAAGCAGTGCCAATGTACTGTCAGGTGTAGTAAAGCAAGGGGAATTTATATTTCCACTGAAAGCCCAGAAATTAAAAGTCATCCATTAGTGATGGTATTTCACACTGTGCTCTGGCATTCGGAGGCAGAAGACATCACACTTACCCATCATCATACTAAGACATACTGCTACTGCTGTAGTATTAGTTTCTTGCAAGTAACTAATAATCACATGAGATTTGAACAGATTTTCCACCATATTCAGCAGAATTAGCCTGAATTCTGCCTGATGACTAACTAAACTATCTAAAAAGTGGAAAGCGTGTTTGCACAAGCAAGACAACCAACTTTAATGTCATTTTTCTTTTCTCTCAGCGCAAAAGATCTGATTAAAAGCAATCTACAAAAAGGGGCACGGATGCGGAAAAACAAAGAGGGGGATCGCTTTTCAACAGCGCTCTTCATGCTCTATGTGCACTTTGCAGCCTCATTAAAATCTGACATTGTTCAGGAAGTCTTTAAACAAACCACTGTTTGAATTTGCTCTTGAGTTTTAGGATAATTGACAAATTCAAGCTTCATCACTCTTCGAAGTGACTGTTTTGTACTTTTGCAATTATCTATCTATATCTATATATTCTGCATGTGTATCTATATTTATTTATGTATACTTTCAGTTGATGTGTTTGTTTTCTCAAACCATGATTTGTTCAGGGATTAAGTTTGTAATTGTTACCCCACTCCCCCAGTCTTTGTAAGTGGGGTGTGAACTTTAGGAAGTGACAAGGTCCAGACATCAACTTTGCACATGCTCTGTGTTCACATTATAAATCCTGTGTAAGAGTTAACTGCCTGAACTCGTGATAGTGTTAAAGTGGTGAAGTAACAACATACTTGAAACATTAATTGTGCCGCTGAAGTAACCACCCAGCTCCTTTTCATCTTTCCCTCTCCCTCCCCGTGAGCTTGTTCTTCTGTCCTTGTGCTGCTACACCAAGTACTAACATGACACGTGCACCAGCTACCAGCAGTGGCGTTTGCCTGGGATGTTTTTTTAATGACAATATTTTAAACGTTTATCCAGGAAGTGGAGTAATGCCCAGCGTCTAGGCTGCAAACAGCAAAAGCAGGAGAGAAATATTAGATATTAGATTTAAATAAAAAAACAGGCAGCCAATACAGAATCATTAAATTAAACAAGTTCATAAAAATGAAATCTATTCAAAAAGATTATATAAATTTATAAATTTCAATGCCAGCTGACATTAGACAAAGAGGGAGGGGCGGTGACAACCTGGTCAGTTAGCCAGTCCACCACGGGGACAAACAACCAGCCTCACTCACATTCACACCTATTGCCACCTAAAATAATGGGATGCAGGATTTTAGACCAAGGGAGGAACCTGGAGTTTGCAAAGTTAATGAAAGTCTGATTGTGATGCCTTCATCATCATTGTCTTCATCATTCTTTCCTCAGTCCAGACCTAGAGGGGTACTTCAGCGGTTTAGTGTCGCACCTCAGTTAATGTTGAAATGGGATCTTTCAATAAACTGTCCATGACTGTTACATGGTTTAATCTTTCAATCTTTTCTACAATTAACAAAGGTTTTCTGTCAAATATTTGTGGGTTATTTTTATTTAAATTATACAACACTCCCTTCAGAGCCATAGAGGATGATATGCAAACATCCTCAGGCTGAGTGGTATGAGAAGAATAATTGGACCTTTATGTAAAAAATTGGCAACATGTCCCTTTAAGTTTGTTTATCTTGGCTTTTAAATTGCTTTCTTGTGTTCCTTGCGTTATGCCTCCATGTGTCCGTTGACACCTCAGTGTACATATCAGTGCAGGTCACACACGTGGCCGTACAAAGCCAGGTGAGGAGAAAAACACTCACGACATGTTAAGGTGTGAAGCATTTTGTCGTGTGTTTGTTCAAACTGCGCTGAGGAGACACTTCCCCTCACAGTTCCCGGCTCCAGCCAGGGAGTGACAGGCTCAGACAACAGGAGAGGATATGAGTGTTTCTGCAAACTGTATGCAAATGTGCAACAAGAAGACGCCAAAACACGGCGAGAAGCAGATGCAGGATACGTGTGGGTGGAAGTGAATGTTTGCAAAAGGGGTGTATTGCCGTCGGTTGACAGGAACACAGTTGGCGAGGCTGGAACAGGAGGCCTCATGACAAGCTGCCGTGACTTCCTGTTTGCCCACAGAAAGATGCCTAAGGAGTGAGAGAGAGATGGAGGGAAGAGAGGAGTTATGGAAGAGTCACAGCTGGAGTGAGAGAGGAGACACACTCCTGCATGAGAAAGAGAGAGGGAGGGAGGGAGGTAGAGAGAGGGAGGGAGGGCAGATAGTATAACAACTGGAGATGGAGGGATGGATGGATGATGGGAGGAGTGGATGAGAAGAGTTGAGTTCCCCATGTTAAATGTTGGAAAAAAAAGTTTCTACACATATAGAAAGATATCAAATATATGTTTGTCATAATAATAAAAAAGTCAATTTTCTAAAATAGTTACAAGAGCAATGTAATTAAGTTATTAAAGGCAAACTGTGTATTAAAGTTGTTGTGTTTTACTCTTGTGTGTTGTGATATTTTTGTGTCACATGTTTTTTGTGTTGCTGGTTTTGGCGAAAGAAAGTTTTTCCTCACATCTGCTCCTTTATTCCATAATTGTTGGGCAGATGAGTGAAAGTCCTCAGAATTTTTCAGGTGATTTAATTGTTGATAAACAGAAAATTGTAATAATCAGCATTAAATTGTGAGATTTTTCAATCAAAATATCGAGGGCAAGAAACCTTTAATTCAAAATGACACTTGTTTCTTGTCTTGTTATTTGATTTACTTTCTGATAGTCATCTATTTAACACTGCTACCTGCTCATTTGTATTATTGTAGGTTCTACATACACATTGTATATTTTTAATAGTGTGTTTTGTTATGCTGATTATATCAATGTATTTTTAGTCTACTCTTCTTAGCAGAAACCAAATTTCCACTGCAGTGGACAATAAAATCTGTCAATCCAGTTAATAGAGTAAGGTCAGAGGAGCTGATTGCCTTCGTTTTGAAATATTTTACATGATTTTTTAACCACTTTACTTGACACGCAGTCAACCACAGACACCTTTATTATATTAGGAAACCCGTTTAAAACTCTTGATAATGTTACAAAACTGTCTCTGAGCTAAAAACAACAGTGTGAGGATGTCGGCAGACAGTGGTGGTACAGTTCAGTGCATGAGGGGGAAACAAAGTGCAACAGAGCTGGAGAGTCAGAGCGTCTATTACTTCTCTTTCAAAGTCGGCCAACATCGGGCCTTGTGATCTTTAGTTTTTTGGCCTTTTGCCTTTAAATCACTGGTCACTGCAGTCACAGAATACAGTTTGCATCCTAACCAATAAAACAACAGGGCGTAAACTGGACAACCAACTTAATCCAGACTGTTCCCAGTAAGAAGATTAGTTACTGCAGACAAATCACTGTGGTGTGTTTAGGCAAAATGTGTTTATAGACAGGAAACGCAGGGTTAGCACTGGAAGACAAGAGGAGGAGATGGACAGGGGATGAGGGAGGAGTAGACGAGGAGGGGGTTGGTGAAGGAAGAGAGGTGAGTGACGGATAGAGAGGTGGTGGTGCTGTGTGCCTTAGACGGAGGGATGGAGGGAGTAAATCCTTTTCTTCATCATTACCTCGTCTCTGCCACTGCCCTCACCTTAATTAGTCTCAGAGCAGCTCGCCCGGCCAGAAGTCTGCCTCATCCCTCCATCCATCCCTCTACCCCCTTCAAACCCCTACACCACCATCCCTCCCTCCTCATCCCTTTCACCTCCTTTCTCTTTCTTCCTCTGCTCTCTCTTTTTCCTCCAGCGATTTCCACACTTCCTCTGTCTCTCTCACGTTGCGCTTCATCTTTCGTCTCGGTGGAAATTGACTGAAATACCAAACCCCTAACCCCACAATATCAACAGCTGTGCAGCTATACACACACACACACTGCACAAAGAGTTTAATGTTGGTAAATACCGCAGACACACACACACACACGCACACACACGCACATACATGGCTGCTCCAGGCTTGGCAGCTATAAATACAGAGGATTGCAAAGAGGAGGAAACTCAGTTAAAAAGTTAAGTGGGGAAAAAAGCAGCGCAGTGAGATTGACACCCCGACGTCTCAGCTCTCTAGAGGCTAAATTAGGAGATCCACAGCTCCTCTCACACACACACACACACACACACACACACACACACACACACACACACAAGCACACCTTGAGAGAATGCACATCCGCACAGTTTTGTAAGGTGCATGCACACACACAGGCTTGTATGAACATACAGTAAGTGTGTGTGTGTGTGTGTGTGTGTGTGTGTGTGTGTGTGTGTACATGTCATGTCAGTCTCCACAGACACTGAAGGCCGATCCAATGTCCATGTTTTGCCCTCACCAGCTGAATGTTGATGGCCACTGGGACATTAAATGTGGAGGGGGATACTGCACATCTGCAGTAGATGTAGTACACTATCTAACACTCGGATACATTTTCAGTACGACCCCTTACTCTATGAACGTGTATGTTGAAAAATAACCAAACCAAACCAGATCAAAATATCATCAGACAAGTCTAACTCTTTATCCACTTCATTAAAGCTAATGGCTTTTATACACTGTATATGCACAGACAAAATAGTATTATACAACACGTTTGTCTTTAATACTCAGGGATATGCAACTATAAAGGCTCTTTCTTGGAATAAAGACAGGAAGTTACACATTTTACTTTTAGTTTCCAATTTTTTTGTGATTAAAAAAAAAAGAGAAGCTATTTATTCAATCTGAGAGACGCCCACGATGGTTAAACGCATACAGACAAGGAGAAATGTGCGGGACACACTTGATCAACACAGGCTCAAACTTTCAGAAAGAAAGATAGAACCAATCAAATAGAAATACACCGCTGAGGTTAACAATCGTTTCTACTAATGATGATCACTTTTTACAAACAGGCCTCTGCTAAACGGAGACATGGAACCTGAGTGTATAGGATTGCAGCTCAACAGATGCAGTGATGTCTGTCTTTCTGTCTGTCTTTTTTTTTTTCAAAGTTTTTGCAAGAATTCGACTCTTCACATATTCCTCACACACCTCTCTGAGAAGTTCAAATCTTACCTGAGTGCAGCTCCATAATATTTAACCGAGCTTTTCTATGCTTCTGTCAAACTGACAGCACAACCACTGCACCTGATCCTCTGTGATGAGAGGACTGAGCGCTTTCGCCCTGCAGGGGGTGCTGTCGACATTGAAGTGGCTCCGTCTGTGACCTCTGATCCTGCTGCGGGATGCTCTGCTTCAGCGTGGCCTCCTGCTGCAGCCACTAGATGGCATTCAGGCTCTTCACAGACTGACACCAAAGCAAACGTGTGCCTCCCTGGCTGTCTGACTGTTTCTCTGCCTGTCTGTCTCATTTGGATATTGAGTTTTAATTTATCAACTGCAGCCACGGACTCAGTTTACCTTTCTCTGACAGTCCTACCTTCATTGGTTGTAGCCTTTATGCGAGGTCGACTTTTCAGTAAATACTATTGAATTCTTGATGGTGAAAGTATAATTTGCCACCATCAAGAGAATATAGTTGATTTCTGTTCATTATGTTTGTTGAATCTCTATAAATAAGTTGTGGAGGGATACCTCTGTGGCTGACATTTATTTTGAAGGCATATATTCATGGTGCATGTGGTAAAAATTAAATTAAATGCATTAAATGCATTTAAATGACAAAATAGTTTAAACAAAAGGCCTAAATTCATCGGCCATTGGAAATAAGATATGATTTGCTTTAAATACAGGACACATTGTAACTTGAAGGTGATAGTTGACACAGTTTGTAGTGTGTGAGCATTAGATTATACGTTTGACTCTCATTACTTATGTCAATGAACCAGACAGTCTCTGTGTGTGTTTGTGTGTGTGTGTGTGTGTGTGTGTGTGTGTGTGTGTGTGTGTGTGTGCGCGTGTTTGTGTATTTCGGGGCAGAATGAGAAGATGCAAAAGAAAGACATCAACCAGTTATATTCTAAGGCAGGGGAGGGGTGTTGCAATTCTGAAGTGGAGCATACATTTAAATACAATACTTCAGTGCCAACACACACATGCACACAGACACAGACACAGAGAGAGAGAGAGAGAGAGAGAGAGAGAGAGAGAGAGAGAGAGAGAGAGAGAGAGAGTGAGAGAGAGAGAGAGAGAGAGAGAGAGAGAGACAGAAACTATTCAGCCCATTCTTGCGTAAATCACTTGGCCTCAGGGCTCTCTTAACCCTTTCTCTCTGTGAGTGAATGTGTGTGTGTGTGTGTGTGTGTGTGTGTGTGTGTGTGTGTGCGTCTTAGATGTCCCTTTGAAAACACTAATGCTGGTGGACAGTATAACTGGTTGCTGTGATGATGCTGCATATTAGCTTCCACTGTATCTGCATGAAATGTAATGAACCATCAACAGCATCCAAGACACACTTAAAAAAAAAACATGAGGAAAGTTAGTTTACAGCAATAAAACACAGTATTATCTTATTTAGTCTATTAAATAAATGTGTTTTTAATGTAGAATACCAAACATATATGTTTTGATGAAATTACAAACTCATTCAGTCCAGTGTGTTTGAATTTTAGAGCTCATCAGCCTTTTTCACCTTGCCAGAAATCTTTGAGACCTACACTAGATATTGTCCAAAGTGACTCACAATGAGCACCTTGAAGTTCAGAAGGAACAAGAAGTGGAAGTCATCAATAACCAGAAGTACAAACTTGTGTTTGTGTTCAGATTGTTTGCGAGAACTACAGAGCAAGCGCTTTTATGATCAGATGTATAATCAAAGTTATGTACGATGTGAGGAAAACAGATATGATCACATGTAAAAATATACACAGGACAAAGAAGCACTGATATGAGATAAATACAATTATGTTTTGAGCTAAAAAGATTAATGAATATCTTTATAAATTTGAAAAAGAAATGCTTCTATCAATGCAATATTTTTATGAAATTCGTTTACGTTTCAAACTTCGTAAAAAAAGTTTCACTTGTGTTTTGTATTCAGCAGATTTACTCCAGTTTGAGTTAGTCAGAGATTCATATCGACTATTATAAATAACCTGCTATATCAAGATTCTCCGACGACGTGGGAATCTTTAAAGTGAGTCTTATATTCATATTGTATATCTCAGTAACTAAACCCTGTTTATTTAGCTTGAACTTTCTATAGTTTAAATCAGAAGGTGGACAGAACATGAATACATGAACAGAGTCAAACCACCAGGCTGATAATTCTGTTCTATCAGAAATGTTATTCAAAAATAAAAGTATCATCTTATAATTTTGTTATTTAGCTGATTTTATTACAAGTGTTATGTCTCCCAGCTACAATTATGACAATTATGTTTTCCTTTACACTATGACCTGCCTGTTGTTATATGTTGTTATTGTATATGCTGTGTCTGTGCATCCCTAGTTATTCTCACCCCTCCTCTGCATTTATCTGTACATATATTTATACGCACTTTGGCTGCAGTTGGCACTACCCCTGTGGAGTGACAATATAATTGAATGTACTGTAATGTTTCACCCGGAGCACAACTGTCCTCTAAAACTTTGAAAAGGTAAAACATTAAAACACACTTACACTGCAGTGCACTGAGTGGTTCAAATGTCATTTAAGATGAAGCTATGAAGCTGCTTTAACATCCTCTCACATGAGCTGTGGAGTCATTAGACAGTGGGTTGGATGCAGCAGGTTTTGTGACTGTGTGGCGAAGGAAAACAAAAATCTACATTGACCCAGGCAGTGTGGAGTCAGAGATCTGATATGATGACGGTTGGCAGCAAGAGATTTTATAAAGAGGGAGGAAAAAAGTATGCTAGTATCGGCAATACCACACACACACACACACACACACACACACACACACACACACACACACACAGTTCCCTATCAGCAAGTTGTCTCCAGCTTGCTGAACCCCCGTAATGCTCCTATTAGCAGCTTCAGTTAAAATGGCATTTCATCAGGCAGCTGACAAGTGAATTATCTCTCCCTTTTTCCTCCCTATTTCCCTGCCTCTCTCTCCCTCTCCCTCCCTGCCTCGCTCTCTCTCTCTCTCTCTCCCTCTGTCTGTCTGCCTCGGTCTCCCACTCTCCCCCCGGCTCAGTGACAGTAGCCTTAGGCCTGAGATAAAGAGGAGGCGCGCGGCGCTCGGCGCTCTCACACACACTCGGCAGAACTGAAGTGACATCCTGTCAAAACAATAGTTTACTACAACAGGAACTTGTGTGTTCTGTCAGACAGAGGCTGAACTTCAACTTTGGGACATATAGATTCCTCTTTTATATTGATCCCCCCCCCCCTCCATTTTGTGTGTGTGTGTGCGTGTGTGTGTGAGCATGTGTTTCATTTGGGCCAGTGTACTTGGATCCCAGCCCAGAATCAGAGGGTGTATGTGCAGATAAAAACTCAGAGGACAGTTTAGATACTGTTCATCATACAAGCGTCTGTAGTGCTCCAGGGAGGAATTGCCATCGTTGACAAATCTCCTCCAGAGCTCATCTTCACTGGTGAAGATCTCTCTGCCGTTTCCTGTCTCGCTTTTAAAAATATGACTTCCCATTTCTGCGTTATACCCTGTAGTGCAGCTGAAGGTACCTGTATGCAGGTGTGTGGAGTAGAGCACTGGTTCCTGAGCTTTTTTTTTTTTTTTTTAACTATAACTCTTCAAAACAAACTCAAATCCACTCGTTAACCCCTAATCCCAGGTTGAATATGTTCCACTAGCTTGGATTGTTTATTAAAAAGACGAGAAATATCTCAATACTTTGATAATAAATTTAGGAAATAAGCGTGTAGATGTTTTATTTTTAATTATTTGTGTGATAGTTTAACTTTCTTTTTCTGGCATGTTAACCTCTTGCGACCTCTTGGTAGGTTCTGACACTTGTGTTAGGAAGTGATGGAATAACATGAACAAGTCCCTTCTTCTTCGTCATAACCAAGAGATGCTTCGGTGTGATGTAATAGAGGGAAAAAAAAGGGAAAGAAGAATGAGATTCCCCATATTTTTTAAATTTGAGTGCATTAAAACATGACGTACTGTCTGTTGATGTCTGTAAGTGTTGATGCTATGTGTGGTTTTGTAAAGCTTAGCTCCCCGTAAGGGTCAATAAAGAAACTTTTTTTTATTTTTGATGGTCAGACAACTTCTCTGGAGTCATGTCCCACTTGTCCCATGTAGACAGGCAGCCCTGGGTGCAGCCACCAGGGGGCGCTGTAGAATGGGGTGAATGGGAGCAGAGGCACCCCCAGTAAACACCCCTGGCCTGGTTCAGAGGAAGCAGGAAACAGAACGGCCGAATAGAAGACGTTTGACGCACTGGGGAGCTGGACTGGGATCTGGTCTGTGTAACTACTGCCCCTCTTATCTCCACTATCTTGCTTTTTTAGTCATTTAACTGATACTGTTTCCCAGATCCAGTTACAATGAGCAAACTGGGAGGCGTTCAAGGACGTTCGGCAGGAAACGTGACTGCTGCACTGATAAGTCTTTCCAGTTCCTCCGAGGCTGCACCACTGCCCCATTAGGACCAACTATAAAAATGATTTAAAACACATACATCCAGTTATAGACTACGGAGATATTAGGACTTCAGCTTGTCTCAATCCGGGCCTTGAGCGACACATGAAATTCCATGTTTCCTGTGTTTCTGAGCTGTGTATGGGCCCGTTTGCTTCAATGTAAAGCGATAAGGTGGGAGCCTCAGCTGCAGCGATAACAACATATAGTTGGTGAGTTCAAGGACGACACAAGCTGCCATTTCTCATAACCTCTTCCTTAAAGCATTTGGGACAGGTAGGTCCACCTCCTTCTCTCTCTCCTTCTAATCAGAGCAGCAAAGATGGAGGCAGAACAACGAAGACGGCCACATCACTTCACCACGAGCTGACTGGCTGGACACCTTCAACAACAATAGGCAGGGCTAGGTGTGTTCACTGGTGTGTGTGTACGGTATTGTGCAATTCGGAGAGTATAATTGCACAATGGTCAGATGGTGAAACCTCACACACACACACACACACACACACACACACACACACACACACACACAAACAAGCACAAAGAAAGACCCCCACACATGGACAGACATGAACAGACAGAGAGACGGACACATGGATCCATATATAATATATTCGCGTGTGTGTGTGTGTGTGTGTGTGTGTGACTGTGTGTACGTGCAGGCACAAATATATGATGTGTGTGTATGAGTGGAGTGTGTTATGTGTGTTACGTGTGTGTGCGCTACCTGGCCAGCAGTGGTAACAGGCTCTGAGGCCTTTAATGGGATTTAGCCCGAGGCTGTTTTATTAAGATGTCGGCTTTCCCTGCTGCCTCTGCAGCTGACACCATTCCCCACTGATACCCCCCTCCCCAACAAACCTCACCCCCACCGCACACCAGCCTCCAAGCTGCACCCCACCACCTCCCCCTATCCCTCATCACACCCAGCCTTCACCCTACGCAAATCCCCTCAACCGTCACCCCCCCCGTCCCTCCTCCTTGCCCCGATGCCCCCTCTTCCACACTGTTCTACACCCTATAATGACCCTGCCACCACCAAATACCCCTACCCCACCTCACCCACCCATACACCCCACTTCCTCACCCCATCCCTACGTGCTCTCCTGGGTCACAGCTGTTTTATTCATTTTATTTTTGATGTGGCGACTAATTATTGTTGTAATTGCCGTAAGAAGATTCTGTGCAGGGAAAGAAAAACAGAGAGAAAATCCATCTATCATTTCTCTATCAATGATCCGCACCATTCACTTATTTATTTGCTTCTTGGTGTGTTTGCATGATGTAATAAAAAGTGAGAGAGAAGTCTTGTCAAGATCTATGAGGGGTCAACAACCAAGTGAGACCCACAGGCAAACTGAGGAGCATCGGAGTCGACTTCTCGCTCTAATCCTCTGTCAGCGAGCTACACCTGAGCTGCGGTTTGATGATTTGACTCGGATGCCGCTCATAGATTCGCAAAACTGCAGTTTCCCAGACCGCTGTAGTTACAATTTGATCATTTTTCCCAGCAAGTAGCTTGAGCTCCGCACTGTAGCTCCGTCCCTAGCGTTGCATAACAAGGCTAAATGAAAGAAAGCTGGTCGTCTCTCTGCTGTGACAGGTGAGGTTTCATCACAGGACAGTTTTGAGAGTTTACACACAGGCAGACAGGTTCAAATAAAAGTCACACAACTGAGAGCAAAGGCTGCAGCTTTTGGTTTGACTTGTTGCTGCCAGACTTTATATGACTGATGCTCTTTTATCTGTATTTAGACAGTTGTAGCCATCGTAACGTTGCACAGAGGTGTGTGTTTATACACATGTACAAGCAGGAGTGGAAGGTTTATTCACATCCTTTACTCAGAAGTGAATTATTAAGGCTATAAATACTTAAGAAATGTAAAAAGTAAAAGTATTATATGCAAAACGTACTGCCTTATTACTACTTCTCAGATTCCTTCCGCATATTGAAAAATATAATATTTTGTTCTAAATTGATGAACTAAGAATATGAAGATGCATAAAATACCTCAGATTTTTATAGATTAATAAAATGTTCTTCGTTACATCCCATTGCTTCGAGCAAGAAACCTAAAACAATAGTTATAGATGTAGATACATGATTTATTCTGTGATTCAATAGTGATTAGCTGATCAATTAGCCTTTCAATAGAGGCCGACATTTATATAAGTGAAGGCAGAGGAACATTTCTTTATGATGTGAAGTCCGTCTCCTTTAGATTTAGATCAGATGAAAAATAATTAACAAATTAAATGAGCATTTAATGAACTGAAAGCAAAAAAAAATGTCAGCCATTCCTTGTTCCCATCTTTTAAGGATTTGTTGTTTTAATCAGTTTTATATGTTTGGGGTTTTGGAGTTTTGTCCTCTGTGGGCCACCGTATGTGTAGGTTCAGTTATGAACCGTGAAATAATGTGAAATGAAATATCTTTGAGTGTTAATCTAGTTATGTGACTGTGTAATGGTTTAGGATGAAAATGCTTTGCTTCAGTATTGATTGGTCTGTGTGTACGCTCATGAATTTATTATCATCATATCAATGGTGAAAAAAAAAACCAAAAAAAACATAAACATCACGGCTGAACTCTATTTTGTGCTCAGTGTCATCGCTTCTTCTTCTTTTCATGGTTTCACCCTCCCAACAACATTTGCTCTGCTGTTACACTTCCCCTGGAAATACTTAGCCCCGATCCTTCCCCCTTAACGGAGCCGATAGCGGTGACTCTGTCTTCCCTGGGCCCTGGACCTCTAGGCACTTCCCCTGACTGCTGCCCCCCAGGTACCTACTTCCTGTGCCCCATACCCCCTAGCTCCCACCCTAAGGTCCCACCCCCCGCAGGCACTGGTGCAACTCTAAGAACATCGACGGTGGTGACGGGGCTCGGCTTTGTAGTTAACGTGTACTGCTGGTAGCTGGTGCAGGTTTGGCAGGAATTAACCAGAGCTGCTGATGTTTTTGATTGTTGGTGAACCTCATAACGACGATGATAGCGATGAAGATGAAGTTGCCGTTAAACATTCAACCGGCACTTCAGGTGTGTGTCTGCTGAAGCATTTCTTTGTCTGAGTGGATGGTTGCTGGGAGGGAGTTTTGGTGCAGGCAGGAGTACAGGAGAGTGTGTGTGTGTCTGTTTGTGTGCGTCTATGTTTATGTGTGTTTCCTTCTGGCTGGTCTTGAGTGCTTTTGCTGTTTTTCCCTGGCAGGCTGTTCTGATTGGCTGGCCCTGGGGAAAGGAGATATCATGTTTAGCCCCAAACCAACATGCATCCCTCATCCACCATCCACTGCCGCCACAATTGTGAGTGAGTGTGTGTGTGTGTGTGTGAGAAAGAAAGCAAGAGTCAGAGTGTCAGAGGGAGGTCTGTGCGTTCAGGCGATCACACACTCTGCTCTTTCTGCTAAAGTGCTTCCCGTCTCCTTGGCGAAGGCTGATGAGGTATGACATCACAGCACTTTGTTTTATCTTTAAAAGATGAGCAGGGAGCCCTTCACTTCCCCTTAATGAGGCCGAGATGCCCACAGAATATATGGAAAGTCTGTGTGTGTGTGTGTGTGTGTGTGTGTGTCTGTGCTCTCTCACATTCCTGCCTCATCTTATGTCTTTGCGTGCCAGCGATGTGCATAGGTGTGGGTGTGCTTTCTGGTTTTCTGCACACTCTCGCTAACACCCATTTTACCCATAACCCCTGGCGTTTCCTGTCCTGAAGCCATGTGTCAGACCTCATTGGCAACTGCATCAATAACACCGCACTCAACTCAGCTCCAAACACCACATCCTACCGGCAACATATCACGTACCGCCACTTTGACCGATCGTCTCTTCCTTTTTGTTTCTGCAGCGGTGGTGATTGGGGTTGATTTGGGTTTTGTTTACACATCTGCACCCGGTGCTGATCCAGGAGGGCTCGGGGTTAGACTGCATTTTGCACATGGATGACTTCACTAGCATTTCATTTGAATGAACATCGCACTATTACTGATAATTTTTTGGTTTAGCCAGTGCAGTGTGCAGATATTCAGTGTGTTGTGATCGTTTTTTATAATAAATAGAAGATATGCACCAGGAGAAGAGCATGTGTGGTTAAAACAAAATGGCAGAGTGCAGGTATTAAAAAAAATGATCAAAACTACTAAATATTTACATAAAATATTAAATGAAATGTTTTTAAACTAAAGTTGAAACAGCTTTTAAAGAGGGCTCAGTCATCTGGTGGTGGCCAGTGGATTTTGTGGTAATTTTATTGTATTTTTTTTAATTGAGTTTTGTGTATTTGTATGAAGGTACATTGAATACAAAATTAAAATGCTGCAGGATGTGTCATTGGTCCAGCCTATAGAGAAACATTACATTACAAAAATGTCATGTCAAACATCGAAAGCCTGTGTAATATATTTTTTCTCTTAGTTTGACATTATCAGTCGCGATTATTCCAAACAGCATTTAAACAGTGATGAGACACTAAAACTCTCCAGTGTTAGTCAGAATATTGCAATTACTAGCAGGAGCATTATGAAGTCTTTTAACCACAAAATTAGACCAATCATATTTGTGTGAAAGTGAATTCGCCTGAGAAACACATCCGAAACATCATATACCAAATCAGACTCTTAGCAAAAAGTCTTGTTTTTACTGTAACACATTTATTGTGCGTCTGTTTCAAAAAGCTTCACTTTTTCTGGGGCCCACATGCTGTTTCAAACACAGCTGAAGAGTGCACACATTCATATTTATCTCCTGCTTTGTTTTCCATAATAAAATAAACAGAACGCGGGGGGTCATTGGAGGCAGAACGAAGTTCAGACTCTGTTCTCCTCGCAGAGCGAATTCATTCACGCTGCGTCCATGACTGTATCACAATAGCATGTTGTGGCATATGCCCCAGAAAAATATACTGTATGCGCCAGCAGTGATAGGCTTTTGTTTTTCTTCTTCAGTGGTTTGATTACTTGACTTTGCAGAAGTTTTTTCAGTGTTGAAACGCATCTAATTCCTAGAGGAGGAAAACTACAAAGGAGTGTGGAGCCTTGTGTTGGTGACGCTGGATTACTTGTTAAAGTAGGAGTTAATCACACATTAAGATTGTTATTATATAAACACACACACACACCAGTGAAAGTCACATTTTCAGATGAATAAAGTCCAGTTCAAAACTTATTATAAGACACTTAAATTAGGCCAGTGAATGAGGGGACACCACAGCTGATCAAACAAGAAAACAGCCTTTTCTCCTTGTGCAGTGAGTCAGTGTAACATGCTGGATTCAAACCTGCAACCTTTCTGCATTGTAACACCCACTGCCATGTCACCCCCATCCTGCTGTGTCCAGACAGAGACTCTTCTCTTATGCGTCACAAAGAAGCAAAAACAACCTAAATCCAGCAGCTGACAATGGTGAAAACAACCTGATAAAGTGTTCTCAATGTTTCTAATTAAGAGGAAAGACAAACACACGTAACAGCAGTTGTTTCAAAAACAGAAAACCCTGCCAAGAAGCAGAGTATGCTCTTTTTATTAACTCGTTGCTGGCAGAGATGTGTGGTCTTGCTCCTAATCCTCATGGGAAGCTGGTGTACGCTGGTTTCCCTGATGTGTGTGCCATGTTGCCAGACGTGGCGGTAGCTGGCTAACGCGGCTGTGTGTGCGATTAACTAGCGTTAGCCGTCATTAGCCTCTGCGCACCAACGCAGCAGCAGACTGCAATTAACCCGCTAATCCGGCTAATCCGGCTAATCCACTAATGGAGCTAATCTGATAGACTGGAGAGAGGCTTTTCAATAGGCTTTCTCTGGGAACACACACACACGTACATGCATGTGTGCACACAGCAGCACTGATTCGCTCTTCGTCTGTGTTTCTAGTTTTAAAACACATTTACACACACACACTGTTGAAAACACACACCCACAGTCAGTCTGGGTTAAATCCAGTGTGTCCACCACCAGTGAATTAGAGGGGCAGATCCATCTCCCAGACATCTCGCCCACAGCCATTAGTCAGCCCGGGGCCTCTGTCACACACTGACCACAGAGAACAAGTGAGAGAGGAGGAAGGGAACGGACGGATAACGAGAGAGAGGCTGGCAGAGAGAAGGAGAAAGAGAGAGACAAGTGTTCCCTCACAGTAATTTTGGTTTTAAAGCTTGGTTTTAGGTTCTTTACACAAATACCATCTCCTCATTCTGATATCCATGTATTAATTCAACACTAAGCCGGGTGATACTGTGCTTTAAAGCAGATAAGAGGGGTTTTACACTGCTGCTGCCGTGACTGGCAGCACCTGCAGAAGCTCTGTAATGTTTCATTTTTCAACTCTGCAGCAGGAAAACAACTTTAACGCCGTCATTTCTGATTGGAAACCAATGAATAACAACATAGCGTGATTGCACCCCCCTCCTCTGGGCCACTGTGTTTTTGACTTATAACTGTGGCGCCCTCTTTGGGATAAATAAGCCAGTGATGAGATGTGAGATGTGTAATGTGTGTTATCCCTCTGTTCTTTTGTTTTCTTTAATGTAACCTGGTAAAAAGAAAGTTGAACAGCGGCACTGTGCAATAATGGTAGAATATTAGGTACAAAAACTAGAGATGAGGTGAAAGGATGGAAAAAATGGTGTATTAAAACTGCAAATGCACAATAGGGGGGAGATTTAGGACCACTGGTCTTAAACCTGGGGGTCACAAGAAACAAAAACATATTTTTTTTATATCTTGATTCATAAATTACGCTAATTTCTTTTCTTAATGTGAATTACAGGCCACTTTCATCTGCCTCTGTACCCTCTGAAAAGCCCTCAAATGAAAAGATCTGAGCCACTAAAGCCTGTGAATGAGTGTCACATGGAGACATTACACTATTTAAAAATGTTTGGGAACTAATGCATTAACCATTCACGTCATGTTGACATTCAGTGTTACAAGCCTTGACTCTGCTAGAGCCCGAAATAGAAAGAATAAGTCGAAGTGTGAGTGGAGTTACAAGCCAACCCCCAAACCACAGGTAAGACAAGTTCATTCATTACTTCAGGTGTAAAACACCAATGAAATGTCACGATGTATCAGAGTCATTGCTGCTTCATTAATAATGTAATTGCGTCTTGTCCTATTCAAAATATTCACATAAAGGTTGTTGATGGAAACAGATTCATTTTGACTAAAACCTGTTCAACAATTTAATCTAAAGGTAATTAAGATCTTTTGCTGAATGTGCGTTAGGCCTGAGAACCACTCGCCTGCTACAGTTTCTTTTTTTTTTTTTTTTACATTGTTCAATAATTCACATTCATCATGTTCTCGCCACGACGGTCCAATGAATGTCAGCAAACATGAAAAACTCCACCCAAAGAGTCCCCACATAGACCGAGACGTGATGTTATCAAGAGGTAAACGGGAGGCTGAATAATCCACGAAGGGGTGACATCTTTTTTTTTTTCATCTTTTTTAATTAATTCTCAGCGGAGTTGTGGAAAATCACATGTGAACTCTTTTCTCTCTTTGGCAGATTAAAAAAAAAAAAAAAAAAAAAAAGACGGTGGGAACGCTGGCTTCTAAAAACCTGGAAAGCTAAAGGGCGGAAAGGGCGAAGCCTGAATTTATTGTTTTTTGTTCTCTCTCTCTCTCTCTCTCTCTCTCTTTAGTTTAATACAGTTTCTTTTCTTTTTTAAATTTTTTTTTTTTTTTTTTTTTGTAACTTTCCTTACTCTCGTCTTCTCTACATCTTTTCTTCCCTCGTCTCCTCTGGCCTAATTGTAGCGCTGCAACTTTGGAGCAGTTAAAGTAGCCAGGAGACATTTTGAATTGCTGGTTGGAGGAAGATGGAGGTCGCTCGTCTGTCTCTGGCTTCAAACACTGACCTTGGCTGCTAATGATGCTAATCATGCTAACTGGGCTAATGACAGCTCTGTGTGTGTGTGAGAGAGAGAGAGAGAGAGAGAGCAAAGGAGACAGTGTCAATGAGCGAGTAAATGTGTGTGTGTGTGTGTGTGTGTGAAGGGAGCATGTGAAAGTATCATAATCAGAGCCGCTAACGCTAATGAGCTAGCCCTTTGAAGAGAACCGCCCGGCGAGGGCCCCACTCCTGCCAACTCATTAGCTGACCTGAGGAGTGCCTGATTAGAATGCTTTTGATGAAAATTTCAAGGATTTTCTTTAAAAAAAAAAAAAAAAGAAAAAGAAAGAAAAAGAAAAAACTTAAAAATTTTGTGAAGTGAGATAAATATTGCACTAGTCTTTTTTTTTTTTTTCAGGGGGGTGAAAGTGGGAGGTCATTTACTAAGAAGACTTCAAAGGGCCCTCTGAAGAGTGCTGGATGAGATTGATTTGCTGTTTTTATTGGCGATGAAATGTACAAATATGTTTAATGGGAGGCGAGAGCGGGAGAATGTTTCCTTTCACTCTTCAAACGCCCACGCGTCATCGCCGTCTCCATTTCTCTCACACACACAGACACACAAGTGCACACCCTTGCTGATGAGTTTACACATGCACACCTTCCCGCCTCTGAAGAAGTCAAAAGCTCCTCTGCTGCGGTGTAAGAGGGGCGCCGACATGAGAGGCAGCGTGGGTAAATTAGTCTTCAGGAGAAAGCGAACGGGACAGGCTGCTCGATGCTTCTTTAAAGCCCAGAGACAAACCGCACACACGGCGTGCGGCGGCATAGTCACATCACCTCTCATTTCACAGCGTGAGGAGAGAGTCTGGATCAAAGTGAGACGATGCCAGGTCTTCACGCGAGAGGAGGAGAATTATCTGCTGCACGGCACTGACAGTAAAGTACTTCAGCCTGTGGTATATTGACCAAAGGAATCTGTTACAATCGTGTTGTATTGTTCACTTTGCATTAAACGCTGTGAGCAAAACCACAGCTTTTATCACCTCATGCACCTGTTGACTCAGTGTGGCGAAGACGACAGTGACGACAACAACAACAACAACAGCTTGTGTAACGGCTGCATTTATGTTTTGGTTCAAAAAACACTGGTGAAAAAGGTAGAAAACACGAATACAACCTCATTTCAATCAGCTCAGGTGACTAGATTGGCTGATGTAAACACTTTGCGTGGTTAAAAACATAGCAACCACCTCTGCATCATTGTCAGTATGTGAGCATTTATGAGTTTTGTGGCACTTTAGAAAACTTTGAGCAAAGCCACACTGTGGTAATGCAGTGAAAGGGGCCAGCTTCAACGCAATTAATTATTTTTCAGGCTTTTTATGCCTTTATGTAGTGAGGAAGAAACAGGAAAGCTGGGGAGAGAGAGGGGACGTGCATGGTGTAACATGCTGCTGCGCTTTCAGACACGATGAAGCAACTTCATTGTTCGGGTTCGGTCACAGCATCAGCTCATTTCAACTACAGTGGATTTGCTTGCAACTGCAAAATCATTTCGTGGAGAATTTGCTTGTTGGACTCAATGGGCACTTATTATAATAATAATCGCATCAAGTCGCACCATCCAATTTAACTCAATAAAAAAGACAACACAGATCATCCACTATAAAGAACTACAGTTTAAAGGTTATCCATTGATGGATCCCTATCAATGTCTGCCCACAGGGGAGGCTACAATCAACAATTAACGCAGCGATCACAAAACTATGACTAAAACTATAACTATGACCAGCTTTTCCACATAATTGAGGGACAACACATAGGGCAATAGCGGAGAGATCAGATTATCCAACAACACATGTTTTGCTTTTCAGATATTACACTGTGTCAGATTCTGTGCATCAGGTTCAGCTGCTTCTTCAGACGTGAAGACAGTAGATTCCTTTATGGGGCTGTAAACAACCACAGGTAAATATTTGGCCTTTCTAAATGATCTCCACTCTCAAGTTTTGTGTCGAGAATGTTGGATGTTTGACTCCACGTACAAACCAAAAACCACTTTCCCACAACTTCTGGAGGCAGAAGCTAAGGTGCAGAAATGTGGAAAGTGTTTCCATCAGTATGTGTGTGTGTGTGTGTGTGTGTGTGTGTGTTTCAGTGCACATGTTTGGCCGTTTGCTTGTCTTCGGGATGTGTGTGCATGCATTTCTTTCTTTGTGTGTTTGAGTTGCAGTACTTCAGGCAGGCAGAGAGCTGGATCCCTCACAGTGAATTTGGACAGACTGGAGTCTGAGAGGCAGTTCAAAGACCACAGGCCCACAGGCAACAAGCAACACTCAGACCACTCTGTGTGTGTGTCTGTGAGTGTGAGTGTGTGTTTGAAGGAGAGCGAAAGAGAACATTTGGTGTGTATGCATGTTTTTGCCTTGACATGTGCGTTGATTTGCTTGTATTTACGTGAGTGTGTGCGGTTTTTCCTGCATGATGGGTATGCTGATGTGCTTTTATTTTGAAATAGTCTCGCTCCATAACATTAGCAACCATACACACACACAGTACAATCATATATTACATTAGCATGGGCACATCATTCGCCAAAAACACCCTCAACAGCTGTCCTGGGCTCCAACCCCGCTGTAAGTTATGCACGAACGTCAGTGCCAAAGAAACACCAAATAATTAATTATAAAAATATTTCCTGCTAATTGTTGGGCTGTAATTAATGAGCTAACCTTTGGAGAGAGGCAGAGGAAGGTGGAGAGGGAAATTATTCATATCATGTTTGCATATATGAATATGCAAAAGGTAATTATCCCCTCTGAGGAGGGACAAAAAAATGGCCCAATGTCTCTATCTGAAGCTCACTTACTGCGACACACGCACACAAACACACACTTTGTCTTTGTTTATATCCCCAGTCTCTTTCTCCCTAACTGTCACTCTGTATCTCTGTCTTTATCTCTTCAACATGATCTACTCTGATGAGTGAAATGCACAATATTAAATGGATGAATCTCTTTCTTTTGACGATTATGATGAGCGGGGAAATAACCTCTGGCTGATTTCCTGCTGCAAACGGCTTCTGTTTCGTCAAGACTTCATCCCCAAAGTGATGTGGAGGCTGACATCTGTTACACGCTGACACACAGGTCAGTGTCACGGTGTCAGTGTATGTGTCTTTGACAG
This sequence comes from Rachycentron canadum, assembly GCA_038496675.1. Taxonomy (NCBI): domain Eukaryota; kingdom Metazoa; phylum Chordata; class Actinopteri; order Carangiformes; family Rachycentridae; genus Rachycentron; species Rachycentron canadum. Next base: position 17,266,659 of record CM076665.1, read on the forward strand.
TTTTTTGCTCTAAAGTTGTTGGTTAAACGGCCATGAGAGGAGTTGTTGTTTTGTTTTGTTTTTTACCCCAATAAACTGCTTGTTTAATGCAAAATCATTTTTAGTAGATTGTCCTGCTGCTGAATTTATCATCTGACTCACCCAAATCTGTTCATGTGTCCCTGACGTATCATTGGCTGCAGTGGAGAATTATAAAATTAAAATGAACTGGGTACAGGTTTATTTTTGGAACAGTTTCTGGACCATACAGTATATTCATCCGCTGAGCCTTCACTTCACTATGTAAACAGAGAAAGTAGGCCTAGTCCCTAATGGTTCAAAACAGCAACTCATTATAACAGCTTATGGGAAGTTAATTTAAAATCACTTATCATAGCATAGCCCTTTTTTTGGTTTCTCCATTTTGAGATGTTAAAACCTGAATTCAAGATTTGACGGATGTGACAGAACAAAATTACTGCAGTTCATAACTGTAGCTGTCTTATGTGTATGTACATTTGTGCAATACTTTGTCACTGTTGTAATATGTTAAAAAACAAAAAAAACAACCCAAAAATATCAACACCACTGAGCCACACACGTTTATATATTTATGATGTTTTCAAATGGGGATTGTTGTATTTATGAGACAGGAAGTCAAGCACAATAATATTGAGGTGGTTTAAACGGTGCAAGGGGCCTGAAATCAAACGTGGAAGTGACCTTGTGGTATTTATTTGGGGGCGTCCTGGTGTCCGTGGAGGTTTAAGACCCCAGGTTTGAGCGTAGTTGTGGATCATAGAAAAAATGTCCTCAAACATAAATAATTTTGTGTTGTTGTATTTCAGTGTCATGTTTCAAAACGAGAAGAGCTGCCTGCAATAAAAATAACATTATATACAAATTATAAAATAATGGAAAAGTTAAAAAAGCCAGTGTCTGTCACAACTAGGGTGTTGGGATATTCCAGTAGTGACGATAACTGTGATATTTAAAAACATCCATCCATGTCCTGCTAATCCGGGGTAGGGCTGCGGTGGCAGCAGACAAAGCAAGGAGTTTCAGACATCCCTCTTCCCAACAACGCTTTCCAGTTCCTCCTGAGGGACCTGAGACGTTCCCAGGCTAGATGGGATATGTAGTCCCTCCAGTGGGTTCTGGGTCCACCCCGAGGTCTCTTCCCTGTTGGAAAAGCCTCCAAAGGAAGGCACCCAGGGGGCATCATCCTCAACAGATCCCCGAACCACCTCGACTGGTTCCTTTTGACGCGGAGGAGCAGCGACTTTCTGGATGTCTGAGCCTCTCACCCAATCTCCAAAAAAGCCCATTTCAGCTGCTTGTATCTGCGATCTCCCTCTTTCGGACACTACCCAAAACTCATGACCCTAGGTGAGGGTTGGAACAAAAAATTGACCAGTAAATATGTCAATAACAAGCATATGATCACATTGAGATGGCAGACCTGCAATTGTTCCTTTTGTTTGCTTTTGCACATCCACAGTTACACACTCTCTCCACCTCTCTACACTCATATTTGAGTTTAATTCACTTGCCAAAAAATAGACAACACAATAAACAGAGTTAAAGATTAATTTGAAGGGTTGCATTATCATCATGAATTGAAATTTTCTACATATATTCCAATAATATCATTCTTTTGGTCATAATTGTTTCAGTAATTTTTTGAAGTATCCTTCACTTGAATATCTACAAAGTCATGAAGGAAAGACAATATTTAACAAAAATAATGTTTAACAACTGCTGTGTAGTTTTGATTGTGCTAAACCCCACACAATTTGGAGGCTTCACTATTATTCTTTAATTTTTCCATATTTATTTCTCTGTTCATGCTGCAGTTTCATGGGGAAGTTGTAAATTACTCGTATATTTTCGCGACTGCGTTTTCCCACCGAAACTCACTTCAAACCACAATATCTTCCTGAGAGCGTGATACTCAGCGGAGCACATGCATTGTTGAAACAGCCAATGTCCTGGACTGATTCGAGCCTGTTGTTACGTCGTGTAATTATCACACCAACACAGGCTTTGATTCTTAGCTGTGTGAAAACCTGCTGAAAATGAATTTAGACTCAATAGCTACTGAGATTCTGTATGTGTCCCTGAAGTGTCTAAATAGTTGATCAGCTTACAGCCAGACCTTTCCCCTCTCTTTGTTATGTCTTGTGTGTTTTCTGGATGTGTTGGTAGAACACACAACAGTGCGTGTGTGTGAGAATCTGTGTTGTTACTGCCAGCCTGCTACTTTTCTTCTGTGGTTTCAGGTTGGATACACCATTACATATTCTGATCACAGTCTAACTGACCTCTCCCTGTATGTGTGTGTGTGTCTGTGTGTGTCTGTGTGTGTCAGACGACGGACTGTGCATATCATATCTGTTGCCCACATTGATTCTTTAGGTTGGCTGAGGAGAACAGTGGCTAATTGAATAGATGAATAATATATTTCTGAATAATAAATTAATGTTTTGTTCTGGTGCCTCTCAGCAAGAGAACGAAATTACCTCTCAGGTGGGAAGAGCCGTGTGTGTGTGTGTGTGTGTGTGTGGTCTCATTAGCTTCAATACATTACCACATGCAATACATATGACACAATGTGATCAATGCCATTGATGAGAGGCAGACCATCGGACACTGAATGCATCGATCTCTGCAGGCAGAAGGACACATTGTTGTAAGGATGCGCACACCCACCCACCCACACACACACACACACACACACACACACACACTGAACAGACTGCACTGACCTGCAGCTACTGTGGCGGGTTTGCATGCAGTACAAAGTTGGCATATTCAGATGAAAGCTCTAATGCCTTTGGGCATGCTAACCGATCTGAACGGGTGCATATGGTCCTCAGGATGCCTTCATCTCCTCATTTCGCCCTTTTCTTCTTCTTCTGTGGTGCTGCCACCACACCACAGACTCCGCCCCTTCCACAGTCGGCCGCTCATCAATAAGAAATAGACCTGCATACCTCACTGACCACGGCTCAGGGCCTTTCCATGCATGCACATTACAGCCACGCGCACACGCACACGCACGCGCACACACACACAGATACAAGAGCAGTCATTGTTATGGAGATGCCCGTCCCAGGTGGGGCTGATTAAGTTTTCATAGATGTCCTCAGGGCGAAACACTTAAGGGTTAACCAGCTTCCTCCAGCAGAATTAAAAGAGTTAAAAGTCTGCCCTGTCTTTCCTTCCACATGTCCCTTTATTCACACATTTACACCTCTCTTTCGTTTCTGATGAGGAAGACGTTGAGGCAGAATTACAAACCAGAACTACAATTGATTGACATCATGCACAGAACATGTACATGAGGTTCAATTATTTTATTCTGTGACTATTCTTTTACACAATCTAGACATCGAGGACTTATTTAACTTCACTATGGTTCATGGTCTCAACCCACTGCTTTTCCCATTTACATTGTATTAGCAAGTGTTATCGCTGCCTGAATTATGTTATGAGTGAATGAAATGCTGCCTTTATGAACCACATCAGAGTCACAGAGAGGTGGTCAGGGTGGACGGTGAGAGCAGAACACAATCTTTCCCCAACCATAACCAAGTTCTGCCAGCGTTCAGTTGTGTGCGCGCACAATTTATAGGAGACAGATCTTATTGTGTAGCTTCACAGTCAAACCTGAAGGGAGACATGCTCTAATGCACAAGACTTCCAGATAAACAGAATGGATTTTCAAGGTTGTATGTTTGCTCCATCGCCTCACAGTCAGGAAACTGCAGCAACATCCATGTAGCTGAGAAAATTGGTGCACAGATGCAAATGAATCGCAGGTTAAATACAATGATGGATAATGTATGATGGATCCCTGTAGGTCAGTAATCATTAGTATTCTTTGACATATGATGTAGACTCTCATTGTTATCTGAAAAATACCTCACATCTCTCATAATCTAATCACATTTATCATTAAAGAGACAGTGATGGTGTTTCATATTGAAAATATGGCTGATATATGGTTTACAAGATGTTTCGAGGTTGTAAAGATTTTTCTTTTGTTAGGATTTCCAATGATTTATAAATGTTTATTAATTAATATTTATATTATCAATAATTATAAAATTTCAAGTCAAATCTGTATGTATAATAAATCGTACAGTAGCTACTGTAGAAACATGTCTGGGGTTGTAAAACTCACACAAATGATTTTATGCTTTGATGAAACGCCTGATATCATTGTTTATCATTGTTTCTGCTGAAATTTCAGTAATTACTCTCAACGACTAAAAACATTTAAAAAAAGCCTAAGAATCTGACGCTTTGTTTTAAATTGAACAAGAGAGACGTTTCACTTCCAGAGCTTGTCAGGGGGAAGCTGACAGCGGCGTGTTGGAGGTGACACGGCTGGGTTTTCAAGGGCCGATTCGGCTTTAACACATCTGTCAGTTGTGGGAAAACCTCCTCGGCGCAGCTCTGACGTGCCGAATCCAGCCAGACATCCCAGACAGACGGCAGCAGACACACAACCACAACCTCACATCAGTCAACTGATACTTCAACTGACAATAAAAACAGACCAGCGTCTGTCAGTCTGGTGATATTTTTAATTCAATCTGTCCTGACTGAGCAGAGGCTCTCTTATGTTTTCACGCACCCTCCAAATAAACACACAAGACTCCACAAAGCCACCGTTTGTCATTTAATTTTGACCCATAGTGTCTTTTTTGTGGAGAACTGCTGGTGCTGTACATGGGATGATATTAGCTGCTTCCTCATATCTGCTCAAATTATTCTGGAGATTTCTGTTGAGTATTTTTCCAATTGTCAAGTCAATTCTTTTTGTATACCATCACTTCACAACAGAAGTTACTCAAATCACTCTTCAAATAGAGCAGGTCTAGACCTTCTCTTTAAAATGTTATTTACTGAGACCAAATATTTCCCACCAAGAGCAAGCACTTGGCGACAGATGCAGAGAAATATTTCCTTTTATGAGGCAGAAACTTTGAGCTGAACTGGACTCAAGGTGACTATCTGTTGAAAATAAAAGAAAAAATATATAATCCAGATAAATAATAAATAAATAAATGTTGGAGAGGAAGAAATAACACAATCAATTGAGTGTAAATTTTAGCACCTACAGCCTAAATTTGTCTGACATGACCAGAGGCTTATGATACCAAATATTACCTACTTTAGTAAATATTAGAGCCCTTTTCTCTGTGTGGTACCAGCTCAACTCTATTTGCTTTTTTTTTTTTAAGGTTTCCATCAGGCAAATGTTGTGTTTTGTGCTTTTTCTTTTTCATATACCAAAAGTTGACATGAAAACATGTTTGGTAGAGTTTTGTATCTCTTTGATATTTTCCAATATTGTGTTCAAGATGTGGTTAAGATAACTTTTTGCGCTATCACTATAATGACAACGCCAGATTGAGGGGGTAGTATCTGCAGTACCAAGCCAAACCCTCTTAGATAGATATGGCTGTGGAAGTGACATAACTGCTCAACAGAAGTTATATGTGCCAGCTTTAATCTATACAAAATGTAAAATGACACTGTGACGTGTAAGGTTAGGTCAAACATCTGGCTAAATATTAGACGATACTTTGCCTGAAGTAGGTTATAATTAACGTAGCATTAAGCAAGATATGTGAATGAACAGTGGTTTGTGTTTTGAATCATTTCATGTATTCACTTGAAGCTACATTTGAAACATCCATTTAGTGGAAAAATTGAGACAGACAGAGATAAAGCTCGTCTAATGGGTTAGGCTATGAAAACGTAGCTAAGATAGCTTTCATCTCAAGCAAGGCCAAGTTTAGCAGACTAGCTTTGCCATATTTCTTAATAAAATCATCACAAATGAATAAAGTGTAGAAGAGAGGATGATGAATGTTACAACTTTACGATAACAGGGTAGAAAAGAAGCTACCAGCTGCAACTTTAAGGTGGTATGTTTTCTTTGCGAGCTCACATAGTGAAGCAATCAATACACCTTAAATGCCAACTTGACCTGTTTTCATTGGCTCTCATGCAAGACATACGCCTCAGTAAGGGATTGGATTTTTAAGTGGTTAGAAAAATTTATATAGAGGAGGTCTACTGTGTAAAATCAGCTGTGTGCTGGACCATGGGCAGCAGGCAGCAGCACGAAGGGATAAAGTTTTGAAAATATAAAATGGGTTTAAAGGTTGCCGGTGGACCACAAGTGATGCTATAGAGCAAAAGGTTTGTTTGTTTTGTTTTGTTTGTAATGTATCAAACACTATTCTGCAAATCAGTCCAAAACATAAGGCTTAACTTTACAAAAAATAGAAAACCTGCAAATCTTCACATTAGAGAAGCAAAAGCAAAAGTATTTTTTGGACCCAAATAGTATATCAATTGAAAATTAAATTTATGTCTGGAAAAAAAAATTAATCAATTAATCATCGCAGCATTCATTTGCATGCCCACCCTCTGGATTCCCTCAAGCATCTGAAGAAACCTTTAAATCTGAAGAAATCTTAACACAGAATGACTGAAAGTTGTGACGTCCCTTTAAAACATTGTTAACTGGAAGACAACCGCCTTCCAACTCCTTCTTGGTTTATTAATGCCTCGGTAAACTGGAAGCCAACGAACTGGCCAATCGGGGCCGGGTGAGTGAGGGAGGGAAAAGAAAGAGAGAGAGAGAGAGAGAGAGAGGAGGACACAATGTGGCCTGGCAGCTTTAAGCAGCTGACACAGAGCAGGAGTGACACACACACACACAAATGGAAAAGCACAGAAACACACACATGTACAATCCTAAAATGCACATTCACATAAACACACAGTCTTACACACACACACAGTGACACAGACACATAGTGACAGCCTCTCTCCTCTGGTGGGGAGTGGCAGGGCTGAAGCCCCCCAGGCAAAGCTGCTGCTGCTGCTGGAGTAATAAATAAAAAAAAAAAAAAAAGAAAAAGAAAAGGCAGACAAACCCCCCCCCACTCACCAAACCAAACCTCTGTCTACCTCTTCTTTGCCCCCCCCCCCACTCCTTTTCCCCACTAACCCCTGTCTTTTAATGCTAAACTTGTGTGTGTGTTTTTGCTGTTAGAACGGAGCTAAGTGGCCGAAGCCTCCTGCCTCTGAAGCTGCATGTGTCTGGTGTCAACTGTACTTCTCTAGCTTGTGTGTGTGTGTGTGTGTGTGTGTGTGTGTGTGGGGGGGGGTTTGAGGGCCTGAGGCGAACGTCCCCAACGTTTGCTGGAGGGAAGTCAATAATCATTAGTTTTCCAGGTGAGAGGTGCTCGGAGCGTTAACCATCGAGCTCGTTCTACCCTTCATGTCCGATTGGCTGCAACTCCATCATGTGTGTGTGGGTGTGTGTGTGTACAGAGTGAATTGTGTGTGTTTTACTCAAAAGTGTATAACTTCATCCAGAAAGTAGCAAGAAGTGTCAAATAGAATATTTCATAACTTTCCTTTCATACTCACTAGGCTAACTAATACATGTCACAAGTAACATACAAAGGCAGATCATTCACAGATCGTCGCCTTTTAACATGGTGTGTTTTTACAACCTGGGTCTTATTGATGTGGATTCATCCATCAGTCCATTAAGTTACATTTTACTGAGCATTTTACTGAAGCTGCAACATATGACAAAGGTTGAAATCACTGTGAGGTCATGTGCTAATAAAGTTCACCTATACATATAACCGTGAGGTGGTAACTTCAGTTAGCATTAGCTTTCCTCCAAAGGGACGATGCTTCCTTGCTGAGCTGGGTGAGAAACATCCTAGTTACTTTGCTGCAGCTATAGGATGAAGATTTTAAACTTCATTAGTATAATCAACACTGCACAAGACTCATTAGAGCATGTGAGTGAAAAAAGAAAAAAAAATCTGACCTATACTTTAAATCACTTCCTCTGGTGAGGGCCCATACAGTGTTATAGCCCTAAAGCTCAGTTTAAGCTACACTGTTCTCTGATGTATCATGTAAAGGTTTTGCTGCCACAGAGGAAAAAAGTCATGTATGTGTGTGTGTGTGTATGTAAAAACAAGTAAAAAGTGTCTACCTGATGCAGAGAATTACCAATATCGAGGAATGTAAAGAGGAGGAGCTCAGAAAGACTTTACCACATCTAAGAGCTCGATAGGAGAGTGTGTGAAAAGAAAAGGCTTCTTCATCTTATCCTTGGACTAATAGTATCTCAGGGAAGACTTTCCCAACAGGACCAGTCTCAAGTGCTTTTATCCGAAAAAGCTCCTTTTGGAAAAAGGAGGGGTCATCTTATAATCAGGGTTGTGATTCGGGCCAAAACGGTATTTAGGTTCCCTCCCCTGGAGACAAGGATATAAAGATGATATATGTAGCATATTTCATCTCATATTTAACTGTCACCAACATGTGAGTGCATGTGATGGAGAAACGTGTGTGGCATCGTTTAATTGTTTTGTCAATATGCAGATTTATCAGGGGCCAGTCTGTGTCTGCGTGGTGTTCGTGGATCAAAGATCTGTGTAGTGTGTGTGTTTGGCTCCCAGTGTATTTAGCTGCAGGTTAGTGGCCGGTACATGCCTCTATTACTCACAATACTTCCTTATGGCAGCCTCAAGGATCCCTGGCTATGCACCCCGAGGCTACTGTTACGTCCACACCTCAAGCAACTAGCTGGTGGAAACCTACTGATTTTCAACGAAGCGAGGCAACTCCGGCGGCTTGCAAAAAAAAAAAAAAAAAAAAAAGGTTCTTGTGGGTTACAGATTGTTTCTTCATTTGTCTCTTCATTTATGAGGTGAACTTCAGGGGTCATATGGAATTGAGCATCGAACTGCAGACTGTCTGTTACTGTGGTGTAAGTAGATAGAAAAGCAACATGCAAATAGGAACGTTACAGTGTTGATAGACGCAGTTTGTCTGAACACATTAATTCGGTAATTTGCCCATTTTTAGGCTCCTCTGATCTGAATATGCTGGTTTAGACTGTGACAAGAATAAAAAAACGTGTTTTTTGTGTGGGTTTGGCAAATAAATGGCCAAAGTTACTTATATTATAATTGGTGTCAGCCCTGAACTTCTCTGCATCTTGCCACAAGCAAAACATGCAGCAAGAAATGGTAATGACCAAATCCAGTCTATGAGCTTTAAAGAAAATTTCTAGTCTTTGTTACAACCTTGGCTCTTATTTCTGTAATTTAGCCCAATATTTCTATTTGTTATGAGATTTTCTAAATTAAAGGACCAAATATTTCATTGGTTCACACCTTATGGTGCCGCTATGGTTAAAGTTTGGTTCAGTTTAGGGAGAGATCATGTTATGAAAACTGTCAAGAAACCAGCAGTGACTGGAAAGTGGAAATGAAGAGGTCTCCTGTGTTAAACTCTGATGTTAGCTTAGCATTAGGCTTTCACATGAACACGTTGTTGGGACATTTGCTGAAACAGCTGATGATCTTGATTTTCTTGGTTGAAAAGTACTCCAGACTTAAAGCTGCTGCTAAGTCCAGCTAAAAAAAAAAAAAACACCCTCCAACCTTAATTATTTCAGAGGGAAAACAATGTACAGCTATTTTTTGTACATTTTTGCCTTTAGTGAGTAGAGATGGAGACAAAGCATGTGAGGAGGGACAGATACGAGAATATGTAATAGTTTGATTTGATAGTCTGGAATGAAACCGGACACACACGGTGATATGGTTCAGTATATGACAACAAAGCCCAAATTATCATTGAATCTGCATGTAAACAGAAATGAGATTCTTCAGGCAAACTTCAAGCGTTCAACCGTGGCCGTTGGTTCTTAAAATAATTGTGCAGCCATGTAGTTTTTCTATGCAATGAAGAGATGTGCTGAATGACTGGATGTGTCATCACTTTATTGCTCTGTCCTTGCCCTGTTGGACTCCTTCCATGTGTCCATATCTGGAACAAGATAAACCACACATAGTGGTCTCACTTCCCCGCTACGTGATATGACTCAGTCCAAGGTGATGACATTACCGCACATATTACTTTCAACACCATGATTATACATTTACTCAGTAGGTGATTGGTTCAATTTGACCACAGGCAGCAACATTGATTTTTTTTTTCTCCTTGACAGCTGTACAATGTACAGTTACAAAGCTGAAGGGGACATATTGAATCATCCTTGTATCCTTCTTTATTCCCAGATCGAGTCGGTCCTTGTTGTTTATTTGGTTGTATACAAGTTTTAATTTGCTCCTCGCCACAGTCACCACATCTAATCAGACTGTAACCACTGTGGGTTCATGTTCTGTTTGGAGAATTAACAAGCTGAGAGTGTGTCTGAGTGTGTGTGCAAGTGAGCTTAAGTGCAACTTGTATGCGGGTGGGCTCTTGTGTGTGTGTGGGTAAGTGTGTGTGTGTGTGTCTGTCTGTGTGTGTGTGTGTGGGTAAGTGTCCATGAGAGTATGAGGTTGATTAGTCCAGGTTTTAATGTGGTGTGGTCGGCATAGCCTCGGGTCATGCAACAGGCCTATTGTGGGAGGCAGAGAGGGAGAGAGAGGATGAAGTGCGAGAGTGAAGAAGTGTGTGTATGTGTGTGTGTGTGTGTGTGTGTTCCTATCTGTGTGTACTGTATGTGTGTGTATGTTAATGTGTCTAATTAAAGGCGTAGGGGATCATGCTCTGGCACTGAGCTCTAGCAGCCGCCTGACGCAGATATGACCTCAGGCCATGGTCTATCTCTCTCTCTCTCTCTCACACACACACACTCACACTCACAGCTGCACTTGCAAACTAACTAATATATATCCATGCAAAGCAACATACTATCACATATTAACCACACATCAATGCACCATTCACACCTGTAAAGCTGACAACAGACACACGCACATACAAAAGTAAATATACAACATAACCGTGAACCTGCTCATCCATAAAAGACAAATGCGAATGAGCACACACAGATTGTGGAAATAGTCTTTTCTCTCTTTCCCTCCCAAATGTTTCCACACATTGTCCTTGAGCTGGAGTGTGACCGATGACTAGACAGAGCAGGGACCCGAGGAGAATCCACTGGAAGCACCAAGGTTGTTTGAATTGAATAAATCTCTTAGTCAATATGCCACTTCTACAGATTTGTGAACACACAGTTCGGAGACACAACAGTTCCTGTTGCCCTGACTGCTAAAAAAAATATATCACTTTTCCCAAATTGCCTCGTTTGTGGAGGCAGAGGTGAGAAGACAAAAGGAAAGAGGCTTAGTGCCACATACTTGGCTGAAATCAGGGCTCACCTAGGCTTTACTGTAAAATACTTGCTATGCTATGCTAACATTACATGCACACTGAGGAAGAGAAACGCCTTGTTTTCATTGCTCTGGACACCAGATCTGATGATGATGATGATCAGACAGGTTGTCAACAAGCCAACACTTTAGCCAGATCTTTACTACTTTATCAGGAGGTTATAATCCCTCAGCGCACTGAAAAGCTGTGGGTTGTTTTCTCCCCCTAAAAATATTTAGTTTGTTCAACAGGTCAGTTCTCAGCAAATAAGTAATTTAGTAAGTATAATGTTATTATTACTGATAGAAATGATGAAAAAAATAACAATAAGACCTGAAATCATTCTTTAAAAGATCTATTTGCTACATTGTTAGCATTAGCAGCTATTTAATTATGAGTCAAAACAAAACGTGACTTCAGCATCAATTGTCATTCCTTTCCTAATCCCTTGCATTTTGCTTTCTATTGTATTTCTATCCCTACATTAGCATGCTAACCAGCTAGCTCCAGCAGAAGCAGTGCTGCTCACAGGATGTATTTTAGCCTCTGTATTGCATATGCTTTGAGTGCTAACATTAGCCACGTAGCTTTAGCAAAACTTACAAATAGTTTCTTTATTACCACGAGAAAGTTAGTTAGTTTTTCTTGTTCCAGTAGTCAGGCTGAAGTAATAACTGGTGGTTAACATCAAACGGGAGAAAACAAGTTTCTGGTTCACGGTGAAGGCCTATAGAGGGGGAGTCAATCAAATTTGTTTTGTTAAAATCCATTTTAGTTTGGCTGTTGTCTGGCCCCAGGACATCTGTGTATACAGAACTCTTCTTGTGCTCATAACTTGGACATAACCTCATACCCATATATAATATACAGTAAGAAGGGTTAAATTTTTCAAGCATTAAGATCAATATGTATAATATAAGTCTAAATCAATGTGGATTGATGATCTAGGAGGATGGACTGCGAGTCCACGCGTTGATGAAAATGGAAACAGCTCCACCAGGCCACCTGCAGACGGGTTGGTACTGTCTCAAACTTGATTCAATGCCCAGTGTAACCCCATGCAACCTTCCTCTCTCCCTCTCAGTCTGAGCTACAGCTCTGCTCTAGAAACAGCACAAATGATTCCAGATGGAGATATTAAACACATAAGGAGTTTGGAGGTAGATATGCCACGACAGTCTGCATGTGTGCGTGAGTGTGTTTCAGTGCGAGGAAGGGGAAGGTGGTGTTGGTGGTGGGCGGGCAGGCGGGCGAGCGAGCGGGCTGGCTGGCAAGGAGAGGAAGGTGGGGTGAGCTGGAGGGGGGGAGGAAAAGGAGGAGAAGGAGGAGGGAGTAATATGGGTGTCAGGGTGCTAGCAGTCTGTCGCCCAAGGCTGTGACATTACCGCACTTCTGCTCTGCTTCAAAAGAACCAAATCTAACTGACGACTGCTGTGATGGCTCAGTGTGTGTGTGTGTGTGTGTGTGCGTGTGTGTGTGTGTGTGTGTAAGCAGCACATACTGTATGTGTGTGTCTAAATGACACTCACTGTGATCTGAAATTGGGATAATGCGCTGTGACACACTGCCTACCGAAAGGCTTGAGACTGCATTACCCTACTAAACCGGCACCCAGGGCTGTGTGTGTCTTTGTGCTTGTGTGTATGTGTGTGTTTGTGCGTAAGGTCTAACGCAAATTGATAGATTGATTGGCAGATAGATAAACAGGTTGTGTATAGAAACCATGAGTGGATTCTGTATCGAGTTTTCAGTCGTAGTAAGCTGAGCTGTTTTTAGTGCCAATTGACAGACTGAGTGTTATTGAACGTTCAAAATCAGTTAGCAGCTCCACTAATGGAAAACCTATAGTCAGCTGGAGCCCAGGCTAACCGGCTGGAGGTTTGTTGTGCTGTGATAAACCAATGACTCTTTTTATATTCACCACACACAACAAACTTAACCATGAAAAAAAGAGATTGTGTTTTCCTGTGACATCAATCAACCACAAACTGTAAAAAGGAAACTTTTGAAGATGAATTCAGTGAAGTATTATATGTTTTTAAAATATAATATTCATAACTCATAAACAGAAGTGGGTAGAAATAAGAGCTGACCCTCTGATTACAACACAAATTATGTTCACATGCTGCATCTCTGTATTAAAGATTTAAGTCAATTAGAAACCACAGTGAAAGCGTCATGAAGTGCAGTGGAAAGTGAGCATGTTGTTTCACTAGCTGCAAAACCTTAACCAAGCAGTTTTAGTTATATAAGCATTACAGTACGTTACATTACAGAGGTGGAAGGTAGAGAATATTGGCATTTGCCAACACTTTTGACTTAAGGGTTTTATCTGATTCACAGACCCATAATATATTTCCATATATTAAATAGATGTACATATAAAATGAATTTATAAAAACTATCTCTCTCTCTACAGCTATTGAAGTATAATGACAATGACATACATATGTATGCATGTATGCTTATAAACATATGTTCCATACATTTATATCCTTCATCGTCATTTGCCTATATGTTGTTATTATATACAGCTGAGACTGAAAGTCTGAGACCAGAATGGGAAGATAAAGGAAAAACATGTATAAGTAAGACTTTTTATGTAATTTTATATGTAATTGTTACAATTATGTATGTATGTGTATATATATATATAATGGTAACAAGTCACATATATATATGTTAAGATTTACGGTCGCAACATGTTATACCATATTATATACATATAAACATTTTACCATGGATTATAAACTCATATCTTCACATATCCTGGGGGTGCGTTTATGTGATAATCACCTTATACTTGTAATATATGGCAATATCACTCTTGTTATAGTGACATATACTGTATGTAAGTTGATGACCTGGTTGGTGCTTGTGTAATTTTATAGCTCCACCAAGTTACTGTGACTATATAACCACTATTACTATTTATGTAAGAATAGTAGAAGCAGCAGAGATGGAAAGATGTTGCTCGGCTGAAGTGAGTTAAGTCTTATAAGAGGCTGTATGATCTAAAACTTTGTGGACTGCTGCTGTTAGTCTGCTAGTCACACTAATACCTGCAGTTTATGAGGTTGACATGAAAAATCCCAGTGCAGTGACACAGAAACTCCTCTTGACTCTTTGAACACAGACTCTCTGTCTGGTCTATGACTTCAAAGTTTTATTGGGAATTTTATTCATTTGACATTTTATCTGATGAATTTGGCACAAGATGTTTCTTCATCTCCTAATGTTTTTTTTTTTTTTTTTTATCCGCTTGCTATGAAGCAGTGACGTGTACTGTAAATAAAGATATAGCCCAAAAATGACTTGACACTCCCTCTTTCTGTTGCACACTCACACTTGCACACACGTACGCTTGCAGGCTTATTAGCATTTCTAAGGCTCTTCCATGTCACCATGCCATGTTGCTGCTAACAGCCATGACATGCTCTCTGCACATGCTTCAATAACGTGTGTGTCTGTCTGTGTGTGTGTGTTTGCTTGCCTATTACTGGTGTGCAGATACTGTACTACTGTATGTTTGGGTTTGTCCAGGTACAATTTTTTGCGTGTGTGTGTAAGTGAGTATATGTGTGTGTGCGCTTTGCACTCATGAAAGGGTGGTAATTTCACGCGTGGTCAGACGGTTGCATTTCAGCTTTAGCCTGGAGTGTAGCAGGAACTCCTTAACTGTTCAATGACTTTAGCTTGAGGCAAGGTCCGCCTACACACACTCACACACACTCAAGCACACACACCTATGAAATTACACCCATCTACTTGTTCTGCCTGCTTCCACACCCACACACACACTGACACTCTCTCACACACAAACACACACACACACACACACACACTGAGGCGTTTGTTGCTGTAAGGTGTATGTAGTTGTTTTACGCCGGAAGGGAAGATCACTGCTTTGTCTGTTTGATAAAGCTACAACGTCCATCTCCTTCAAAGAACGCCGTGCTGATCTGATGTGAGGCGAGTGTGTTGATGGATTTGACAATTACGCCGCCCAGGGCGCTGAGCAAGAAACAGTGGTGGTGCCACGTTGTAAAACAGGAAAAGGGAAGGAACATGAACAACTTGATTAAAGACGTTAAAAAAGGTGAGAAGTGCCCAATCGTGGAAAAGCTACACTTGCTGATATGAATTCTCAACACCTCTCTAAGATGAGGACATGACAGCTAATGGTATCCAGTTTAACAACACCAAATATTTCCAGTAGCAGGAAACATCACAGTCTTTATCAAAAACTACCATTTATTTTCTGTGGAAATTAAATATTTTCACATTTTCCAATGATGAGTCAGAAGATGAAGGGGCAGGAAAACCCTCCTATGAAAATTTATTTTCAAAATGTGATTAAATTTGTCAAAACCACAAAGATTACTTTAATAACTTTTAAATAATCAACAAGCCACTGATATTTAATTTTTGTAAATGTAATTCTGCTGCCGTTTTCAGCTTCAAACTAAGTCTCTTTTCCTCTTGGATTCTATGACTTATCATTTCTCTGATTATACAGTGTATGAATGTTCAGTCTTATCTCAATAAGGCCTGTAAAAAACATTCAATTTGTAGATTTCTAATGGAAATGTTGGTTAATAACCGACTGGTTTTCACATTTTGTTCGAGTGGTATCTAGAGCTGCAGGTAGTTTTGGTTTGATGTGACCAGGTTTTGAGATTTGTCTCCACCAGAGGGGCTCTGACTTCTCGTGCTCACAATACAAAAATGCACTGAACTGTCGCTAAAACCGTCTCCTCTCAGGAGATGGTTTCTCTTTTAACTGTTTTATGAGAACATGCATGCAGGGCAGGTAGCGGGCTTTCATAAACCTCTGAGCTTCAGCTAACATTAAACTCTGCTGGTGACCATAAGACCATAAGTAACCAGTTAAAACCATAATTGAAGATGATCTTCTTAGACAAGGGCAGACAATGTATTTATTTAATATATGATGATAGCCCCCAAACCAAAAAACCGCTGACGAGAACTAGAAAATAGAAAACAACTTGCTGCTCTTAATGGATGAATTTCTCGCCTAGAGAGTCTAAGTGCAAGTTACACCTCCACTATTCTTCCCAGTATTTCAGTCCTGGTCCCTCAGTTCAACACCTCTGCTGCTGCTTCATCCAACCAGCCAGCTAATAACATTCACTTACTGTCCCAGCTGTAAATCCATCCCCTCAGTCGACAACATTACACTTGTCACTCATCTTGATGAGCTGTCTGATGAACTCTGTGGGATAATCCAGCACCACCGGCTGGCTACATGGAAAACCCAGTGAACTGAGGAGCATCTGGCATGTGACCGACAGCCAAGTCTGCATCGCTGTCTGCATCGCTGTTCAGCGCTTTGTTCCATTTATTACACCTTTCTCTTGTTGTTGTGGCTGCTAACCTCACCTGGAAAGATACATCCAACTGGACACAATCACAAAGAGCAGTCATGCTACTACTATGTTCTAAGATAACCCAAGGCTAATCGCTTTGCTAGCTAAATAGCTAACAAGCTAAGCTAACAAGCTGCAGACGCCGATACCTGATAACGGTGGCTAACATATAAATTTAAAGTAGTAAATAGGACTAGAATACAGTGATCCGTGCAAGCTATCTGTCTGATTTTCACGTAGAAACTCAAGGGCACCATGATTACACAGAGAGGTCACATTGACTTGAATTAGCTGAGGTGCCACCTAATAGACAGATAAACACAGAGCTTGTCAACTGTGATGGCACCCACACCCTCAACTTTGCAGAACTTCAAGCCTTAATAAAATTTAAATGGGTAAGTTATATAAGAATTCAATATCTGCTCAAAAACAGACTATAAACATGTTTATTTCTGCTGTAACTTTGGGCATTTTAACATGGGAGCATATGGGGATTGACTCGCCTCAAGTGGCCATTTAAGGAACTGCAGTTCTTCACATTTAGGTGTTAGCGACATTTTTTTAGTCCTGGACATTTCTGCTTTGCTCAAAACCATCTGTTGCATTGTTTCTGCTGCACCGCACATTAAAATTGAAAAAAGTGCTGATGGTCAGATACAGTTCAGATGCACATGATGAGGCCTCATTTTGAGAATAAAATGTATTTATTTCTTGCTTCTTTTACAGTGTCATGTGGAAGCGGGGCACAGATGTGGGATCGCAGACAAAGACTGGTCGTAGTAAAATCCTACTGACTTGTTACCATTTGAAATAAAGTTAAAAATTGTATTTGGCAGTTTAGCTTCCTCTGTGTTTCCAAAGTGCATGTTTAAGTTAATTCCAGAGCCTAAGCTACTTCCTGTGCTTGACAAGCTGCTGTACATTTGCTAAGCTGGAGAGACTGTCAGAGAGTCTGTAGATGGGTCCAATGCTACTTAGCAAGAGGAAGAGGAGCTCTTCTGATCTCGCAGGATTACGGTGTGTGTGTGTGTGTGTATGTGTGTGAGTAAGTGTGCATGTGTGTATTCGTTCAGGCCCTGGATGGCTTAAGATGGACTGTATATTAGAGTGGAATGTTAAGAGTCTCCGGAGTTTCACACCTTCCTCCCCTTTAAAACGCACCCGGCTAATGAGAGAGAGAGAGAGAGAGACAGATGTGGTGGTGAGAGGGCGAAAGAGAAGGAGATGGAAAACACAGACAGCCTGTCTCCCCGTCTCTGACGTATTGACATGCAGGCCATGTATGTGTGTGTGTGCGCGAGTGCATTTGTGCAGTAGTAGGCTGCTGGGTTAGAGGATAATTGCCAAACCGTTGGGACCTGAGCTCTGCCCGGCCTGTCAAAGCAGGCGTGACAAAACCTCCAATCAACCCTGCAGCAACCAGAGAGAGAGAAAGAGAGAGAGAGAGCATGATAAAGAGAGAGAGAGGAAGAGAGGAGGAGAGAGAGAACGACAGGCAATAGAGGGCAGGCTCATTTTACCATTCCTCTTTTTTGAAAATGGTATCATTCTCTGCATATATTTAATGGCAAATTATTTTGTATGCAGATATAGGAAGCAATTCATCTATCTATCTATCTATCTATCTATCTATCTATCTATCTATCTATCTATCTATCTATCTATCTATCTATCTATCTATCTATCTATCTATCTATCTATCTATCTATCTAGAGTGACCTTGTCTGCCATAGACATATATAACCACTCGTTGTTGAGGCTGGATTGACAGGCGTGGGGTTGAAGAGCTGAGTTGTGATTGGACTACGGGCATCTAAATGAGATACTGCACACTTACACACACCTGGATACATGCTGCACATACATGCACACACATGACCACAAACTGCATGTGTGTTTTTGTGTGTAGGGGGGAAAAAAAACCCAAAACGCTGATGCCAGAAATTATAGAGAACACAGGAAGTGAAGAATACACACACATGCATGCAAATAGATCAATACACTCATGACCACACATGCAAACACACATATACAGACTTAGAGTGCACACAAACACACACACACACATACTGACACGTACACACATTGCCTGTGGTAGTGACTGAGTCCTGTGGTTATTACTGTAGTGCCGCTAGGCTGATGGTTTAGGGCTAGCCACAGCTCTCTAACACCCTAACACACACACACTCACACACTCATACAGAAACACACACATGCACACACACAGTCATACATCTGTGTGCATGTACACATGTACTGTAAACACACACACAGTTTATGAATGTCACCCACTCTCAGGAGATGCAGGCGGTTTGCCTGACGCTGGGTTTCTTCCCAAAGTGCTGCAGGGGAAACCCAAGGAGAGAGAGAGAGAGGGAGAGAGAGGAGGAGTAGGAATAAGAAAGTTAAGGAGGATGGTGCTGTGGTTTGGTGGGAACAAATTATTCCAATTGTGTACTTTCAGGCCAGTTGTAGTTACAACTGCAACGACACCAGCAGCCAAGGAAAGTTACTGTTTGTAACATAATCCCAGCATTTAGATTAAAAATGATAAAATGCTAATCGTTCTAGAGGACGTGGAGGCTCTCAGTTCTGCTTGAAGGTGGGAGTGGATGAGCTTTATCTGACTTTTGTGCAGATGACTCCAAATGATGTTCATTTAGATGTGTTTTTCTGTTGTAACTGTGGCTTTCATGAACATGCACTGCGCGAAATTAGCCTTTAAAAGCAATATGAAATGTCTTAATTCCTTAAACTACACTGTCCCAACCAGCTGGTTGTAAATTCTTTGCAGATATTTAGCTGCAAATGCATTTTCACCTGCGGAAACTACTGCCGTGTTACAGTAAACCTGCCAACATGTCAGCTGAAGTCATCTGGAATCAATTAAACACGGAAAGTTGAACCAATTTTCCAATAACTGCTTAAAATCTACAGTAAATGTAAATGTAAGTCATTATGATGGGGTCAGTGTTTTAATTCAGCAGCTTTCTCCACATTGCAGCTCACCTCTTGTGTGGAGTCTCCTCCTCCTCCTTCAGTGTGTAGTCCAAGGTGCCTCTGTATGACTGGTCCGAATACTGCTGCAGATGGTTTACGGCCCTGTGAAGACAGAAAAATATAGCATTAAAATAAAAATTTAGTAAGAAATGCTCACATTTTTACCCTGTTGATGCAACTAAATCTTCAGCCAGGACTTTTAGTGGTTCAAAAATGCTAATATAAAAAGTTTGAAGACTAAACCAACCACACTCTTTTTAACCGATGTCTCACGCATTCAACAGATGCGTCACCACACTGAATTTTTAAACACTGCATGATTAGGCATCATCCAGATAAACCACAACTTGGATGTGCACAGAAGCACCAAGGTCGGTCTATAATCTCCTTAACTAAAGGACTTGCTCATCAAGGTGATGTGTTGACCAGGGCTGGTGACGGTGGGCGACATCTTCCAGATCACACTTTGTCATTTGATTCTTTGTGACAATAACGATATTGATTAAAACAGCTTTAAATGGAGATAAACTATGAGACGATTGACCATTTATATTTCAGACCACGAAATGTGTCATTTTGGGGATTTTGCAATCAGTGATCTATTTCCATTCTGCACCACAGCTCAAGACGTTTTAGGATTATCAAGGTTACTGGGCCGGACTGTACAGACATCTATGAAAAAGTTGAAATTTGCACCATTTTATAGGAGAAAAACATATTAAAACACTTTTAATGCACATTTTAAAAAAAATTTGTACTTAGAAATGTTACTACAACTGTAACAAGGCGAGCAAGTTATAGAATTTATTTAATGTAAAGGTTTTGTTCTTTTAATTAGTCTGCCACACTCTTTTTTAGCCATATTAAAGATGTAACACTGAAGAGGGGGTTTAATGGAGGCAGAAAGGGGCATCATCACTGATTTAGCAGCTGGGTGTGGTTTTCATTTTTCTATCGCCTGTTTCATTCATATGCAAACTCATCCCTTCAAATTTCTCCTCGTACTGTACCTGAACCAAAAAAAAACCGAATGTGTCACAATGTCTGCAAATCACCTGAATGCATCGGAGACAGCTTGTCGTCACCGCTGACATGTCAGACATTTTAAGATTATGCAAATTCCAACATAGTAAAAATTTCACTTTCTGCCCCAGTTGTGAAAAGCAGAGAAGAATTTGTGATTTGAATTGAATTGATTTTTTTTTTTTTTTTTTTTTTTTTGTCGGGTTGATCGTCATGTGTAGGTGTGCGTACAAGTGTGTGTGTGTGTGTGTGTGTGTGTGGACTGAGGTCACCTTCCCCCCCTCTCCACCTGGGAGTGTGTGTTCACAGGGTGTCTGTGCTGAGGGGATCCGGGGTGAATACAGAGTGGAGCCACACTGGGAATAAGCTGTCAGATGAAACACTGAGGAACTACTGAGAGACACAAAAAGAGGGAGAAGTACTGTGTGTGTGTGTATGTGTTGGGGTGTGTAACCATGTGTAGCCTTATCCCATGTGTGCTTTTGTCTGTGTGTGTGGATGCGGGCATCCGTGTTTTCCTGTCCACTGTGTGTGTGAGAGTGTGTTTTAGTGCTTCTGTCAGTAAGTGTGTGTTCTTGCTTGTTTGTGCATGAATCTACGTACATGTCTATGTCTCTTTGTGTGTTATGGTGTGTGTGTGTGTGTGTGTGTGTGTGTGCGGGTGTGTGAGTCCAGGGGAGCTCTAGTTGAAAGGGAAAGCCCTCACTCTCTACAGACTGACTTAGGATTCTCTCTGCCTTCCCCAGAGTTTACTGCAGCGGCCTGCACACTGGACTTTCTATCCACACACATAACAGACACATGCACTACATACACACACGCACACAGTCATGTAATATCTACCTCTTAAGCATCTCCCTCTCACACTCACTTTCAGCCTCTCCAGCTGAACCTCTCTTGAACCTTGTTGCTTTGAGCTTGTGCGAGCTCAGTTGGTTTCGAGGATGGAGGAGCTTTTATATGCAGCATACACACACACACACACACACACACACACACACACTTACACACAACTTCTAGAAGTCCTCAGCCAACACAGACCAGCACATTAAAGCAGTAGGAGGAGGAGGAGGAGGAGGAGGAGGAGGATGAAGAGCAGGTCTGCACACTCACAGGCTCAGTGATTAATACATCATTGCTTTGACTTTGAAGCTCCTCAGATGGGGCCTGTAATCAGATTTGGACTTCACCTGTAGGAGCTCGAACCAAGAGAGCGTCACGTCAGATCACTCTCAGCAGGAGCCAACAAACATTTCAGCCCAGAATACTTGAATAAACTGGACACACTTGGTGTCATCAGTTCAAAACTGCTTCAGAGCCTTAACTCTGCAGCTTCATGCTCCCAGCGAGAAACCTGATGTATGAGAGTAAAGTCTTTACAAGATTACAGAGAAAACGAAAAAGTATAAATAATGAGTATTGTCTAAGCTGTGGTTCAATCTCTCTTTTTGTCAGCAATCAACAAAATATAGAATCTATGTGACTTTCAGTTCTTTAAATGATCCTTGTTGAATATACAGTAAGTTCTTACATATTAATGTATAGCTATTATTTATAAATCCTCTCTGGGTGAACTCCTCTCACATCTCCTCAGACCCTGTAGACTAATCACGTTCTGTGTTAGTGATAATAGTGTAACGTGCTGCAGCTGATGTAGTAACAGGAAATCAACATACTCAGTGGTTATGAATTAACTGAAAAACTTTCCGTCACTTGCACCGTCCAATCTCGTCAACTGTGACTTTACAAATCACATTCATGTAAAAACATTTAAGACCCATTCGTTTGTTGTGGGATGTTTTTTTGTTGCCATTAACCCAAGTGTGAAGCTCATATTTTTCCTCTGTGCGCAGCATCGAAGCAGAATAATGTACATGCTCCAAACTCGTGTGGAGAATCTGGATTTGTGACAACAGAGAAAAATATCGGGTCACAGCAGAAAATCTTGTGTCTGCCCTCAATGTTCGAACAGTAACAGGTAAAGACCTTCATGAAATCTCTGAAGTCTGATTTTACTTTGTATTGTTTCATCAGCCACTTTTAATCCTGCCAACTTCAACAGGTTTTGATTAGAAAAGAGGTGTCAAACCTCAGTCTGACTATCCTTGATTAAATAAAGGTTATACGTCTTGTTGCAGGTTGTCTTGGTGGGATTTCAGGACAGGACACTGATCTTTTAGACTAACTCTTATTGTTGATGTCACAGGTACCAGACCAGTAATAAATTTGGCCACTATGTTCGTCTGGATAAAAAATTATCCAAATTACAAAACACAAAAATTTACGACCGACCAACAAATCTAAAAATAAAATCTTGAATTTTAAACCATTGACAGAATTTCAGCTTATTACAAGAAAAAGGCTACATGTGTTCTATGTATTCAGAAATTGAATTTAGGTCATAATCACATATACGAGGGTACTCCTCGCCTATCGGCCTGTTCATCAGCAATGGATAATTATTATTACTGGTGGCCTTTAAGGAAGGTAAACTAAGTGTAGACAAACAGGGCTGATGTGGTGTGGACGCACACAGCAGCTCAGCGAGGTAGCATTAAAACGCAGGCGAGCTGATGCAAGAGGTCAACTCATCCCTCCTTTTATATTATGGTCACGGGGGGCTGGAGGGTCACAGGGGGCTGGAGGGGAGGGTCCACCCCGGACAGCTTGCCAGCCTATCCATCTATCGCAGGTCCGACATATGGAGACACGGTACTATTCACGCTGAGGCCTATGGGCAATTTGGAGTCGGCGATTGACCAAAACGTTGGAGGAAGCCGGAGTACACAGAAGAAACAACATGCAAACTCCACACAGAAAGGGGTTTGAACACATAACCTTCTTGCTTTGAGGTGACAGCTGCCCTGACTGTTAACAGCGAAGGTCAAAACCACCTTAAGAAATGATGTCCCACTTCTCCTGACGGGCTGTCCGCCAAAACCAAACTGCAACCGGGGACGACAGCAATTCAGAATCGATCATACTTCATGTTTGACAAAATACCATTCAACCCCAACTCTACTGTACCTTTACTATTATTACTTCACCCACCACTAACAAACCAACAGTGTTACAGGTGGTGCTGTATTTTCTCATTCTGTTATATACTCTCATACTGTCAGTTGGTGGATTATCTAATGGCATCCAGTCTCATTTCCTTTACATTTCCTACACTATAATAAAAAAATCAATCATGGTTTCCAACATTTCATAGAATTACATATGAGGCGCTTTCTCTTCTAACTTCATCTTTACTTAAGAGAGGAATCGTCATGATGTTGGACTCCAGTCATCGTTTTCTTAACTTGGCTGCAGTTTTTCTTTTTTTTTTTTCGTTACATGCAGCGTGTGAAAACTCCACCCGACCTCCCCATCCTTTCACACCACCCTCCCTGTGTTTCTGCAGTTACTACGCAAGTTAAGTAAGACACAGATTGAACTGCACTGTCAGGAAGTTGTTGGTTATTACCGGCGCACAGATGTGAGAGAAGAGAGAGAGAATGAGAGAGAGAGAGAGAGGGAAAGGAGTATGATAATGGCACGGCGATGAGAAAACGTGTGCATGTGTCCCTCAGGTGAAAACAGGGGAACATGGAATCAAATCTGAGCCAACATCCTGAGAGTGTTCCTGTTGATAAATTGATATCATTAAATATAAATGTGGAGTGTTTCATTCCCGATGCCGCGGGCTTGGAGCGCCGAACAGGAATGCTTTGAATCCAAGGCTGGAAATTTCCCCCAAATCATCAAATCTGACAACAAAGGAAAACTCAAATAGACTGCCTTAATGAGTTAAACACACACACACACACACACACACACACACACACACACACACACACACACACAGGCCTTCACACACACTCTTGATCTAATGAGTCTTTTAACCATATTCCTTATCCATCTGTCTGCTCCAGACACACTCAACATGCTCACACACACACTTTTTGTATGATCAATCCACATCAAACAGCCCCTCATTTAAATATTCATATAAGGCGTTAGAAGATGGTTGGTCAGTCTCTCCCTCGCTCTTTCTCCCCGTCTCTCCTTCTCTCTCCAGGTATAGGCTATTAATAATTCCCCCTGTCTCTCCACCACACAGAGTTGGAGGTTTTTTCCCTTCAGACAAAGTTTCTAGAAGTTTCTATAAATTAATAAGAGTGTGTTCTCTGTGAAGCCGGCAGCTTTGAACCCGGCGTATTGATCTTGCAGGTGAGTCGGCCGTGCCGGATCACGACTTCAAACAGAATCCAATGTTCCTGTGGAGAGGCCGGCCCAGCCCAGAACAATACCCATATTACCCTTCCATATGACTGGTCCAATCTGAGGGGGTGGATGGGGTGGTGGTGGTGGTGGTAGATGGGAAGTACCTGCACGTGGTGGAGGAGGTTAAGATGACTGAGGCGGGGGTTTGATCATGATGGTTTTGAGAGGGGTGTAGCAGAGTGACACCAGCAGTGGATATTGGATGTGATTGAGATGTTGAATTAATCACAGAGAAGTGCCAGGTGGACAGACGGATCCTGAGGCTGGATGTCCTCCTTTATTACAAATCAGCTGCGCCTCACCTCGGCTGTTAAGGATATCATGCAGTTTGGATTATCATGTATTCACTGTAAAGCTGATGAACACTGCTGTTGTCAATAAAAAGACCTCAGTCTGAATTTAAACTTCACTGTAATTCCACATGAGTGTGTGTGAATATATATATATTTTTAAATTTACTTTGTTTCTAGGAAATTTTCTGTTGGGGGAAAAAAAAAAACAAATACAAATGTGCCACATTATTTTGAGGAATTTAGGCACAATAATTCAATTCAATCCAAAGATATTTAATAATTCTACAAATATCTCCCACCACCTTCAAGTGAAAATTATTTGTGTCACTGGTTTTCTCTGCTCCTGGTGTAAATATTCAAGTTGAGATATTTCTGATCATTCACCTCAGTTGGTGAATTCTAGTCTCTAAAGCCCAAACGGTGCAGACTGGGACCTTCCCCGCTCTAAGAGAATGAATTCATAAAGTTTATAAATGATCAAATAAAGGATGAAGGATCCTGATTTTTTATTTTTTTTTTTGTGGGATGTGATGAAGGTGAACTGCAGAGGACAAATTGGATCATATACGTGCTTCAAAAACTGTATCCTGCAAAACGTAAACTCCTTGCAGGAAGATATTGAGTCTCCTGACAAACAATATAGTTAAACATTTAGTAACTATACATCTCAGAGTCAAAACAACAGTCAGAATATCTGTACATACCTGTGGCAATAGAGAAACTCTTAGCTCGGCACAAGTGGAAAGAGGTAGAACAAAGGAGTATTCGTGGAGTTTGGCCGGTGAGGTAACTTATCATCCTGAGGATATGAACCTGGCTTTTAAGAATTTATCAATGTTTGGACACAGGATAAGAAGATCATTTAAAAAAAAAAAAAAAAAGGCTTCTTGGATTGGATCAAATTGTTTATGCAAAATTAAAAAAAATGGGGGAAAAAACACAATATTAAAAACAACAAATAATGAAAAATAAATTACATGATGAAGTGCATCAGTGTAATTCATTAATAGAGATTTGTGACATAAACATTTAACAGAATAAGAATAAGCAACACTACAGAATTAATTTAGTTTATATGTGTATTTTAAAAAGAAAATGCATTAATTTACATATAATTCAACCTGTATGTGTGATATAGGTTCATAGCTACACTGCAGATCGATTTTAAAATGTTTTCTATGCCATTATCTGTCTATATTTTTCCATGTTATTTTTGTTTTTTTAGTTCTAATTATTTATTGTTAGATGTGTATGTAATGTTATACAGTTGCTTCATAAATACCACAGCTGTGTGCGACGATACACACAATATACAAGGAACTAAATCAAGACTGTAGTATTCAAAAATGTATTTGATATATATTAAAAAAAAAACAAACTAAAAAATATAACTTTTATGTTGGGGAGGCTCTTGTTTCTGTTTTAAAGCTTGGTCAATATCAGAATTCAGATCTGCCTGATAATGTGTTTTCTATGATAAAGTGTGATCTGATGCTGTGAAATTAATTTACTTCTCATCTCTAGATTTATTTAGAAAATTCAAGACATAAAAGTAGAGAGTGGAAAAAGTGAAAAATGGAAAAGTTAAAGACATATTTACATATGTGCATAATACCATAATGTGAAGTGTCACTACTCAACCTTCCCCTGTAAATGTGCGTGTGCATGTACGAGACTGTGTTTGTGTGTGTGTGTGTGTGTGTGTGTGAGTCAGACTGAGGCTGTGTAAGTGCTGATTAGCGATTAGCAGGTCTCGAGGCTGACGGCAGAGCTGATCAGTATTTCCTCTGTGTTGGAGCTTTAGGGAACAAATCCCAACATTAACCCGGCTCTCATCTGCCTGGCAGAGAGCTAGCAGCAGCCTGCCAGCCATAGGCCGTACATCCAGCTACAACCGCAAGCAAAAGCATGTGAATCCTCCTCTGACGGCGCCTCATTGTTGTCTCATTTCAAATCAAAACCACATTTGATCATTACAGAGCGTCTAATGTTGCTCTCGACATCAAGGTTGATGTGCTGTGACATGCGATATTTAATAAGAAGTCTAAAGTTTGTCATAAACTGCCTGACAAAAATGACATTTAAGTAGTACCCCTTGAGGGAGAAGTAAGTGAATTCCTATAGTTCTATAAAAAGTGTAATCCCCTTGAAGAGCATAACTGGAGCAAAATGTTCCTTTTAAGAGCTGATGTGTCTCCCACAAGATACGGGAGGAATACTGACACATAATTGTTCTGACTTAGGCTTTAATTCATATAGAGAGAGCGACTTCGACTTCTGAGAGTCAGTGGGTGTTGGGCTGAGACCTCAGATCGCCCTAGAGGGCTAAAATGAGGCCAGTAACCCCACCGCCATCATAGTTTCCCCACTGATGAATGGTCACTTCATCAGAGATCATTTGCAATGCTAATAATCCTACTGAAGAACAGAGGAGAGAAATCCCATCACTGGAAGGTCTGAGTCAGAGACCATCAGCTTCATCCTCATGGGCTGAATGATGTTAGCAGCTGATAACTTTACCTTCTGGCTTTAGTCTTTGTTCCTGACGCATTTGCAGATGTTAACGAAATTCTCCAAAATCATTAATAAACTTAAACAACAAGAAAACTGAGCTCATTTTGATTTCTGAATCAATGAATACAGACCCATATTGTAAAAATACAGAGAAGCTCAACATTCAACATTATTCCAACCAGTGGTTTGAATCAAAATTTCATTTACACTTTTATTAAATTCTGCAGAGACTTAATATATAGATTTTTTTGTTGTTGTTGTTTTCATTTTCCTGCTTCCATTGTAAATTTCTGCTGATTTCCTTTTATCTTTTGGTCTCTGTTAATGCACCAGGATCATTTTTAACATCATGGAGAATAAATAGATGATCACACGTTCAAAATGTTTCAGTCACAAAGTCACATTCATTAATTTCACTTCAATCCACCGTGGAGCTGTAACGAATATTTTATAAAATTAGGATCATTTTTACTTGCGTTTCTCTTGCAAATGTATCAACTTTAAATACGATATATTATAAAAGCTGTATTATTTTTTTTATAAAGATACTGTTGTTGTGTGCCCTCTGTATCTATGATGATCTATATGTCACATGACTGATCAATGGAGTGTATGGAAGGAAACCGCAAAGCGCCTCAGGCACCGACCTGATGAAGGCTGAAAAAGTTTAGTGAAGTGAGTAAAGCTCGGTGCGGTGGAGAGTGATCGGTGCAGAGTCACATTTTCAACTCTACGTTCCACAAATACAAGTTGTTCATGGGAAATAAATCAGGATTTAAAACAGGATCACAGATGTATGGAAGGGAAATTACACTTTAAAGACTTTAAAAAAAAAAAAAAGTTGATTAACTCAGCTCTAATTATTAAAAATTACAGGATAGTCATTATATTTATTTAATGCCTGTTGCTTTTTGTGTCACACTAACCTGAAATATGTGAGTCTCATTGTTTTATGCTGCAGGTTTTGAGGAATGTTGTTAATTTTTATATAAATTAAACACTTGTGTTTTTAGTGTCTGATGTTCTTATTGTGTTATGTGCTTTTATAGTGTTTATAGTTTTTTTTTTTATCTGTTCCTCACAACTGCAATTCAAGTTGAATCAGAAATCCTAATTCAAAACCTCTGACATGACATGTAAGAATTCACTGTAACTGATGTAAAAACTTTTTTTTTGTGGGTCCATCAATGTACTTTTCCTGTTTTGTTGTAGTTTTCAGCTAATTTAGTCTCAGTGTCAGTTCCTTTCAGTTTATAAATGTTCTTTTCCAAAACCTTTTTGATAATAATTCATTTTTGTCAGTGCGATTCCTCCCGGAGGCTGCGAGCCGAGCTGGTGCGGTGTGACAGCTGAGGAGCTGAGAGTCTTATTGGTGTTGACATGTGTCAATCCTCGCACAAAACCCCGCCCACTCTGGTCAGACTGAGCAGAGCCATTCGAGCTGCTGTCAGCTGCTCATCACACAGTCCTTTTCATGTTCGCCTTTTTTCTGTTTGTGTGTGTGTGTGAACAAGAAAAGAGTGTATTCCAGTATGGTTGATACACACACACACACACACAGCAATGAGGCTACTTCGTCTTACTGCTGCTGTGCACGTGTTTTTTTTTTTTTCTTCCGTGTCTGTGTGCAGCACAAGTGTGTATGCTCTACACAAACATACACTCCAATCCGTTCACCAAGCCCTATGTTGTCTGCCAGAAGGGCAACATCAAAGAAACTCTAGCTGTGGGCATGAAAAGCCTGGAGACAGTGAGGGCCTGTGGAGTGAAGCGTGGGCAGAAGCAGCTGGAAAGCAAAGTGGCCACAGGGAGCCCGGAGAACGAGGTGGGCCTGGAGAACGAGGAGGGCCTGGAGAACGAGGTGAGCCTGGGGAGTGAGCTGTGTGATACAGGTCCATAAAAAGAGGCCGAAGGTGGTCCTGGAGTGCGTGATGGGCCTGAGAAGCAAGGTGAGGGGCCATAAAAGCAGGATGAAGGTGGTCCTGTGGATGGAGGTCAGCCCCGGAGAGCCCGATGCAGGTGAAAAACAAGAATTTAAAAGTAGATGTGGGAAGTAAAGTGGGCCCGAAGAAGGAGGCTCAGCTGTGGCATGAAGATTCTCAGTACAAGCATGTTTAAAGTTTCTCAGAGCGCTCCAGAAGAGAGAGTGACGCTCCTAAATGCAGCTGTTGCTGTTGGTGACAAGTTTGTGTGTGCGGCACATTTTTATCTGTCCTTGATGTTTTAACAATAAGCAGACAGAAGACAGAGAAAGGCACACTCTTGTCCCTGTAAACAATGCATTTCCTCCGCGAGACAATGTCCACTTTTTATTGGCTGCAGGCGGAGGAAGGATGAGGGCCTGCAGGAGGTGGTGGGAGGCGGGCAGGAGAGCAGGAGGAGATGGTGTGAGGTGGGCAGGAGAACACAGGACTGCTGCTGTTGCCTCTGAGGCAGAGATCGGCTTCTTGCTCTCATCTGCCCGTCAGAGCCCTCCTCTGAGCTGCCAGTCAAATTGACGGACAGCTGGTGGAGGATGGCGGAGAGAGGTTTGAAGGGACCGGCGCGATTGCACAGTGTTTTCTGTGATTTCTCCCTGTTTGAGTCTAAAAGAGGCAGCGCTGTTTGCACGCACGTCTCCTGCAATCACATATTTAACAGGTGGGGTCAGGAAAAGCTCTGATTACATCATTATGGATCATGTTTTCTCTGCGCTGCTACATCATATATACACATGAATGTGTTGAAATATCTCATGTAAAGCATCTGTCACAGTCAAAAGCACAGTGCAAAGCTGATTTATTTGACTTATTTTAGAGCCATGAAATAAGAACCTATAGACCTGATGTTGATAAGTTATATATTGAGTATTGATTTAGTTTACTCTGAAAAAGAAATATGTTTTTTTATGAAATTTATAAAATTTTTTCTAACACTTCTGATCAACTTTATTCTTATTGTGGCTGGATTATAAACATCTAAATACGTTTTTCATTAAAATACAATTTTTTTTTTTTTTTTTTTTTTTTTTGCAGGATAAGTACACACCTCCAAATTGATGTTTATTTTTAAAAACAGAAATACACATAAAGCCACAATCCTGGCATGTTTTCTTTGTTTAGTGTAGTTTTTCAAATTTTTTAATTTTTTTTTACAGTGTCATACAGCACAGTCATGCTCTGTGATTAGCAGGATGCTGGATGCACTCATTCACTTCTCTGTGTTGAATGAATGCAGAAGCGTTTGGGGAGACGCGAGGTGAAGGTGAGTGAGCCAGCCCTCTGCTGGCGTGAGCCTCGCGCCTGGACTCACGCTCCAACCTGACTGATATGCATGAAGCGTCCTGATCAGGAAGAGGCAGGCGGAGAGATGGATATTATGAAACATGCAGAGGAAGCAGACAGGACGCCGTGGCAGTCGAAGAATGCACGTGTCTGTGTTAGTTACTCTCTCCATAGATGGATCAGTTTCACAACCACCTGGATTCCCCACAGTAGGAAGACACAGGGGGGAAAAAAGTAGAGTAGAGATGGAATAAAAATACCACTGGGATACAGAATATGTGATCATAGCACAATGTAAAAAAACAAAACAAAACAAAGGGGTGCAGTGAGAAACACAATATCAGGACGAGCATCCAAAATTATTCTGTTTTAATTTGTTGTGCCTTGGAAGATCAGTGTTTTGGGTGTCTTCTTCAGTGGTGGTTGAACTGACTGAATACTTCCTTTAGTCATCCTAAACAAAACCGACACTTAAAGTGTGGCTCTTCCTGTTTGAAAATCCTCCAGTGATGCTGCTGTAACAAGTGCAATACAACTAGTTATGTCTGTTGAGCTTTGTTCGTCTCCTAAATTGTAAATCTGAGCAATGTGTGAACCTATTTAGACTCTTTTACACGTATGTAGCAGAAATGCAGCTGTGTTAATTGGGTTTCTCTTCTCACCCTGTGTCGTCTTTTTGATGAAAGGCTGACACCGACTCTGATGCTGCTGAAAGCTATTTTTTTCTTATTACATTTTTTTGTTCAGTATGTTTTTTGTTGTACTGTTGTATTTTTTGTGTTGAGTTGTTCTGTATGTGGGAGCATGTTTGTTTCTTTGTGTGAAGAAAATTTTAAAATTAACCATGAAATAAAAAATGAGTTTCGCTGTTTCCCAATCTCTGAATCCAGGTTTCTATTTAAAAAAAAAAAAAAAAAAAAAAAGCAACATTCACAATACTTAAGAGTATGTAAACACACCATAAGTGTGTGTGAGTAGTTGCAGGTGTGTGGGTCTGAGGATTTCAGACACTGATCATAAAATCCTTTAACTAATTTGTTATTGAAAGACTATAGATAAAATGTTATGGGCTTGGTTTGACAAGTTGTTAGTGAAGAGGAGCAAATCTCCTCTTTTAAACTCCTGTAAAATAAACAAATACATAAATATGGACAAAACCCATCAGAGCGTCTAGTAACGCTAAATTATACAACTTTTATTTGATAAAGCAGAAGAAGCAAGTGTGTAAAATTATTCTTATTTTCCTAGTTTAATGTTCCTTTGTTTACCATCTGGCTGGTTAATGATACTGCAATTATTGAAAAATGGTGTGTATGAATGTGTGTGTGTGTGTGTGTGTGTGTGTGTGTGTGTGTGTGTGTGTGTGTGTGTGTGTAGGATCAGTATTCTAATGAGGACAGACAAAAGAAGTCTGTAGCTCAGAGCCAATTGGACAGAGAGGGGCAGAGCATCAGAGACAGAAAGCCGGAGAGAGGGGAGTGAGATAGTTGGGGGGTTAGGGAGGGTTCAGGCTGGTGGCAGTCAGCGCCTCGGGCAGGGTTTTGGGGTCAGGCCCCCCCAGACGGCCACACCGGCCCCCCGGGCCCCGAGAGGGGGGACACCAGGACCACGCCAGCCAAAGGAGGGGCACTCAATTAGGGCAGTGTTCAAAATTTTAGCCTGGTGCTTCAGAGGAGAAGGCCACCTGATACCTATACACCTCAAACATCCTCCTCCACCTTCTCCACCCTATTGAATGTGCCGACTGCTGATTGACACACTCAAGGGTTGGGATGGCTTTTGAAAGGTGAAAGTGATGATAATAATTAATGTTATGCAATATTTGTCTGCTTCAAATTACCCCAAAATATTCTTTCTCTGTGAATTTAAACATCAGCAGCATGGAAATAGGATGTTCAAAAGTCCACATTATAATAATTATCTCAATATTATAAGATTCTAATATTAACTTTGTGTAAAGATGCATGGATAGCTGGTGACACATTGATCATTAGATGACCTCTAAGGACACAGTTCCTCCATGTGTGGATATAAAGGAACCAAAGTTAAGTTTGGTTGCAGGCTGTTTTTGGGCACAACCAAATGTGGGATGAACCATTTTTTCCAAGGAGAATTGGATGGAAATGTGTTTATGAGCCCTGGTCACGGCAGCTGTATTAAGTGCTTGTGTGACTACGATATACATGATGTAAATGAATTAATCAAACAAGGGAAAACGGGGAATTTCACTTTTAATCCTCAGAGTTCAGAAGTTAACGTACATTACTTTAGAATTGACCACACCGTGGAGTATTTGGATCTGCATCAGATATATTTCCCAAAATGTAACAAAATCCATAAACAAGTTAGTGAAATATCCTGTTAACTGTCTAATTAACAGTAAAATAAACATGGCCTCATTGTCAGAGGTATGATACGGCATCATACCTGTTGTATCGTAGCACAACTGGAGATCTGACTTAATACACAACAAAGATGAGGTTTAGATGGTGCTGATGTCGAAATGGAAATATTCTGTTGTATTTGCTTTGGCCTGTGTGTTTTGTCTCTGAGGTGCTGCTGCTGCTGTGTGTGTTTGTGTGTTGCTGGCCAGTTTCACACGGTTGCATAATTAGCTGTAGCATTAGCATGCCTAACATCTCAGCTGCTGCTCTACAATACTCTCAGGAAGAGGCCTGTTGAAAATCCTCCCAGTAACTGTCAATCTCCAGCTCTCCCCCCTCACACACACACTCCCTCTCTACCTCTCTTGCCTGCTCCCTCTCTTCTCTCTGTGCGTGTTTGTGCAACATTTCATGCGTCATTGGAAAATGCACCTAATTGCCAAGCAGCAAACATTTCAACTTGTGTTTTTCCTTTTTTTTTTTTTTTCCATCCTCAGTGAACTTTATCGTCTTTCTCTTTACCCAAACAGATATGTGGAAACATTTTTGGGAAGGGGCGGGTCGGAGAGGGACCAAGGCATTCCTGGCTGATCTGCCAAAGTGGAGTTTTCACTGTTGCAGGAGATTTTGTGTAATTAATTGGTTCTTCTGGGGGTCAAGTGGTTTCATCTCATTTCAGTCGCCTTGTACATCAAGCAGCCATGTCTGCACCTGTTTCCTGCTCTCAGCAGCTGCCAACTGGGCCTCCCAAACGACTATTGATCCCATCAGATCACGCACACGCACGCTCTCGTGCACACACACACATTTTAAATGCTTTATTTGTATCTGCTAATTAAATTTGCCAGAGATGGCCTTGAATATTACAGAAGCAGAGCAGGGTTTATTCTTAATTTGGATCTCTTCTCTCTCTGTAACCCTTAGACTTTAGTGCATCACATCACAAGTCAGATAGAGATTATAGCATGATGAGCATTAACAGACATAATGTATAAGCTACATTAAACGCCGGGGAAATTCAGGAATGCATAGAGGTTTGGAAATTTGTGTGTACATGACTACAAAACCATATGTCTGAGGCTCGATGCAGGGTTAGGTAACTCAAGGTCAGCTGATCAGATGCAAGGCTCTTTATTCTTTTAGTAGGTATCGCATATGTATGAATGAATTCTCAAATCATAGCAGGATCCTGTATTTACAGCCAAATACTGTCCATACTATAGTTTATTTATGTATTTTAAGATGAATCGATCCCAAGCTGGACTTGCACCAGGGATGTCAGCCATCACATGATCACATGACAACAATCTAAAAGAAAGTTCATTTCCTCTGGAAATCAGCAGATACCAAAACTTTTTTGATACTTGTGTCTATTCTTCTTAATTTGTACCCAATAACAGGAAACCTTTGAGGAACTGTTAAGAAATTATTAGGAAATATCAGATCCAACAGATAAAGGCATTAAGGTTCAGTTTCTGCGCTTTTATTTGTTTGAAACGAACTTGACTTTTACTGGCTCTAACTTCAGACGGCGAGAACCTGAGAGAATCTACAGTTAAAGTGGGCAGGTAATGAGTCTGAGGAGATTTGTTCAAGGACAATTTGAGATAGAGACAGTGCTCACACACTCACACCTTACATCCATATGCACACACGCTCCGAACAAAAAGGTGGGAGGCAGCGAAGGGAGGAAGGGAGGGGTTGGTTGTCCCTCAACAGAGACTCCTGAAAAGGGGCCTTTTGTTGAGCACTCAACAAAAGGACTTACTCTGAGGTTAAAGGTTAAGAGAGGCCACTTCCGACGACGAACTTCCCAGCATTCCACAGTTTGCAGACATTCCTCCAGAAAGACTGATTTTAAAGGACTCATCCTCAGTTTCCCTGGAAGTTTTCTGCCTCCATCATTTCATCACTTCAATATATTCCATAATTAGTGACAGAATGAGATGAGCCCTATTAGTAACACTGGTTTTATCACAGCATATATAAATGGGAATCTCAATCTTAACCCATTACTACTGAATGTTATTAATATAGCCACATGAATATTTGCTCAGTATTGTAGCTGAACGGGTAATGAGCAGACTCCATAATGCAGGTTTGATTTTCCGCTGAATCAAAAATGACATGGAAAAATAAATTCCCTTAAAAGTTGTGTTTACTCAGACCATCTCAACAACCAGAACTGAGATAAATAATGTGGAGGAGAGTGGAGCAAACCTTAATTTACCCCCAAAGGGAAAGTTGCCTGTAATCATAAAAAAGAACAAAACCAAGAACAGTTTTAACAACAAAACATGTTGGTCTTTGTCAGGTGGAAACTTCCTAAAGTCAGATTTTTTTTTTTTTTTACTCTTTAACTTAAAATGAGGATTTCTTTGATTCAAGTGACGGATTGATTGACATTTCTGGAGAGACATTTTTTTTGGGAAAACAGGTTCCCATCCAGCAGCAAACATATCATTACATTTGTTGATTTAAGTGCGAGGTATCAATTCAATGTGAGCTTTAGTCTGCTTTACAACAACCGCAGCAAATTACACAACCGCAGACTGGGACTGCCTTCTGGGTACGTTTTGCTTAGTTAAGGGGAGCTAAAAAGGTACAGTTCATTAATTCATTGGTGGGATTTGTGTGAGATTAGCCAGCACAGAAAAGAAATCAAATAGTGGGGATCAATTCCAAATGAGGAAAATTATTCTGGCATCTGCTACTCATGAAAATATAATATTATTCTTTGTGCATAGAAATGAAAATTTATGCAGTAAAAGTCATTAAATTAACTTCTAATGAAAATGAGAAGTCAATCCCCTAAAGAACTGGACCGTCACCAAAAAGAAGGAGCTGTATCTGAAGGCAACTGTGGTACAATCCTGACAAGCTACAGAAAGGGTACTATAGGAGACGAGGGGACAACATTATCTTCTTTTATAGGGTGTCAGAGCTCAGCCACGGGCAGTTTAGACAGACAGGAGCTGGCATTTCTGTAAAATGAATGCTTATCAAAATCTATGAATATATTTGGATACATGTATAATATATTTATATATATGATAAAACTGAACATGGAAATTGTGTGGATGCAGTGATCTGATCTGCTGCTTTGGGCACTGTTTCTGACCATATTGAGCCCTAACAGTTTCATTGTCCTTCAATCCTAATAGGCTGACATCTTGGTTTTTGTGCCACAAGATGTAATTTTTTAAAAATGATTGTTTTCACAAATACAATTTAAAAGCCTGGTATAGGATCTGGGATTGAGAGATTCCCTAAGTTAAAGGAGCTGTTTTCGTATTGCTACATTTCCAACATTAGCATTAATAGTGGTTTACATACTGTAAATGATTACAGCTTCAAACTTTATTCCTTTACTCACCCACAGCTAGCCCCAGATAGCCCCTTTAAGGTATCTTTTGCTGCCAATCTTTCACTAGATGTATGTGCATAAAGGAGAAGGGTGCACATGCTGGTAGCACCTTAGTAAAAGTACAGTCGGCCTTAATTTCTGTCCCAGAAAGTGCCCACAGCAGCTGATGCATTGTGCATATTTGGTGTGTTTGTAATATGAGGGAACATCAAATGAACTTCAGTTTCATCAGTGGAAAATCTGAATGCATCACATGATTGACCTGAGATCCAAAAACAGTGCAGCTGTCTGAGAAAAGCACAAGTTGCGAACAGAACAAGATTCAGGTTTAAACTACAACCGTGTGGATGAAAGAAATATTTTCATCTGCTGTCTTTTGCCCTTTTTAGGGAAAGCAGCTGTACCTGAATGCCCTGCGACGGGCCTTTGAGTTCAGGTGCAAAGCATGCTGGGATGCCGTCTTCTCTGAGGAGAAACTCTTAAATTAGAGATTGTCAGGACACAGACACACACACACACAAACATGCAGGCATGAAAAACAGCACAACGCGTTTTAAAGCTCATCTGCAAACTGATTCTGTCAGGGAGACTTAGTGACGTGCGGCTGCCTCCTACAGCTTTCCTCCATAACGGCGCCGGGCGGCATCGGCATTGTGCTGTCCACCAGGGAGAAGGAGAGGCGGCAGGCTCTAAATAGAGCCTCCCTCGGTTAAATATTAACACTCGCCTTCCTCTGACAGAGAGCAGCCCGCCATGTCGCCTTCCATCTCCACCACGGGGAGATGCAACACAGCATAGCACTCAACCGCACACACACGCACACACGCACACACACACACAGATGCATGGATACAACACAGGAGTGTGGATGAAGCACATACACTAAAATTAAGTTATGTATGTGCTTTGAGAGGCCGATGGCAACTTTCAGGATTATAAAGACTTTTTTTGACATTTCCACGATTAGTAGGTGATTTTATTTTCAAGCAGCAAGGCAACTAAATTGTATTGTTTTTGCACCAAACTTAAAAAAATTGCATTGTTTTTGTTCCAAACTTAAAAAAAACTAATCCAAATTAGAATTTTTTCCTCATGTTAGGCCTCTTTTTCCATAAAGAATAATGAAAAAGATCCTTAAACGTCCTGGTGGCTCACCTGTTGGAGCACGTGTAACATTAAGGCTTAGTCCTAAGTGCAGTGGCCTGAATTTGAGTCCAAACCATGGCCCTTTGCTGCATGTCATCCTCTTCCTCCTCCTCTGACTATCTGCCTGTCTTTCACTATAACTAAAGGCAAGAAAATGCCCAAAAAATAACTATAAAAAAACGAAAGAAGATGCTCTGAATCAGCTGTCAAACCATCATGTGACAATCAACATCTCCATTGCAAAGCCAGACTAATAAAACGTGATGGGTTAGCAGCAGGGTGAGGCTTGTTTCACTGCAGGTTTTCAGTAACCTGCAGTATGAGTGTAACCTCTCACAACACAGGAAACACACACGCTTAGTATTCCCAGTGTGAAGGGTGGCCTTGGGGGGGAAGCAGAAGCGTGAGTGTGAAAGTGACAGGTGATCATGCTCATTAGAGGAGAGATGATGGAGGGGAAAAAGAAAGAGGAGGGATTGACTTATCTGACAAGTGGAAGAAAAGCAGTGTGTGCAATATGACACGCCACACTGGAGACCTATTGAACACAACGCTCTTTTAAAAAACGATGAAGATCCATAGCGTGTGTTGAAATCCTGGGATGAGACATGAACCTGTCAGCTCGGTATCCATTGGATTTACATTCATACTGGATGATTCTCTGGTGCATGATTCACAGAGCCGACGTTCATTGCCAGCGCAGAAAGTACGATGCTTCACTGTATATGTGATCATCTGCAGTCACTCATGGTCAAATGTGATTGATTATCCCAAGGTGTCCCAATTACGGGGGCTGGCGTGGCTCAGCTCGGATACTTTCGGATGCTTTCACACCTGCTTTTCTGAGTCCAGGTAAATTGAACCCTGGTTTGTTTCCCCCTTGGGCAGGTGCAAAAGCAGTGATCGCACTCGGGTGCCGACCAAAACAGTCGCGCCGAGACCGTTGCAGGTGGGTGAACTCACAAGTTTGAGCTTGACGGTTCCTGTAGACACGTGTGCTTTTCATTCTGGGATGTGAAAGACCCCGCCACAGGCAGGAAGCATCCAGCAAACTTAGCAACTTTAATGTTAGCAGCTGAGAAGGAGAATGGACCCTGGGGCCTCCTTTGGACTAGCAATGAGGTATGTTGTGTTGGATGGTCAGAAGTTAAGGTTTGGACCAGATTCTAAGTCTGAACCTTTTCACCAACACTTAAAATATCTTCAAAAAGTCAAAAAACTAAACAAAAAAACAAAAATGTTCTTCCATTGCAATGTTGTGGTGGCAATGTACCCACCGGACTTTTTGGAACTGGAAGCAGAGAATCTGTTACTGTATATCTTAAGCCAAAAGAAAGGGTGAAGGCCAAAGCTGGAGAGATGACTGGGCATCTATCACATCCATCTTTCATGCACAAGACTGGATCTCATGTCCAGCCACCACCCAGCAGTGATTCGTACTTTAAAATACCTGCAACCCCAATCTTTCCTAACCTTAAACACTAGTTTTAGTTGTCTAATCTAGACCCTATCATCATTTCCAGGCACCAATATTGTGGAAAAACTTTTGAATGTAGGCATTGCCCCTGAAAAAAAGAGACTTGTGAGTTTTACCTGGGGTTTTGCATCTGATATCAATGTTCTGTTTGGCCATAGGGCTGCAATGTGTTGGGAAAAAAGTGAATATTAGCAGTAAGCAAAAATCTTTAAAAATGAATAAAAGCAGCTCTAAATGAATCTTGGGATGACACCTGTTGTTCTATCTGCATCTATTTGCTAAATCAAACTCTAAACCTTTTTCTGTATCTAATAAAATATATTATTGCTGGCCAAAAGGAGTTTAGAGTGTTTTTTTTTTTTTTTTTTTGTGTGTTCCCTCAGTACTTCCCATCGCTGCACAAGCTTCTAGTTTAAAAAGTTTATCAGTTGATCTGCAAGGAAATGTTTTTACCTGGCAACAAAACTATGGAGCAAAATGAATCAGCCTGTCTCTTGAAAAGAGAAAGAAGGCCGGAGACCAGAACTAGACCAGAACCACGGCATCAAGAGGCCATCGCCCAGTCATCTGAGGATGGGGACAGGAAGGTGGAGGACTGGCACCTGAGCTGGTTCTGTTTACTGAAGAAGAAGACAGTCACCTGTGGTTAAAAGGTCTGGAAAACTAGTAAGTGGAGGTTTGAGCTTATATTGTTGTCACTATCTGTTTGTCACAGTAGTGTAACCTTAATTATGGTAACTACACATTTGGGTTATTTTAATAAGTCTCCAATATTAGTTTATGATGAGGTGCAATATAATTTCAGTATCATAAAAAACATCAAACAACATGATTAGAATATTTGTGAAATCGTACTTGAAAGGCTAAACATGGGAAATCTTACTTGTGTTTTCAAGATGCAGGCCTGCCTTGAAAACAACCTGTTACATGAAACAAGCCTCATATATCTACACAACCTGTTAGTGTTGGTTGTTGGTGAATTACAGGGAGTGAAGGTGAAGATATTAAAGCAGACAGAGCAGCCTAAAGAGTATACAGATGAGAAGCAGAGAAGAAAATCATAAACAAGCCAACTTCAAAAAGCATTGTTGGAAACTATTGGTGCACACACACACACACACACACACACACACACACACACACACACACACGCACACAAGCGGGCCGTTGTGCAGTAAGGTATGGATTTGGCAGAGATATTACGCCTGCATGTTTAATTCATAACTGTTTTCCTCTTTTCTGATCAGAAACATGAAAGAAAGAGTTTCGCCCGAAGAAAAAACAAAATGGCTGAACTCATCAATAAGCCGACAACACTCGGCTGCCTATTCAGCAGGTACAGGCAGGGAAGGAGACAGAAACTTCTGGACACTTGAGGACAGTTTATTATAATGGAAGTCCGTGCAATATTGTTGGATCAGTTTTATTTGTATTGTTCCATTCTTTTATGTCAGGTTTATGATTACATTATTTTTATGTTTTGCCCCGGGGAGAATGAAAAAGCTTTTCACTGATTCTGTGTATGTGATGTCTGAAGAAAGAGGAAACAAAACAGGGATATACAAAATAAATCCATATAATGATGATGGATAAGCAAGGTTTTCCTCCTAAAGGGAATTATCTGTTATATTTTGAACAAAGTTTTCTCTTGATCATCATCTCTAAATAAAAAAAATGCATCATTCAACAGCTGAGATTCATGATACTGTACAGCATCAATCAAAAGAAAAGTAGAAATATTACTCGTGTTTATTATACTTTGACTCCTAACCATGCATTAACAATATGCACATGATGTGCCTTTAATATCTTATAATGCCTCGTGTGTATATGATTTTTCAGACCCCCTTTTTTTTTTCTAACATGGTGAAATATTTGACACATTCGAAAGCAATGATTTGAGAGGCGATGCTGTGCATCTGCTTCAAAAAGACATCCATTTGCAATCACCTCTAAATAGGTAAGAGGTTGTAGCGTTAATAGGGTTTATGCTGCTTCCCACCTCAGGGCATCCACACTACATGGCTCATTTCTCCTCCTCATCAACAAGGTCGTCCACCACCGGCCATAACAACACAGCCAACTGGAAAATTACATTTATACATACAACTAATCTACAAAAATACGTTCGGGATAAAATGTAAAGCCACCATTATGAGGTAAAGCTGTTAATTAGTGAATCTGCCCGGTCACATACTGTTGGTGCTGAATGTATCAGTACAACGTCAATAACATCTGATCTTAAAAGACAATGTTCATTAATAGCAATTTGATTTTTTTGCATGATTCAACAATTTATGGATATGTTTTGCCAACAGAATGACTTGTTATGGAGGGCTTGTGGTTTGGGGGAGATATTAAGAAGGTAAATATTTGAAGCACAAGTCAAAATGTGTTTACTTTAGTAAGATTTCATGTCCTGCTGGCTCATCTGACAGAGCACATAGCATACAGGCTCAGACCTGAATGCAGCCCCAGGTTTGAGATCAGGCCTTTAGCTGCATTATATCCCATCTGTCACCGTCCTTATTACACTGAAGGCATTAGTGCTTCTTCTAGAGTCCTCTGCACACAAAGACCTTTGTGTAGGAAAAATGAACATAACAGCACTGACAATCCTCCGAAACATAAACGACATTAACAAAATGGTGTTTATTTGCAGTTTCTAGGAGATTTCTTCATGGTTTAGTTAAAGCGGTGAGCTCATTCTATTAAATTCAAATTACTTGATAATTTAAACCTGTATCTTTAAACTTGAAAATCCACAGATAATACCACTTTAAATTTACAATAACTAAGAGTGAGACAAGTCTTTCTAAACCAGTGGGTAGGAAGTGGGTCACTCCTGCTCTCACAGGTGGTGAGTCTTCAACATCCATTTTGTTAGTGTGCTGAAGCAGTGATGTAGCAGTGCCTCCTGGTCCCAAGCACTGATTTTCACTTCTTTTCTCACTCTACTTGCTCTCAAAATGTTTTTTCTTTCCCTGGCATTTCTTGAACATCTCTTCTGCAGTCGCAGGAAAAATGTGAAGTGTTTGATTGCTTGTATTTGTAGCTTTTTTTGGGGGCAAGTCCAAGTCAGGTCTGTTAAAGTGGGTTTCAAGTCAAGGTTTAACTCATTCAATGCAATATAAAGTCAAGCGTTAAGTGTCATTTTGATGCAAGTAAAGTAATCAATGTCAAAACAAATCCAACCCAAGACCCAAGTCTGTCAAAGTAAAGGTCAAGTAACTGAAAACAAGTCCAAGTCTAGTCTTGAGTAAGTTTCAGGCCAAGTCTCATTGTTTAAGACACATTAAAACTAAAGGTAAAGTCATCTGAGTAAGTCCTAACTCAAGTCTGAAGTAAAGTGAGGTCCAGGTCAAACCTTGTGTCAGTAAGAGAAAGTCAAGTCCCAAGGTTGACAGAATAGGTCATGTTGGTCTGAGGCCCAACAGCCATGAGTCTGAAGTAATTCAAGACAAATCCCAGACAAGTCTGTCAAAACGAATCTCATGTCTCGCGCAAGTCGTAAGTATGTCAGGCAAGTGCCAGTGCTCAAGTCAGGCCTCAACCATCTGAGACGAGTTGTGAGTCTGTCAGCGTAAATATCAAGTCTTAGTAAGTAATTTAAAACAAGTTGAGATAAGTTTGCGTCTCAATGGTAAAGTGATCTGAGACGACTCCAGTGAAAGTCTTGAGTCATTTGTACAAGTCAAGTCAAGTCTCAAGCTTTTCAAGACAAGACTAAGTCAAGTCTTGAGGTT
Source organism: Rachycentron canadum (assembly GCA_038496675.1). Lineage (NCBI taxonomy): Eukaryota > Metazoa > Chordata > Actinopteri > Carangiformes > Rachycentridae > Rachycentron > Rachycentron canadum. The sequence goes on from CM076665.1 coordinate 17,309,742, forward strand.
TTCTTTGTTCTAATGTGGGTCAAACACCAAAAGTGAGTTTTTCTCTCCCCATAATGAAAATTAGCAGCATCTTTTGTCAGACCCTCTCTCACTTACACCACAGGTTTGTAAAAGAGGATTTCTGTTCTTGAAATCTGGGCACTGACATCTAGGTGGTGATGTGTGAGTCATTTTATCAGATTGATAAAGCCCCTCCAGTGCTACAGAGATGAATGACTGCCTTAACACGCAGCATTGTGACAGTTTAATTGACTGTGACATATAAAATTAATGGTCGTCCTGTTTGTGCCTGACGTCCACATCTGTGTAAAGGCTCGAGCTCTGCTAAAATGCAACATAAATTTAGGTCAGCGATACCAGTAATGAGCAATGAAATGAGGGTTAAAAATCTATTAGAGATTAGATTCTTATCCCTGATCAGCAGTTTTGCAGAGGCAACTCCTTGAGTGCTGTTGCCCAACCACCACTTAACCTAGGGCAAGAAATTTCACCAGGCTGTAACGCTCCATCCTATCTGATTACTCCGATGTATCTCTTCCATTACAGGCTAATAGCACCGCTGAGCCAAAGTGCAAACTTCTTGGTTGATTCATCTCATTGCTAGCCTACATCTCCAGCCAGCGTTGGCCTCCATGTGTGTGAGTCTGACTGTTATAGTGAAGTCATTAAAAGTTAATCAGAGATGCACCATTGCAGCAGAGAGGGGAAGAATTGCCTCTGTCAGTGGCTCCGGGCACAGGAAATCATACCAGAGAGAGAAGGAGAGAAAGGCAGTGATAGAGACAGAAAAACACAAGGAAGCCGACAGGCTGAAAGAGAGGGAGAGAGAGAGAGAGAAAGAGAGGTAGAGAGATATTCATACTAATGAACCATCACTTCCTTGTCTCTGCCGATGCCCTCCGAATCCCAACATCTGTCCCACCAAGCCTCATTATGACACCCCTCAGCTGGCCCCCACCCCACAGCTCACTGTGTGCACACACTCACACACACACACACTCTCTCTCTCTCTCAGACTCACATTCGCGGTCACATCCCGTCGAAACGCAGGGCGATGGTGGGAAAGTCTGCCCCACTGTAGTTGTCACATCAGATCTACAGCACGACGGCCGAGGGCATATGCATGTGGGGTGTGTGCTCGTCTATGTATGTGTGTGTGTGTGTGTGTGTGTGTGTGGGTGTGTGGTGGTGGTGGTGGGGGTCTAGGTCTGGGGCTGTGCCTGAGGGCCTCGCCTGCGCTACAAAAGACTCCACTCAACTCCGGTTAGTCCCCCTCACTAGCATATCAGCACTGACGGACTGCACACACACACAAATACACACATGCTCACACACACCGCACTTAGTTAGCTATAGTCACTCTGATTAACACTTTCCCACTAACTGATAAGTAGCTTGTCATTAGCTCGGACACGGAGCCGCCACTGTACCAACGATCGACACAAAATAAAGTGAGAATAATCTTTGCACGGCGTTTGCTTTGCATGTGTCAATGTGCTATGTGCCACTTTGAGCTCATGAACACATGGGAAACCAGTGATGAATGTGTGTAAATGTGTCTAGTAGTGCATATGTGTGTGTGTGTGCTTGCGTACTATCACTCTCTTGCTAGGGGTGACAGGTTGGTTGGGGACTAATGCAGCGCGACGGAACTGAATGTGGCCTCGAGCAAAGCAGCTGCCTGCAGCCAGTCCTCATCTGAGCTGTCAGATACACACACATACACACACACACACACGAACACACAAACCCATTCCAATGGAGAGAGTTTAGGATCCACACACACACACACACACACAGTTATAAACACACTCATGAGCATTATAACCCCGTCACCCCTACTTTTCTGCTTGTGTGGCTTCCAGACAATAATGGCTCTGTCTACATGAGGTGGTGGACATGACATGCTGGGTTTGGCTGCTTTGACTCTACACTCCTCAGGAACTGCAGAAATTGGCATCAAAAAGTGTTGATGAAAGAGTGAAAGGAACAATGACATCTTCCCGTATTATTGTAAATATGAACTATCCACTATATATATATATATATATATATATATATATATATATATATATATA